>JAPTHL010000046.1:0-600000 GCA_028455855.1 Meloe dianella | reverse complement strand
AAAGACCGAAGATATTGTTGTAGTCAGGTAAAAACACGAAAGGGTAGAAAGAGGCCGAAAAAAATGTAAGGAGTATTTGTATGATATTTCAAATGGCCCTCAGCATATTTTTGGCGACCATTCGAAATGTGATGTCTATTTTTGTAAAACAAGTGGCCAAGTAAATAAAATTGCGTATAATGACTTTACTAAAAGTAATGTTTATGAACCATTCAGTAATTGTTTAAATCGTGTTGCTAATTTGTCATCTAGTTTGCTATACGATGTTGACAGCAATGCTGCTGAAACGTACAATTCGATGGTAAACAAACTAGTTGGTGGGAAAAGAATTAATTTTTTTTTTGAGGGGATCTTATGAAGGTAGATGCCATGCTGCTGGGCTTAATTATAATTGTCAAGGAAATTTTGTTGGTCAGATAATCGAAAAACTAAGCAGTCGTGGTATTCGTAAATTTACACAGCAATTTATGGAAAAGAAAAAGAAATTACAAAACAAAAGAGGGGGTATGAAAAAAATGGGCCGCGCTTGCAGTACCGATTTAGATTACGGAGTAAATAATAGCGAAATGGACAATATTCCAGATTTACCAAACAACGAATATGAAATCAAAAAAATTGAAATGATTGATACTTAATTATTCACAATCGGACATCTAGCAAATTCGGGAAAATTTGTAGAATGAAACCAGAAACGGGCACAGCAAATACGGTAGAAGAAATCTTATATTCGAAATCATCAATTTCTTGTTCTTCTTACCACCATCTTTAAATCACGGGAATTAATATTTGTTATTTTATAGTATATACCATTGTCGACATTAAATACTGCGAAATTGAGAGAGATAATGAATTTTGTTTTTTTAACATGATACCCCATTTAGAAAAATTCTTTTTAAATGCTTTGCTTCCGGAATTAATTGATCACAGAAAAAAGAGGCATAGACAATTAAGACTATTACGGAAAAAGATCTTTGATAAATTTAAATTTAAGTAGATATAGTTTTTTAACTTAATTGCAATCCGCGCTCTGCTGCATTTTCGATATTTTTCATGTTGGGTGTTACTTACATATTTTTATTTTGGACCAAAACATTCTATTTTATAAAATCCACATTTGTAGAAAAAGGTTCTAGGTGTATAAAACTAATCTGTTTATTGCCTACTGCCGAGCACCATGCTGGGGGGTAATAAATCATCGTCAATTAGCACAAGTTTTTAGATCACATGTAGAACAAGTTGCCTATTTTCTAAAACTTTATTATCAAATATCTAATTAATTAATAAGTTTATCAAAAAAATAAGGAATCTCAGACCTCGGTACTTTAATGGTTTACAAAGTGGTCAAAACTTCGAAAACAAAAAGTCATTACCCGAGAAAAAAGAGGAATAAATAAAATAACGATTTTTCGCGATTTAAGGAAAAGTAAAAGTTTTTTTGGAAAACTAAGGAATCTCAGACCTCGGCACTAGCTGTTCAAATGTATAGAGTAATCGACCTTTGCTTCAATTTTGAAAATGTGGAAAAAAAGGAATAAATGTTACCATTATTTTACATTGTATCTACCAACCACTCCGGTAGAGCCTTAGCTTTCCAAAAATGTCTTTAAGTTTACTTCAAGCGTCTCATTGGAGTGAAGCCCTCTACTAGCATTGTATCTCAACCAATCTACGATTTGCTTTCGGTCGCGTTTGTTGTGCATCTACATTGTGCAAACATTTGCGTTCGTTTCCAATCATTCGTTAGATGTGGACGGGGCTTAAGGTCTCAAGGTGGTCCTTAGGAAGACACAGATCGAGAGAAACTGTTTAAAATAAAACTTTGCATTAAATAATTTGAATAAACTTTTTAAGAAAAAATCTATAAATTTATCCAAGGATGAAATGGTATTTCAAACTTGTCATTTGTATATTAACTAAGTGTTTTTTTCAAAAAATTGATCCATTGAAATAGTGTTCTATTTGGAGTCATTCTTAATAAATTGAATGTTTAGTTGAGAAAAAGAAAGAAATTTTTTCATAATTTCAACAGAGCTCTGTTTATAAAGTGGTTTTGAATTGTTTTTTAATGTTTATTGTATATAATTCATATCAAATAATAATAATAATGATATTGATACTATGAATAATTATAATAATAATAATAGTAATAATAACTAAAATAACAGTAATATATTATTTACCACTATCAGCTAACGGTATCAAGGCTAACTGTAAGGACAGGAAACAACTCCCTTATCAAGAAAATAAAAATAAAAACAATTAGAAACAACAAATGATCGTTGAACAATTGAAAAGCAAGCCAAGCGGCAATGCAGACATCAAAAAAACCACCAAAAACAATAGAAATGCTTCATCTGACAATTGAACGTAGTGAAAACGAGTAACAAATGGAAGCAAGTGAAATGGTCTGGACAACAACTGAGGATAAACGGAACTTGATAGCTTCTTGACTTTTCTTTTCACTGGGCACCACTGGATAAAAGAGATTTGGAGGAAGACTCCAAAAGTAAACAATAGGACTTCTGTCAAATTGCTTAACCCAGATTTTTAACGTTTTTATCCACATTTAAGGGGTAAATAAACTTTTTAAAATTTATCATACATATGACAAAATATACAACACAAACATCACCAATAATAAACTTCTCAGCTAGGTGATCGTTTGAAGTCAATTATTCAATGTATTCAAGCAATATTAATCGAAAATGCTTTAAGCTATCTATGAAATGTTTGATTTGTAAACTTTGAAATCAAAAACGAATACATTGTATAATTTACATATGTAGACTCCGTTTAATATTTCATGAAATTACTGAAAATATAAACCAAGTTATTACAAATGGCGCTCTAACCTACATGAATAAGGAATCACCCATATGATTATAAAAAACTCAAAAATACATATCCATAGGCGCAATATTATTGTTAGGTTTATTTACAAACACAAATATAAAATTTGAATTCGTTACGAGCGTTATTCGTAACGTTTTTGTTTTGGTTTCCACATTCGCATCCTCTCTGATTTAAAATTTTAAATTGCTGTAATCGCAAACAATGAACGTACATAATTACGAAAAATGTAGTAAGGCATCTTAGATGGATGGATGGGATAAGGATATTATCTAAATCCGGGTAGTCTCAATTGAGTGAAGAAGTGGTGAACTAATGAAAATTTGTCTACCGTAATATTGTAGTGTACAAAATAAGACCTAAATTTTACGCCCCATTTAGGTCTTGAGATTATGTCGACTATTGTATGACGCCGACACGTTCACTAAATATGCTTGCATGGTTGCTTTGATGACGCATTTATTCAAATCCAGAACCTTCGTATGCGGAAGTAATGTTGCTTTTAAGATAACGATTAATAATCATATAACTTAACAAATTAATAATATCTTAAATACTATGCAACAAGCCTTGAATTTGAATCTACACCTTTTATACTGCTTTCATATCAACCCTTGCAAATTCATCAAATTTCGTCTAAATTGTGGATGCATTTTTAAATAATTGATTAAAGTAATTCAGTAATTCTAATAAAACACGCAGTAAGGAAGCATGTTCTATGTTAAGGATAATAAAGCGATCATAATAGAAATTAATGATTGTGATCGAAGTTTTTGTAACATTAGAAGATTCACGAATTTTATAATTGAATTATTCATTTATAGCAGATATTTAACAAGACAATAAATGAAAGTGAAGTACTTCCAGAGTGGAAGGCGAGCATAATAGCGCCAATATATAAAAAAGGAAATAGTAACAAGTACAGTTAAACTATTGTAAGATTCTACAAATTAATAGTAATAGAGATCAACGGATCGATCTTTGCAGACAACATGGCTCTAATATCAACACCAGAACGATCCCTACAAAATAATCTTAAGGCAAATATAACGAAGAAGCATGAAACTTAATATAGAGAAGACAAAAACTATGATAATGTCAAAACGGAAAAAAACTAACTAAATATATTTGTTAAGGGAATCAGCAAGTTGAAAGATATAAATACCTAGGAACTGTATAAATCGGAAAAACCGAATCAAAGAAGAAATAAATGAACAATCGAAAGCAACTGGAAGAGTTTTTAAAGCACTCAGGTATTTCTTTCTAGCGAATAAAGAGATTCCAAAAAAGATAGAAATATATAAGAAAGTGGCTATGCCCGTCATAACCTAAGGTTGTAAAATACATAACTAAACAAAAGTAGAAAAAATCGAAGAAAAAGCACAACGCTAAAAACATGGGGAAAACAGGACGAAAAAGACCGAGACATACGTGGGAGGATGAAATTGGAAGTTACCTGGAGAAAAAAGAAAACGTATCAGAATTGGAAAAGAATAGGAAAAGATGGAAGAAAGTCTGTCAACACGGCAGCAGGCTCAACTCCAACGGTCTTACGTTTAATGGCCAAATTTGCTACTAGATTTGACTGAAAAGATACTTTTTGTAGCACGCTAATGAGGAGTGAATGACACAGTCACAATCATGACCTTTCCTTTTTTAAGTCAATTCTCCTCTCTATTGTCTTCCATAGTTCTCTAATCATTTGGAGTAATTCCTTATATTGCTAACTAGTTTTATTTTATACTAAAACGAATTTGTTTAGTTTTAGGTGAACTTGAAAACTAAAATCTTAAATACATGGCAAACTGAATATTACTATTCTTGTTGACTCCACTTCCTTAAAAGTAACCCAATTAACTGCCAAAAAAAATAATCTCGACGTCTTTGGATAGTTGAGGATTGTCAGGAAACTGTAGGATTAGTAGCATTATTTGGTTCTAACCACGGTGAATCTTGTACGGCCACATAGATCAAGAATATGTCACTGCTTGCCTCTAGCCTTAACTAATTTCAAAATTTTAAGTGAATTACTTCAAAGTCTGTTAAAATTATAATCAGAATGAATATTTACCACTTTGTTAAAGGTAGTCTTGTATTTAACTTAATACGTAGAAATATAAAGCAAATAATTGCTCTGTTTTTTTTTCGATTACGTTATGCTCATTAACAAGGGTGAATGGGTTTCAAAGAAATTTCCAAGGAAAATAATGAAACTTCCTTGATATTGTACATTGTACTTCAATTACCATAAAGGACCTCAAGCAGTTTTTTAAATTGAGAAAGCTACCGCGAAGCACGATTATTCAAAATAAACAAAAACATAACGAAAGGTTACTTAATGTTAATTATCTTTTAACTCAAAAACAAATGATTTCAGTTAAATTTATTAGCTCTGAAACATTCCAATTTACAATCAATACAGAAATCAATACAGAAAGTTGTTAACAATCGCTTGTGAAAACAAAACAACACTATTTCATGGCTAATATAATATTTTATGTGAAGTGAACATACAATCATAGTGTAGATGTATTCATGTGTTAATCAATTTTGAAATACTAACTACCGAACAGCAGTAGATTGCCTTGTAAATTTGTAAAAAGGTGTTCAGGACGTTGACAAACAGTCAAGTGTAACATAAAAAATTAAATCAACTGTCCAGTTTTATCAAAATTACAAAATAAACTCGATTTGGATTTCACCAATTCATTGCATTGCAGCTGTATTTTGTTTATAGGACTGTATAGCTTTGCACTGTATTGACCGATTTTAGTGTTTAATTCAGTCTTAACGTTAAAGTTCATAAAAAATAATCGAGCTACCTATATTTCTAAAAAAGCTTTCCTGTTCCTGATTGTTTATTATTTTTCTCAGCGAGTGGTTTTATTGATTCTCATTCGTCATATATTTGTGCAAATGAGATACATTCATGTATTTACTTCGTCCTTAATGTACTTAAATAGTATTAGACGGTATACGTTATTTATATTTTAAAACAAATTTTAGGAGAATACAATTATTAATTATGGTGATCCTATAAATTCTGCAAACATATGTCCTTTCAGCAAATATAATGGTCGTTTTGTAACAAATTTCCCTATGGACTTTTTATTGATTTCTCTATTCCAGAATTCGTGTTGTACAATGATAGCTGTGTATTTGAAAATGAAACAAGGTATTCACATATATTTACCAATTCATAGTTGTTCTTATTTTTTCGATACTAAGTAGGGGTAGAATAGAATCTCATTAAACTGGATGACGATGCACTTAGTAAAACAATTTATTCAAACAAATAAACAATTAGGCTTTTTTCGGTGGCCGTCACCTTTACAAATTGATTACATTATAGAAAATTACGACATGAAGTTGATCAAAATAGTGATAGTTTAGAAGATCACTTATTCTACAAAAATGAGTAAAAACTATACAATTTCAAGAAATTTGTAAATATTGTCAGAAATGTATTTTATACAGCTCCAACATATTCACGGTTCACATAAAAAGGTTTCAAAGAAATCAATCAAGTAACATAATGGAGAGAGAGAGAGAGAAAATGAAACGTAAAGCATTTGATCACAGAAATATTTTATTGAACTGTTCATTAAACAAGGATGTATCATATCCATAGTTTCAATTGAGAAGCACAAAAATGACACAAGGAAATATGTCGTGCCGATAATAGATTTACAGAGGTTTTTGTATTTGTTAGAGCTCACAAACGTCTGTCTCTTTTCAAGAAAACGCTTCCATAGTCTGACCATTCTCTGGGCATCCGATGGAGAAAATGAGAACATAACGAAATCATCAACATAAGAGAAGACAGTCTTACACCATCAACAACAACATCAAAACCCTACCTTTCGATGTCATGGATTAGTTCATCAAAGATTGAATTGGTCAAGCTGGGCAACAACGGAGCATCTTATTTGACACCACACTGTAAAGTTAAGGAACATGTAAAGCGTTTGCAGTAAGTAATAGCTGTCGACGAGCTGCTGTATCCACACATAATCAAATCAATTATTCTGTCTCCAATGCTGAAACATCGCAAGATCAAGTGTAACAATGGCATCCGAACTTGAGTTCTGGCAAAGATGTTTAATGGCCCATTAAAGAAATATCGTGTTTGCTATTGTGTTATCACCGTATATGATGCCACGTTGGTCATAGCGGTAAGGCAGATGCTTGAACAACAAAATTTTATTTAGCATCTTCATTAAAATGGATGTTCCTGTTCTAGGGCACATATCATTAACATCACAGAGTCTGTCGCCGATTTTTTGAATCAACGTTATTCTGCATTTCTTGACAACAACGGGAGTATAGGTGAAGAGATTCATTGAGTTAAACAGAATTGATAGAAGCATTGCTAGGAACTTTCAGGTAGAGGAAGATGTATCCCCATCAGGACCCAATGTTTCAGTTGTCCTTATAAAATAAATTATTTATTTTCACCAACGGTGATCAGCTTGTAGATCTTTGTATTATGAACTTTGAAATCGGAGATTACATGTAAAAGAATCATAGTGATTCCCGTCGTTTAACTGGGCTGATATTTAGAGTATTGGGCGCAAATCACATTGCTTCAATTATGCACACGTACATGAAGTTTAAAATATATTTAAGACTTAACTTATGTAAAAATAAAATTTTACTATTTCTTAAATACTTTTTGTTAAAGAGCAGTCGAGGTCAATTTCTATAACTTAGATTACAGAACTTTGGTAGTAGAGTGGTTTCAGATGTAGCTTTTATCTACAGTCGTTAAATGACTAGTCTTTACATACCTCTTATATGTCTAGCATATAGTCAATGTAATGTGTTCGAACCTTAGACGTTTTTAAGATTTCTCAGAAGAAGGACGATGTATGCGCTGCACAGAACCCCTTTTTGCAGTCACGAAATTATGTCAGATTAGTGTATACGTTTGGCTTTAAATTTCACACCAACAGTGAACGTTTTCATCATAAAATATAGAACTTATTTTCAGACACTGCTACACAGGAGTAAGTACGAAAAACAATGTTTGAATAAGAAAATAAAGTAATTACAAATAACACCTTGAGAAAATAAATATTCTGTCAGATGACTGTAGAGATTATGTTTTTCTTTGAAAAACCAGTACGTACAATATATTTCTAAATGTTTATTCATACTTTTTCAGCCATTTTTAATAAACCCAATTTAAATAATTTAAACAAATTATTTAAGTAAATGAGTAATTATTTAGTTTTTATTATTTTTATTATTATTTAAAAAGAATAGTTTATCTTTCACATCATGTCCATTAATTTTGTTAATAAGATTAATTTTATTAGTAAAGCACCCAAGGGGTGCCTTCAATAAACGAGTCTCAATGTTAAAAAAAGTATCCATCCGCGATGCGTCGCGTTTAAAGTGAGTCCGTCGAAAACCGTCGAAATCTTCGCTCCGACCCACCGACCTAGTGGACGCCCTGCTTAAAATCAACTTTTGGAAAACGAAAGTGGCCTGTGTGACATTTTGTTAAATGATCGATTATATAGAAATTGCAATTTCACATATTTCCAAAACATGCGACATTCGAACTATGAATTATTGAAGAATTGTATTTTCATTCCTACTATTCTGGAATTCTTTCTTTTAATTTTTATTGAACAAATCAGCAGTTAATTACAAATTTATTCTCCGTTGTCTACTGTAATCAAAGTGGGTTGTGATAAGATAGAATTTGGCAAATAATAAGAGAAGGTCGTTGGAATCTGTCTTGAAGCCTTGTGTTGTCCTTTCCAATGGTAAGCTTTCATCGTCTAATTTATATAAAAATGAAACAATCTTACAAATTAGCTTGTGAATTATGTTGATTACTGTACATTATAAAATACAGACTCTCTAATTCATAGTTATAATAACCGTTCATAAGACTTTATTGATGTTGGAGAATGATAAATTGAATAGTAAAATGGGTCTAACTTTGTATTTTCATTATTCAACTCATTTTGATTGATGTTTACTCGCTTCAATCCTCATGTAGATAAAACAGGTTCTCCATTCAGTTTTAAAATAATGCGTTGAAGTATAAATAAATAATCTAAAAGTTGATACACTTCACACAATTTTAGTCTTGTACTGAGTAATTTATAAAGCATCTATTATATGATTATAACAATTGTTTTAAACTTACGTAGACATTAAGGAAATTTTGTTTAAGGCTTCTTTTTTACGATATTAAAGTCAATTGATTACATTGGTGATAATATAATTGTTCGAAGCTCTATCAATTGAATTAATTGAATTAATCTAATCTTAAGGCATTCGATCGATTCTCTATTGGCTAAAGTTTTGCTGCCACAAAAACCTTAATTTCGCTCCAACATTTCGCTATATATGTACTGCCGTAATATTACAATGAAATCCTCTTTGTTTAGATTTGTGTATGTTTCGATAACAATTCACAAATGTTAAAATAACTCATTGTGGTCAAGAGACTTATTGATTTCCGTCAAACTAATTTTTATTGATTTCGTCTTTGTTAACGACTTCATAGATTAACAAAAATCCATAATAGGAGGCCTAGATTTAATCTAAACAGTGCCATACAATTGCCTTAGCAATCAATATTAAAGATTAGTTCACTGTCATTAATGAGTGTCGACTTCAATTGGTATATGCGCTTAATCACATACAACCCAGAATATTTACCTTGTGTTCAATTTTTTTTCAAAAGACTCTTCATCCTTTCTTTCAATACCACAGTTCAAATGAGATTTTCCTTCCATTTATTTATATATTATAAATATTCACCATAAGGTTACCGTTTTTCAAAAGCATCCACTAAAATGTTTACTTTGCATTTCATGAGAACATCCCATTCAGTAATAAGTGCTGTCGTGATAAATCATTTCTTCATCCTTAGTTCCTACTTTTATATGTTTTAGTAAACATCGCCTTCTCACACTACATAACAGAAAGTTTAATCAATATAAAACTCATATACTTCCCCCAATAATTACACAAGCGCTTCAGAAACGCGTTCACTAATAATTAAGATACAAAATAGCATACTTTTGAACGTATTAGAAGCAATGAATTCAATTAATTCTATGGGATAACATTCGATGTTTGTTCCACTTATTTGAAAGTGATAAAAATTTATTCTGTGTTTTAAAAAATTCTAATGTTGTTGGCAGCGGTGTGTGCTTTATCGCACAATAATTTATTTGGAAGAATTAAGAGGGGATCCAGAAAAAAAGTTATCAAATTCTACCGTATGAACGAGTATATGTAGTAAGTTGATCAATTTGTCTATTAATTGATCTAGCGATAAATCGATGCATATAGAAATTATCAAAATTGCATAAGAGGAGTCACTTGTGAAATATACATTGCAAATTGACAAATAAAAAAAAATTGTATCTAGCAAGACGCCAATGGTTAATCCTGGCAGTTTTATCAAACTGTTTTGAAATTTTCGAACGACATGCAATCAATACGGTTTTTGCCCAAACATATCGATTTTGAGTTTCCTTCTTGCCAGCGTCTTTTCCATCGGTTAAATATGTTAGAAAATCGGGAGATCTATGGCGGCCTTAATAGCAGGGGACTGTATGGGTAGTTATAAAATAGAAATAGGATCGAATAAGCGGTAGAATATCAATATTTTCAAATTTGAAAACATTTATATGTTTAACTAGAGAATTTTTTCAAATAAATTGTTTTGACTAATTTCGGTTCTTAAAAGAGTTCAACAATTTACGAATAAAAACAGTAAAGTGTAAAAATTTAATTCAAATAAGATACGATCCAGAACAATCACTAGAGTAGGCATTGTTGATTTATGAATCTTCACTATATCAATGGCATTTTGTCAGCCTACTCTAGTTGTTTCTCGCTCGGTATTAGAAATAACTTGTATTTATTACACTTTCAGTAGGTATAATACTTAAAATATTTATGATCTATTATCTGAAAATTATAAAAAAGAGATTGATTCCTATTTTCAATAATAAAGCAGTGGTGTCAAACTGGTGGCCCGCTACGATGATTTTTTCCGACCGCAAGGGTAGATGTGTGAATGATTATAAAAAATATTGTTTGTATTTTTCTATTTATGAACTATATTTAAAGATATTTTCCTGATGGTTAAACAAAACCATTTGATTTTATGTTGTCTTCATGATGCAAAGCAGAATTTCTAACAGTATCCATAGAGAACATGCGACCCTTGTGATTCTTTTTACTAGCAAAATGATCCGCAGCTGAAATGAGTTTGACACCCCTGATAAAAAGTATATACATATGTATGCATGGCCCGAGCGCCGGCCTTTTTTGATTCATTAGTTTACCAGTACTACTGGTTACACATTCGTTATCAAAATGGTAGATTCAAAGCGGCTATAGCCGCTTTCAATTATTTTGCTTATAAATAAATATATCCCATGAATATGAAAATTGAATTGAATCAAATAGAACTAAATTAAAGTTAATGAAGAAAAGCCTTTATCTTTCGCTATATAGTTGGAATTTTTTTTTCTTTGACGTCGTCCACCAGGAATCGAACCCTAGCCCTTTGCCGGAAATGTGTGCTTACCATTAGGTACACCATAGACGAATCTACTCATCTTCCAACTGTATTTTTAATATTAGAGAACGTAAAGGTGAAACATTGTTTCCAATTAAAACCTATCATTGTCGCGTTATGATTTGTTTATTGGAATAAATAATCGTAATAATAAAGATGAGTAAACTCGTCTATGGTATAAATAGTAAGCACACATCTCCAGCAAAAATGAGGTCTGGGCTCAATTCCTGGTGAACGACGTTAAAACAAAAATTTCGAACTGTACAGCGAAATATAATGACTTTTCTTCATTAACTTCAATTTGGTTTCATTTAATTTAGTTCAATTTTGTTTATGTTCGTCTTTATAAACATAAAAGATAAAATTGATGACAGTTTCTTTGAAAAAGGTAGGTAATTATCTCAAGAATTTCAATATACAATTCTCTAAATTCTAGATTTTCCAACAGTTACATGAAGAGAGAGAGAGAGAATTGATGTATATATTCCAAAAACATTATCATATAAAGCACAATGATTTTGGTTGTAATTTTTACGATATTAATATTATTCGTGAAAAACGATTAGGTCTAAAAAGAATTTTTATTTATATAAATGCAGTGTGTGCTAAAAAACAGATAAGTATCTTTGGTACAGAAGAGAATAATGGAAAAAATGGAATACGTGAAGCAGCGGTATGTGGGATGGTTGCATATGGTAGCGGTTATTCTCAGTTTGCTGAATTATGTTATACTTTAGATATTCCTTGTATGTCCGATGAGACTTACATTGCTGCAGGAAAAAAAATAAGTTGTGTTAAGGGATTATTAAAAAAGTTTTTACTTCTGTAGAGTCTAATAACGAAACTAACTATAGTAACCCAAATACTATAAGACTATGTGGCAGTGATAAAATTAGTTGACCACAAATAAATACCCATTAGTAGCACCCCATCAGGCGTGTGGCCCTATAATAAATCATGTTTCGAATATTTGTGTTTGGAGAATTCCAGGTCCGACGTCAAACAATTTGTAATACAAAAAAAAATAAAAACAATAATATTTATTTACACACTTACTAATATAGAAAATATACTTAAAAATATATAACTACAAGACAAAACTAATCACATTAAATATTGCACTGAAGCAATAAACAAATTAAATCAAATTAAATACCTTTTATACAAAATACGTTTTAAAATATTCATTGCTCAAGAAATCAAGAAAATATCACATATATATTAGAATATGAATATTTTTAACCAAAAGTAGACTTCTTCCTCACTCTGAAATCCATCTATCTAGTATCTATGATCTTTGTCTTATATACATGGCAAACGTGGTTGTCGTGACTAAAACTAAAGAGATCCATCCTTGATAAAAAAATTATTTATATACAAACAGGACAGTGAGTAGGAAAAACTGCAGCAAGGTTACAGTATGAATTTGTTGTTTGGTGTTTTTTTTTGTTGTTTTTACTTTCACAAGAAATTCGATGTCTGGATGATGGCTAGAAATTAGTATGCTTGTTATAATCCAATATCAAACTATTGAATCTCTTCTAGAGAAATAAATTCAATTGTCGTATTGTCAATTGATGTATTTTTTATAATCTCATAATCTTTCTGGAATATAGACTGCCATAGCAGTTCAAGATTATTCACTTTGATTCTATCTAGCAGTTCAAGATTATTCACTTTGATATTCTATCGCTCAAGTTCTACACTGTAGCCAACTTCTTTATGTATTGGTAATTATTGTAACTGGTAATTGGTAATTTTGTAATTACCTCACCACTTATGTGGACGATTTATATGGACATACATTACAGTGAAGAATGGTGCTTCAATCTCGTTAATATTTGGACATACTGTAATAGTTTCAAGTTTTGTAACATATTTAATAAGCTGGAAAATTCAGAAAATTATTTTAAAATTAAGAGAAACTAGAAGTTTGTTTCGTATTTATGTACTAATAATAATGTTACAATGTCGATGGTTCTATTTTGGGAGAAATATTAGAAAATAACAATGTTCACACATGATCATTTATAGTCATTTTTGTTGTAATTATTTTATAATTTACGGCTATATCTACGAAATTATCTTCCAAAATACAACTGTTGATGCTATCATTTTGTTTTGAACATTTTCTCATTCAAATTTACAACGAAATCAATCTCAGTGGCACGTCAGTAATGTCCAGCACCTGCTTACAGAAATCTAAGTTTGAACTAATGAAAGAAAAAAATTTTCAACTATTTCTTCCTCATCTGAAATCTTTGGTCCCTTGACTATCCTGCCGCTTATGTGCGTAGCACACATTACACACTGTGTTGTCAAGCCCCTACTGTCGATATTCCTCTTTATAACTAAAACAACCCTGCCTAATAAGTATTTTTAGAAAAGTATAGTGGTCGAAAAATTTCCGAATAGTCAACAGTACGAAAAGAATATTTACCAAAAATTTATGATATCTAGTACAGTTTCGATAATACGTCGCGAAATTGAAAATAATTGTTCATGAGTTGGAGTAGATGTAACTGTATAAAATCTTTTGTGGCCGCATCTAAAGTTCTCTAGAAAACTAATTGAGACGAAATTTCTAAATTAAATTGCAATAGTCGATGTGGTCTTTATCCAGTAGAATCGCAAATAGTCAACATTTTATTTTTTCTTTCAAATAGAGCTGCTTATCGGTTGAAAACTGGAAAAAAATTTACCAGCGAATTTCCTAATGACTTCCGATCAAGCTGTCTGTCTTGCACAGAATCGATGACTTTGGTTGTGACGATTTTGAAACAAGACATTCACTAATTAGTGAAGTCAAAAATTTCTGAATTAAAAAATGTCGTTTTACGTAGAATATTATTTGGATATACCCATTTACAATGCGGCCTTATAACCAATTTAGTAGTCTTTTAAGAGAATCAAAATTTGCCATTATCAGTTGCATTTAATTATTTTAATAATGGTATAAATAATTTAGACCGCCCTCAATCGCACCTCGGTGATTTTGGTGCTTGTCTTTGATCCAGGATTGACAAAATTAATAATCCGGTATTCCGTCGATTACAGGAAATCGTGGAGTCAATTAACAACAGTTCAGGAACTTTTGATGATAAATTTTGTTTTTGCCTCCCTATCAACTTTTGGTGTAGATCAGTTTCTTGTTTTGAAAGGGTGCTAAGTGATAACCGATCTAATTTAACACCAGAGAATTTAGAACAACATCTAATCGTGCATGCGAACTCTACTCATATTTTGTAAGGATAAGTAAATTGAATCGAATCACTCGGCAATCCCAAACACCTAAAACACCTAGTTTAGTGAATGATCAAGATGATAAATAGGAGAAAATAGTTTTAGTGCTACAAAATCTAACCAGAGGAATGAAAGAATGCGAAATGGAAGGACGATACATTAGTTGGATTGAAGAAGAGTGTGTAAGATGGGAAAAAGAAGACGAAATAAAATAGTAATACAGACTCTAATCTATTAAAATGTATGATAGAAGATTTTATAGAAAATGTCCTGTAGTCAGCAATCGATATGAAATGTATGAAAAAAGTGAGTAATGAAGTATATCTAGTTGAGTTGAAAAATACGGCCAAAAAGGTAGATATAGGGTAAATAAAGGATAAGACGAAGAAGAAAATTCAGAAATAAAAAGTTGTAAAAATGATACCGAAAACTAATAATAAATGAAGAATAATAGAAATAGAACTAAAATAAAGAAGATTTGACTGGCCAGAGAAATTACGATTGAAAAGCATTAGAACTTGAAAGGGAATGAAAACTAAATACTGTCAGAAAGTCGATTTGGTTTTGATTTTGCAAATGAGGTAATTCAACGCAATGTAAATACACAGTCTTTAGAAGAAATACAATACAAAATCTGGTTTTAACAGAAACGGCATTGTCTCGTTCAAAGTGATACAAGTAATTTTATTATTCGCATTGTGTGCTCAGCAATAGTATCAAATAATAATAAGTGGCCCAATTTCGACGCCTGAAATATTATCACAAGAATAATTTACAAGCTTTTCTATGTCCAAAATGAACCATTGCTGTAGTTACTAAATGATACAAACATCATGCAAACTACAACTTGGTTTCGGTTTGAATTTCTTTGAAGCCCTCCCAAGAACCATAACATGTAACTTGTCTAAAAAGTGATGAAACATAAAATATTGGCAATGTCGTATAACAATAGCGTTCTGTAGTAACAGCTGGAAATGTACGAAGACTTGCCATAGTTCATTCTAATTGAAAGCCTCTATAATTTATAACATCTGACAGTTTAACAATACATTCAGATGACGAGTTCGATTATTCATTTTATGATTAAATGAACGGTGGAATGAAAAATAGTCTCTTGATTGTATCGGTGATGTAAATTCTCTATCTAATAGAAAATAGCTATTGATTACCTATATAAAAGCTACACCTATGAAAGTTTTTAGGTTTATTGTAGGAGCATCAAAATTTTCCTTACACCTCCATAAATACAAACATAGTCGAAAAATAATAATAGCTACCCATTCCATTTGTCATTAGCCGAAAATGTGCTTCCATGTATGGTGTCACTTTAGAGGTGTGCCACCACTTATTTTTTTCCATTTACCAATAATTAATTTAGGAACCGCACGCTATATACACTACTTGAATGGTAGTAAATACGATCTATTTGTTACGTGTTCACATTTATTTAAAGATATTAAGAACATATTCATTCCCATTACATGATGTACAAATTTTTACATATTTTTAACGGAATATTCTAATTTGACAGGTAAGGGCACGATAATCTTGAAAGCGAACATATTTCACTTTGATACTTCTTAAGACAATACGAAGGTAATATTGAAATGAAGCACTTAATGTGAAATCAAACCACGCTAAAAAGAACAAAGCAAACAAAAACAAATTAGATTTAGTGATAGAGTAAAATTTCATGCATCTCTCTGAAATTGATAAGTGAATTTTGTTTATTCCAGAAATGAGCAAAACGTGAGTATCAGGAGATGCTATGCTAAATACGAAACGAAACGATGAAAAAAGTAGTACATAAATTCCTATTAAAATTTGATTTTCTTTGTATCAAGGAAAAATCTACTAAAAAATAAATGACTTCAAAACTTGAATTACAATAATGAACACGTCTTATGAGTATTTGTATCATTTTGTCAAACATTAACCAAAAATTGAGATAAGCATTCCGTGTCTAGCTAAAATAATTTAGAACGAACGTTAGTAACTTGAATTTACATTAAAAATTGTTAATATCTACATTTTATTCGTCAATTAATAAAACTCCTTCGAATTAACAACTTGTCTATTTTTTGTTTTAGATGCGCCTACTCACCAATGCTTTTCAATGCAGGTTTTGTCATTACAGAGGGTCTATCTGATTCGATGGGGGCCTTTTACATAGATAAGAGTTATCGATTTATCAATAAATGTCTTGTGGTAATTTTCGTTTAAGTATTGTATGGATCTTCTTGCGGCCCTAAGCCATAGCATCCGGTGTTGGAAGAACTAATCGAATCTATCGTTATTTCAGACAAATTTCAAAGAATATGTAAAAGATCGAATTGAAATAATTAATATACGAATTACAACATATACAAGAAGTATTATTATCCTTCATATTACCCAATAAAAACTAAACTGGTAATTCAGTTTGCCGGTCAGTTTCAAATTAAGTGTTCAAAACACTATCATCTAATAATGATCAAAAATATATAAATTGTTCAATATATCAACCAATTAAGTTTTCTTATAAAAGCCATTTCTTGTGGAATATTTTACTTAGAAAATATATATAGCCCCGTGTAGAGATCTGATCGTATTTTTTTATACACAGTCTGTATCTGCCACATGAATATTAAATAATGGTGTATTGCTTACCTGTACTCGAAGAAGAATGGTCACATAACTAACCAACCAAGCAGGTCTCAAAGGTTCTGCTATCTAGTAACTTCTTGAATTCAAAATTTACTATTCTAGAATATAATAGAATTGAATATAGATTGAAAGGAATCCATACGATAAATAAATTTTGAATCTTATGAAATGGAATTTGCACTATCGTGCACCCTCACTGCATAAAAACAATTGCAGAACTGATAAAGAGCACTACTGAGATGATAATTAGAGAATTTGATCGATGCACCAATGGCAATAAAGAACTAGACAAGAACGACAAGAGGAAGTGAATGTAGTGGATACTGAGAAATAAAGATTACTGGTATACAACGAGTTGGTGATATAGACAAATTTTAAAAAACGGTGATAACACCGTTATATAATAACAAATAACGACAATGGAACCAACGACCTGTCAGATAAGCGGAGAGTTCAGATAATGTGGAACGGTATTCGAATTTTGTGATATAGTTTCAATCGACATTAATAGTTTTTAATTGCTTTTTATCTTCATATAAAGAGTGGATTAATACGGTTTATTGTGATGGTTGAAACAAAGACAAATTTGGGTCTTCTTGTAACCGAAAAGGTCGGATAATCCAACAGTCGGTTGAGACGGCTTCTATTGTAATTGCTACGATATACCTGTACTCTCAACTCTGCTGTAAATAAATAACTTGGGTAAACTCAAGATGGAACGATTTACCAAGTGAATTTATCGTGAAAGTTTTATCGTGGTTTTGTTATGACAGCAACACACACAAAGGAAAATTCATGTTTTATTTACTTGAACATAAAAGATGAAAAAGGTAAAGTCACTTATAATTATCCAAGTTTTATATGAACAAACTGGAGCATATATGTCTTGACTACTACTGCTATTGCTCCACGAACTCATTATATAATTGACTTTAAAAGCGTCTTCTTATTACTAATGAATTTACAAGCAAATAAGCTACTACTTAAATTGTTGTGTTCCCATTATTATTTGCCAACAAAATTTGAGGAAAATTTCTTATTGGCTTCTTCGTTGAGTCTACGATTAATTTGTGGTCGGTTGATTGCAACTCTTCACCATAGCAATAAAATAATCACATACCACTTCAGTTATTGTTCACTTATTGTTTTTCTTAAAAGTCTGTTGAAGTACTAGTAATTAAAAAATTGAAAAGATCGCACTAGACCTATAAATATCTGAACTTCATAATTTATTGACAAAAATCTAGGCGTCTATCGAACTACCGTTATTCTATCCGTTAATATCAAATCGTAATAAATAGGTAATAGGTAACTGAAAATATTTAAAAACATAAAAATAAGTTTTGGTTCTGTTAAGATAATAATAGCAACAATAAGAAGAAGAGCCTAGAGCGTGATAAAGTTTCTCTATTTCTAAACTGTGTACACATTTGAAACTTGGACACTTGACAGATGAACAATGTTTGTCTCTATTTGCACTTGTAGGCAGTTTCAAAGTCTAGAATTTATTACTGTCGTAAATATCACGAGAACAATGAATCTTTACGTTCTGTAGAAATTTAAATTGGATCTTTTGAAACTTTGTACAGAGTAGATATTATATTCTTTACTAGTTTCTAACCAGTTGTTTAATTTGTACGGAGCATTTACATGAATTAGGAATTTTTTGCAGCACTTACAATCACGGATACACTTTTCTTATATAAAATCGTTGGACAAAAATTCTCACAAGATCTTTTGAAGATAGAAAATGATATACGATAAAATTTGATTAAAAATATTTTGCATAATTTTTCATTAAACAAGGATGAAATTAGTAATTTATTTTTTATTGGTAAGAACATTAATGAAATAAAATTTTGACAATTCTTGAAGTAAGTCATTTTTAAATAGCAGGTTAAGAACAATCGATTTAATTAACCTAAAAAGTATTTAAGATAGAGATGATTTCAGGAAATTGAAGAATCATGAAAACTTGTATTTATGAGACAGTCGTAATAAAAGTATTATTGTTGGCAGGGTAAGTGATTCGTGACTAAGCAGTTGCGTGAGAGTTCCCAAGAAAAAAAAACAGCTAAAAGAATTAAAAACCGCATTTGGTTACCATTAAAACCCCGAAGACTGACTTCTCTAAGAACTGTAAAGTATAGAGGCATAGAATACAGAAAACTATCTATCTAGTGACAAATTGAACATTGAATCGGTGTATTTTATGAAGAAGAGTTTTATGTATATATTGTAATTTTCTTTCAATATATTTTCCTATTTCTATTTACAATTTAATGAAGAATTATTTCTCTAACTTGCATGGATACTCCATCTTACAAGCATTTGTACATAGAAAATTCTTGTTTTTCGATTGCAGGGTGATTGATTGCCCACTAATGTGGGATAATCGAATCACGTTCCATGTTTCAAACTGACGTCCTAATACAATCTGAGGATTTACGAGACAAGTAAGAAGGAGATACATAATTTGATTAACTTCCATGAGGTATAAACCTTCGTTTTTCTTTAAGATATTGCCTGTCCAATTCCATTAGCAAACGCAAAAAATATCACATGTTCCTAAATTAAGTAAAAAGTGATGACTCTTGTACGTATTTTAATAAACTTATAGAACGGCCTAAGTACGCTTTTTAAAGGTCGATAAGTTAAAGTTGTACAAATAGTTTATACGTTTTAGAGAATATAATATTAAAGTTTTGTCAAGCTCGAACGCGAAAAAAAGTTATAGTGAAAATGATATGTAATCAAGATCACGACACATTAATTCAGAAGACGTCTCTAGATTGACAGGCATTTGTTATTCTATATAGATAAGTTGTTTTTCATTTGTTGCATCAATGGGCAATTTCTGAAAGCCTAGATATTGATTCATTGAAGTTATAAATTTTATAAACTACAATAATCGTCACAAGAAAAGAAGATAACAGTTATAGGCTGGATAATTGTTCTATAAATTATAGGACACAGTTTACAATCGTTGTTCGAGAACATGTGTTCAATTTAGAATTTTCGGGATGAAATACCTTTGTCAGTCGTCTCGAGTGTCTCGAGCCAACCAGAAATGAGCGAAAAGTATACTCGGCATCTTTCTGCAGCTTCAAGGAGATGGTTTATAGAATCCGTACTTTTGGAAATATTGAATACATTCTAACATTAATATAATTAACATACGTTACAACTTAATTACTATGTTAGTTGGGTAGTACTATTGCCAGTGTCCTCCGTGGCCTTCCAGTTAGGTTGTTGTAGTTGATCTCGATACCCAATGCGACGGACGATCTGAAGCATAGGTGTATTCACAGTTCATTTTTGTCTATAACATAATGGGTAACGGCTGGATGACATTTGATAAGGGTCATTCGATAGAATTGGGGTCAGAGATTATAACCATCGCGGTAGTCCAAAGACCAGCACTTCCGATACCAGGATAGCTCCCTATTTAAGTTTGAAGAAAATCTTTCTCTATCCGTAGTCTCATCTCTTCAGGAAAGGTCGACGGCGATATAGGGTGTTGATCAGTTACCCTGATCGATTTGCGGGACACATTGTGTTACATGTGACAACTTGTCGAATTGCCATCATTTTATTTATCACAAACTATTGGAAAGAGAAATAAAAAAGGTAATCAAAATTTAACTCATCCGTTCAGCATGTGAATAATGCAGGAAAAGATAACAAGAAAATGGAGTCAGTAGTGTATGTGTAACTTTCCGAAATTGACTCTTCAGTAGTGTTTTCGTAACTTTCCGAAATTGACCATTCTCAGGTCGGGGAAATCCAAAGAACATAAGCACTCGACGAGAATCCCTACTTAAGCTTCCTAATGCATAATAATATACAAGTAAGACAAACAAACTAGGAAGATTGGGAATAATACCGGCCTAACCGACCATCATTTCTAATCGTTTTATTACGGGGTCCTTTTATTAGAAAGTTAAATATCTTAACAAAAGAGATCAGGTACACTTATTAATTAGTAGTTGGGTAGTTTTGACATCTGCCTACAGATCCGGATACCGAATATTTTTTCCATATTTTTATTTCTACTATTACAAGAATTGAAAATATTTTGAATGGAATTTATCAGATATATTGAATTAATAAAACCCAGAAAGCATGTCTGGCCTTTCTTGAAACCACAAACGTGAAATTATTTGTAGTTTTCATTTTCCTTCAATATTTGCTTCACTGAATTTCATAAGCAAGCTCTGTCTACTAACAGGTAACAACATTTCTAAAATTATCTATGTCCTGCTGTATTACTAACCGCAAAATAATGTGCCCTTCGGGGATCATAAAACAGATATATAGGAATCATCACGATCTACTATAGTAGGTGGTGAGAGCTCTGAAAATTCCATCTATTGATACCATTCATCTTTCTATTAACATCAGTGATAAATTTTACTAAATCAAATCGATCAACTTTTTCCCACTGTAAAGATCAGATAAATGAAGCAAAATAAACGCTTCTTCAAAAATTATCATAAATTATTTACCTAAAGGTTAAATTTCAATGCGATTGTAAAAACTGAAACTTTGAACAATGATACTATTTCACAACACTAACACAGTGCCTGACCGAGGGGGCGGTTTTCAATGGGGCGTCAAATCAAATAAGTTTGAGTATTTATAGATAGACATACTAAAAAGGGCGCCTGTAACTCATGTTTGGCCCGGACGCAATTTATACCCGGTACGGCTCTGCACTAACATCAAAAACAGAAGTTACATAGATTCTATATTGTAATGTATAAAGTATAAACTTAGAACAAAATTATTCAATTGATGCCTATAAGTAGATTATACACAAACTTAAAATAAAAAAATTACTATAATCTCTCTTTAATAAACGTTACACCAAATGAAAGGTAAATGATAGAAAAACATTACAGATATCAGGTAGATAATAATATGGAAGCATATTCTAATTGGTAATGCAAAAGCGATTGCAAAATATTTCTTGGAGCCCCTTCCAATAAGCTTCACAGACAGGTACTGTTGTCTGTGACAAATCATAAAATTTGATGCCCCTCTACTAATCATGCATCCGTTGCAAACACACCCACTTGGCCTCCTCTAGATCCACCAGTGGACTAATTTTTTTCCATTTTATACGTACTTATTAATTCCAAAACCATAATAAAACTGAAACAGCCTTGCAACAACCGATTTATCGACACCGGCATCGGTTACTCGCCCCTCTTGTTCTATAGGTATCTCCGACACACGAGCTGTTTCACTCTTTTCTTGTTGCCCAACTGTTTTAATATTCCACTTGAAATTCCCTACAAAAATATTCTCATTCCATACCCTCGTTAAAGAGATTTCACTACAATAGTCATTAGATAGTATCAACAGATACGTTACTACAAGTGGATCAGATTTATTGAAATTGTCAAAGTACAAAATTTATTAAAACTCTTGCATGTATACATAGGTATATTTATGGAAAGTAAATCTTAGGTCATGTCCACATCTAACGAATTAATGCGAAGGAGCGGCAACGAACGCGATTATTATGCGGAAACAGAATCACCCTTTGTATAGTTTTGTATATTAAATGATCTTTCGTTTGTAATTAATATCTCTCCAACACAAGTAAGTATAATTTATATGTCTTGTAATCAGCGATTCTGTGTTAAAATCTTAATTCTGAAACGTAACAGTAATCTCTGTAAAGAATTTTATATTAATACATGCGAACGCAAAATATTGCTGTGCTGCCTCTTAAAAGATTAACAATAATTAATTATTAATTAATCCAGAAATTATGTCGAAACGACCAAGAGGTTACACCAAGTATATTTAATTACTGAAAACAATTACGGGAAATCTATAATCTGACTTCTTATGCGATCTCGCTGTAGTTCATTGGCGTTTCTTTGCACGACGATAATGATGCGAACATCTGTAAATCTTGTTTTACATGCGACTTAAAATTCTTTATTGTATGACTTTCTTTAGATTCTCCAATGCAATAAATTTAATATTTCTAGAAAATCAAAATTTTATGAAACAAGAAATATAAATACTGGTTATTAGTACAGTTGGGTGCGTAAAAATTTTAACGGTGAAGGTTGTGTGGTGTAAACCTGACTTTCGCTTGAAGGGAACAACATTTTCGATAGTATGCTATTGGATATCTAGAGAAAAGAGACGATTTATTGATGTACCTGAAATAAGAAAAGACCGCACCCCTTTTAATGAAATTATTGAAATTTTTTCATAATAATTACTTTTTGTGAAAATATTGATAATCTAATAGATTATATCATAGGTAGATACGTAAATTACTTTCAGTTTCAATAATATTTCTTACAATCAGACTGTTTATTTATTTATGGTATGACTTCGACAGCAACTATTGGTTAAAGTAGGTAAAGCAATAAAGCAATAAATGTGGGGATCGGTTCATCCTCAGTACGAAAAATGGTTGAAGATCGGTTCAGTCTATGTAAAAAAGGCGAAATTTCACACCAAGAGTCGTTAAAATTTTTACGCACCCAACTGTACCCATAAGATTACATGTTGACCTTCGTCATCTTCAAACTTATTGAGATTACAAAGAACTGTTACAAAAACAATAATAATGCCCAATTTCTTTATTTATTTATTAATACATTTATTTCACACGAATATTTAGACGCTATGTTTAGGTTTCACGAATGACTTAAGCTGTTCTAGTCCTCCTTTATTTTTTTCATACGCAGAAAGTGTTTCAGCTCTCTTTAACCAAGCAATTAATCGAGGATATTTTTCTTTATCAATCGGTACAATGATATTTGTTGAAGAAACTGTAGCAATTAAAGCATAATCAGCTATAGTGATCGAATCAGAAGCTATCCATTGTTTGCCTTCTAGAAATGCTTCCAAAAAAACGTACGCTTCATTTATTGTGTCTTTGTCAAATTGAGTTATAGACTGTTTATCACCGAGACGAAGTGGTTTCTGAAATTCGAAACAGTTTTTTTCCATTTATTTTTATAATTCAACATAGTATTCAAAATGACATTACCATAATTGCTATCATTCTAGCAAAAATTACACCAGAATCAAAATGTAATCGTTGATCAACTATGGCTCGTTTTTTTAAATCTTTTGGATAAAGTGAGTCATCTTTACCATATTTTGATACTAAATATGCCATTATGGCATGAGAGTCCCAGATTACAAACTCATCATCATCAATTAATGTCGGAACAGTATGTTGTGGATTCATCTAAAAATAAAAAGCATATTCTTTTTTACAAAGAGCAAAAAACCAAAATTGATCAGAATAATAAAATTATTATTTAAATTTGTTAATAATGAGATACCTATAGATATAATTTTACTACGATTAAATTGTTAATGATAACTATAGAGAAATCAATCCACATTAAGTTATCGTGTGGTTGTGGTTGAAACTGACTATTGGCTGACTATTTGGATGTTCAATTAATTTGCAATCCTTTCACAATTTAAAAACAGACAATTTCCCATGCACAAATGTAAAATATATAGCAATATAAATCGCTTATGTATCGAGTGTTTCGCTCAGGTTGATACCCCTTAGCTTTATCTGTAATTTACAGAAGGAACGAAATGAGAACACAAGAAATGGCAGTGTGATATCCAAAGAATGATTGAGCTAGATATCAAACACTAACCTAGAATAGCTATTTTTGAAATATGGTAAATCAGAGTCCATTTTTGAAATGTTCACTAGATTATACAGAAAATTACTACGAAGATACCCTGAGGAGATTGCATATAGTCAAAACGTTTAAGTTTCTCAAATATTTCGTAGTTTCCAAACAAAAGAGCAGAAAATCCACCATTATTTCGTATTGGAATCTCTCATAGTAGGTCCCATCAGCCAACACCTTAGAGTGGAAGAGCTGGTTGAGGAGGGATACTGTTGTATCCTGAGATTAAGAATTTAAATTTGCTGTCATACATGAAGAGCCTCTAAGGATGTAATGTAAAAAAAATGCTCTTAAAGAAAAAAGGAGCACCTCGCGGCAGGACAGATAGAGTTGCTTGAGTGGGTAGGGGAAGGGGACATCATTATTGCGCGTGACCAAGCGATAGAATTTTTCCTTGAAAAATCATATTTTGATTTACGGAAGTCAGGCGTCACAGAAAACAAGAGTATCTTTAGGAGATTTAGGTTGAACCAAAAAAAATGAATGTGTTAGATTTCAAAAATTCTATTACTTTTGATAATTATCTGAAACGCATAAAAATTATTAATTAAATACTTAAATATTTATTCTTGGTATGTCAATTACCGTGTGGACATGCATAATGGAGGACAGAGAAAATATTAACACCCTTAGCCTATAGTGACAAGCTTGCGACCGGGTCGCAATAGTTTATAACATAGATTCTTATGTAGGTAGCCATACTTGCGACCAGCGATAAGCGCCCAAAAGAGTAATAACTGCAGTATTTTTTGAATAAGATGTATAGATACGATTATATTTACCAAAAAAGCAGAATTGAAGTGGATGCAAGCAACATGCACAAGAATATGACAATTTTTCTCATTTGTATTATAATCATTTCCCTTCATTCATTTACTGTTAAACATAACTTATTAACAAAGATATTTAAACCTAATTCCAAGGCTTACGCTACTTTAGAGGAAATTTCGATTACTTGCTTATCCTTCTTTTAAACTTTTACCGACAAAAAACTTGAAAATTAGTTGAATATAGGCAACTAGTAAACAAGTAGTAAATCTAGTTATTTATTTTGTAGATAATTCCTTTTTGTACCAGTATATACGACTTTGCCAGTTTTTTGTCTCGGTGAAACTATTATTTGTATTAATTAACATTCTTGCTATTGTTAGATACGCATCTATTGCTGAACAATTATCGTATTTTTTTAATATTAAATCAATATCTCAATGGTAGTTGTTTTTGAAACGACGGCTTCGAAGTACGCCAATGGTCGACTTGGGTCGCGCGACAACCGCATCACATCCGCAGGTCAAGTAAGGGCGGGTTTATATGTCCGGTCTCTAGACTAATAAATAAAAATGACCGTCTAGGTTTTTGGGGTTCAGGTCAGGATTACCCTTCCAATTATAATATCAACTTGTAATTAATTTCAACATTAGAATCGTTATTGTAGAGTCCCTTATATCATTCTAATAATCTTGGACTTTTCCCATTACAACTTAGATAAATAATATTTATTCACTATTATATAACAAAGAAATAAAATAAAGTAAGTGACAATTTACCTTCAAGTATTCCGGTTTGAATTGCTCTTTATTTTTTAAATCTACATTAATTTCTTCCAATTTTAAACCCAAACTCTTAGCCGTCATCAGGACAGCCCTAACTGGAGGACTAGCAGGGGTCATGTATAATTTAGGAGCCATTTCTGTGAATGAATTAACTATATAATACTAGCTAACGTCTCACTGTAACTGAGTAATAAAAAAACAATTTCCTATATAAACATTATTTGGTTTGACTTCCCACTCTCTATTAGCAGTAACGACAGAGAGAACAGTATATCGTTGGTAGATAGTACAGTTGGGTGCGTAAAAATTTTAACGACTCTTGGTGTGAAATTTCGCCTTTTTTACATAGATTGAACCGTTCTTCAACCATTTTTCGTACTGAGGATGAACCGATCCCCACATTTATTGCTTTATTGCTTTACCTACTTAAACCAATAGTTGCTGTCGAAGTCATACCATAAATAAATAAACAGTCTGATTGTAAGAAATATGATTGAAACTGAAAGTAATTTACATATTTACCTATGATATAATCTATTAGATTATCAATATTTTCACAAAAAGTAATTATTATGAAAAAATTTCAATAATTTCATTGAAACTGGTGCGGTCTTTTCTTATTTCAGGTACATCAATAAATAGTCTCTTTTCTCTAGATATCCAATAGCATACTATTGAAAATGTTGTTCCCTTCAAGCGAAAGTCAGGTTTACACCACACAACCTTCACCGTTAAAATTTTTACGCACCCAACTGTACAACTATTGCGATTAGAAAAACTTTGACGAGGCAGGCCAAAAAATTTGAAGTTTAGATATAGTCGAATTTTTTAACTCTGAAGGGTAGACCAATAAACTTATAAAAACCCGTATCTAGTAGAAGCGGAACATTGCTCTCCCTGCATCTTTAAAGAACACTGACTAACTTGCCGTTATCCATGAAGCTTCGTAGAAATGATGTACCTGAACGGTGTCTGCGGTTTATACTAAAAGAACCCTATTATTCCATTAGTATTAAAGGCTATATTTGTTGGAAATATATTCTTATGCAAATTAACAATTTATGCGATTCCAAAAATGTTTTTCTGTGTCGCTTTTCCCTGTGTTTACAGTAAATCAATTTTTTACATTTTTAGAATCGCATGAATCGTGAATTTCTAAAAGAATATATTTCAAACAAATATAGCCTTTAATACTAATGGAATAATAGGGATCTTTTAGTATAAACCGCAGGTGGAAAGTTGTCTTTTTTCGAAGACCGTTCGGGTACATCATTTCTACGGAGCTTCATGGATAACGGCAAGTTAGTCAGTGTTATTTAAAGATGCAGAGACAGCAATGTTCCGCTTCTACTTCATACGGGTTTTTATAAGTTTATTGGTCTACCCTTCAGAGTCAAAAAATTCGACTATAATAGAAGTTCCCTAATATGCTAATAGATCTAAAGCCCATTGTGGCATGAGATATTACCATTATCACTAGATAGATAGTAATATCACTATCCATTGATAAGTTGGAAATGTATAAATAGAGACATACATATGTTACAACACTTTTCGTTGTAATATTCTTTTCAGTAAAAAAAAATCAAAATAAACTTATTGCATAACACGTAATAGTGTAGATAACATACATGTTAAATTTTGTTTTTTTTTAAATATTATAATTGATTGTTTTTTACAAAAAGTTTATCAGTTTTAGCAACAACAAAGAACCGATTACTCAGCATAGAAGCTTCTATTTGAATTTTAACTTAAATTAAATTAAATATAGCATACATATGTTAGGTAAAATTGAATTATATCCTACATTTTTCATACATATTAATAACTGTATAATTATTATAATTACAAATATGTGCTCTTATAAATCTGAACTGATAGAAAGTCGATCAGACAAAATTCACTCGATGATTAATTCTGATATTTATTTTAAAAATTGAATTCAAGCCCTTTTATCATTATTCAATAATTGTAAATTTTTGATCCCTTCCAGGACGAACATTATGAACGTATAAATATGGGATAATTACAATGAGACTGTTACTCTATCCATATTTAAATAAATAGAAATTTTGATTGGGAAGATTATTTTGTAAATACAAATTTTAGATGAATAAAATGCATATAAAAGGGATAACATTTTCCTCTATTTCGTTTTGATATTTTGGGGTATGGGAAGTGCGGTCAACTCAAAGACCGCCCCGGGCAGTAAAAGTTTTAGATACGCTACAGTGTACACCAGCGAAAATATTCATTATTTTTCTAATAATTATTGTAGAATAATATTTACATATTGTATACAGTTTATCCTTTGTTTTCCTTTAGATATTTCTCTTTCTTTACTTATTTCATTCATCAATTTGATTGTATTTGTGTTGATTGTCTCGCCTATAGGCTTCCGGCTTTTTTGAACATATTTTCTTTATTGATGTTTTTATACTATACAGATTTGGATAGAATTATCAGAACAATGGAAATAAGACCCATTTATGTTTATGAAAACCGTATTCGATTAGTTTGGTAAACAACGAAATGCCGATGGGGGTCCCTTAAGGTGAAACACACTATACATATATATATATATATATATATAGCGAAATTTTCAACAGATGTGGATAGTCCGCTCATTGTCTGACACATTTAAACTAGATGTTCCATTGTATTGTCTCAGAAAATCGTCTTATGGCCGTTTTCTTCATGAAATAGTTAAACCTTAGTTACGTATCCAGGCAGATAAATATATTCTAGGTTTAAAATCGAAGGGTTTTCTTCAAAAGTCCGATGGGTTAACTACCCCGGTTTAAAAATGTGTGTTTATGAACTATAGAGTACTGTATGTGTGTGTGTGTGTGTGTGTATTGTAGAACCTATAGCAGTCTACAGCGCATACACATATACATTGACATTCGTCAGATAAGTCTCAGGTATAAAGTTACCCAAAGGTTTTACACTGGATAAAAATAACTGAGGGTTATTTCTTAAACTGGTGCGAAGGGAAGAGAATCTCCAGTTAACTTGAGTTAACTGGAGAATAACGTTAACCGTAGGATAACTTTTTCATGAAGAGAGCGGCCCTTAGTCACAACAAAGATAACCAATATTTACAATTTGTTTGTTTATGTATCTCAAAGAAATACAAATAAAAAATGTGGATCAGATAGATTTTTGAATGTTTATAGAAGGATCTAAGGGTGGGTGGTGTCCGTTAATAAAATTTTTTGAATCCTGATCGTTTATTCGCCCGATCTTATTTCCCATCTTCCAATAATTCTGTCCAAATCTGTATAGATACTCTTTATTGAATTGGCTCAAAGTCATATATGGGATTTCTTTTGTGTAAAGTCTATCATTAATCTCCTTTTGGTATTGGGACTCATTTCCTATAAGTTCATTGTTTGTTGGGAATTGATTTTACTAATTTGTTCCGGTGTGGCTTGATATTAATTTTCAAATGTGCTCTAACTAAGCGATAATCGCTTACGTTGTGAAATTTGTTGAGAACTAATACATCTCTACATATTATCCGATTAGTACTAAGTATAAAAATATAAAATTTATATAATTCTTAACGCTGTTATCTGGACTTCTTCACGTTCACCTTTTTTGTGAGAACTTTTTGTACAAGGTTTTCAAAAGAAGCCTTCAGCATTCAAGAAAATTACCATCACCTCTCACATCCAAGCCATAGTTTCCTACATATTCTGTATCACTTTGAGTTTTATTCCCAATTTTCTCATTGAAATCTCCAATTATATCTTCATAAACCTGTTCCATCTCTTCATCTTCAGCAGTGCTGGTTGGAGGATGAACATTTATGAATTGTAAAGTGTAACAATTGTTTGTTCTTTATCTGTGGTATATGACACGATTTGATTTTGAATAATATTTAACAATACCATATTTTATACATCGGTTTATTCGGTTCTTCGGTTCTCATGTTTTGTATGTTTAAAGTTGGGATGAATAAACTTTACCTCAAGGTATTTTGAGGAAAGGGAGGATCATATACGAGAAATAGCTGGGAAAAACAGGGAACAACAAACCAGAGACAGATAAAACTGGAAAAATATGGAAGAAGCCTACAAGATACAATTTACCGAAGTTCTCCGTCAAGTTTTATGAATTTCACTTCTCAGATATAGTCGAATTTTTTGACTCTGAAGGGTAGACCAATAAACTTATAAAAACCCGTATCATGTAGAAGCGGAACATTGCTGTCTCTGCATCTTTAAATAACACTGACTAACTTGCCGTTATCCATGAAGCTCCGTAGAAATGATGTATGCGAACGGTCTTCGACAGAAGACAACTTTCTACCTGCGGTTTATACTAAAAGAACCCTATTATTCCATTAGTATTAAAGGCCATATTTGTTTGAAATATATTCTTTTGGAAATTCACTATTCATGCGATTCTAAAAATGTACAAAATTTATTTACTGTAAACACAGGAGAAAGCGACGCAGAAAAACATTTTTGGAATCGCATAAATTGTTACTTTCCATAAGAATATATTTCAAACAAATATAGCCTTTAATACTAATGAAATAATAGGGTTCTTTTAGTATAAACCGCAGGTACCGTTCGGGTACATCATTTCTACGGAGCTTCATGAATAACGGCAAGTTAGTTAGTGTTATTTAAAGATGCAGAGACAGCAATGTTCCGCTTCTACTTGATACGGGTTTTTATAAGTTTATTGGTCTACCCTTCAGAGTCAAAAAATTCGACTATAACTGCCAATACTGGTCTGTTTGTATTTTTATGATTCTATGAAGATTGGGGTTGTAAAATAAAGGAGTAGTACTGTACTAAGCACAATTGCACATTAGTTTACCACACTGCGGTAACTAAAATATTTATGTGAACACCTGTTTGTCTTACATTTAGATACAATAGTATTCTGATATAGGTTCATATTATTAATTATACAGATAAAGCGAAAAAGTCCTAAACTAAAGTAGACCTTTATTCGTGTGAATAGGTATAAGGTTGTAAATATCAATTGCTTAACGACTTCCTTTGTCACCTCCAGCTAAGCGTTCCAATAAAATACAATGCAATTTCAGAGTAGATAAGGTATCCTTTTTCTTATAGTGCCGACATACGAAGCTGCTGTGTAATATAATACCAGTCAAAAGAGCGACTGGTGCTTGTAAACTATGACACCGAAGATTACAGTCGCAGTTTGAGCAGCAGTTTAATCACATGCGGTGACTAGATTACCCAATTGCAAACAATATCATTCAATTTTAATTAGTTTTGTAGTAATTATGAAGTCGAACGAAGACGAGGCTTATGCGTAAACATAAGTAGTATGAATGTCCTTTCATTCGCTTGTGTTCTACTCGTAACTATAAACATACATTTGTGTTTGCATAGGTGTTCATTCGCATTCGTTCGTCAGAAGTAATGGGACTTTATAAATCAGCAAGATCGCCAGAGCAAAAATTGTGACTGATACAAATCATACTCCTGATAAACATAATTTAAACTTGTCCGTTGTCTTACGCGGTCAATAATTCCTTGAATCTTTCATAGACCCTTTCATTCATTATAATTACCACCCTATTTATTATTATTTATTAACAACATCATCAATTCAAATATGTTGTTCTACGCTACAATGTAGCCTTAAATTAATAAAAAGCAATTATTCACTAATAACAGAAAACTTGCACACATAGTTGGAATTTGGTTTATGCGAACTGTAACCCTTGCAAAGCGCGCTGAATTGAAAGGGGTGCCATAAATAGGTGTAAAAGCAAAATATTACATTATATATTATATACATATTTAAACAAAATACGTGTAATGCAAAAAAACATTGTTTTCTTAATACTACTGATCATGAGTATACCTTAATTAAACAAGATATTAAAGGAGAATTTAGGAGCTACTACCGTCAAACGTGTGTAGTGTAAGGGCTCTCCTTAGTCAGTGCGTGGCCCGAGCTGAAATAATTTTTGGGGCCCTATCAATTTTGATAATTTGAAATTTCTTATTTGCTAAGTTAAACGAACTATTGTTACGACGGATAACAAAATTCTTCATTCATAATTGTCAATAAAACAAACGATGTTGCAGGGTCTTCAAAGTGCAGCGGTGGCCCTGGTTGTAAACATTGTCTATTAATACATAATAACATGTGTGTTTTTATATTACTCTTTTGAGAAAAATGCAGCAGCGATCCCATCCACGCCTCAATTTCTTTTTCGTCATTCCGTCAACCCTATTCGGGGAACGTGGAAGTAAAACGGCGTTTGTGGGTAGTAAACGTTAGTTAACATACAACATGACGAACGCAAATAAAAACGAGATTATTTACAAGGGCTGTACTGGTTCGGGAGAAAACGTATAAACAAATCGCACAAATAACAAAAAAACCATCACTCTACAGTAGGAAATATCAATAAAAACTTTGTGCGCCTCACCCACATAAGCGCAAGGCAGAAGTGAAACATCTGAAGCAGGCAATGCAATAAATTCATTTCATTAAATTTTAACATTTTGTTTCATCTTTATTTTAGGCATTAGCTACTTATCTAGAAAATAGAAAAGTGTAAGCCCAGATGTATTTTGAAAATTATTTATTTATTTTTCACTTAATCACTTATACGCATTAAGTTCATAGAAATAGACCTGCCCAGGCGGGTTCCTGTAGTTTTGGCCGCTCATATACAAAACGTGCCTTAGCCGCCCTTTGTATTAGAAAAAGAAATTCTTAAAGGTAATGAACCAATCATTATCATATAGCGTGTCCATGGATTGAGTTGCCCATTTTATTGAGGTTTCATCAGGATTAATTTATTTGAAACCTCCTTACATTGCGTTTAACTATTTAACCCTTATCCTGGCTCGACAAAAGACTCCAAAATCTCATATCAGTAAAGGTAATCAACACAATCTCTAATAAAACATTTTCTACTATCCCCAACTCAGTCAATGAACACACTGTGTAAGAGAAAATTACCTATTAAAGAGCAAATCTGCAATTTGTATTATATATGTAGTAGGTAACAGTACCATGTTTTGTTTATTTTAATACTGATTGCTGTCGCATTTATTCTCATTCTGGGAAAAAAATTACAGTGATAAATTCTGCATAAACCTACAAATACAAAAAATTCCTGATTTTCCTCAAACGATAATTGTTTTCTGGTCCAACATACGTAATATAATTATAAATTTGATCGACCGTATTCCATGCCCACCTTCTGAGAACGTACCTGGAATTGCAACACCGGATGTGTTGACGATTACATATGTTACTTGTTCCTTACACAATTTTATCGAATTCCGTTAAAATAAAAATTGATTCTAATTCAGAGAACAAACTAGTAATCTGCAAATCAATATCAAAACTAACATGGACCTACGGAGTACAACTGTGGGGACAGCAAGTACGTTAAATCTCAAAATTCTCCAGAGATTCCAGAACAAAGTTTTTAGAATCATAGTTGATGCTGTTTGGTATGTGCCAAATTATAGAATTGAGCATGACCTCAAAGTGGCATCCATGAGATCAGTAACCACTGAAGATACTGTGAAATATTTAGAATTCCACCAAAACCAATTAGCCTATAATCAAACTGATGATAGTGGTGAAGTGCGACCTAGATAAATAAATGTCAAATAGTTAATTTATGTAATGAATGAGATCACCGGATCTCTGTCTCTCCATGCCAATTTATCGTCAAATAATTTACCTATTGTCCCCATTACTGTGTAAAAGTAGGGACAGATTGTAAATATAAAGGAGTTAAATATAAAGAAATATTTAGTACCATTCCATTCACTTTTTAATTAAAGTCAGGACTGGTCCTATAATTGGGGCGGCGAGGCAACTACCTCAAGTGCATAATTGGAAAAGGCGCCAAAATGAGACATCAAATATCAAAATCTTAGTAAATAGTTAAAAACTTAAAAATAATTTTATGCACAAAGTATAAACTGCTATATAAAAATCTCATTTTGCCTTCAATTTGACCTCAACGAATTCTAAACAGCTTTACAAAATCTCATATTGTCCTAAGTTGCCGGTTTTACGATTTCACCCATGATTAGAATGGTGAAGACAAAATGAGTTCAAAATACATTTTTGAGGACAAAAACCGTACAAATTTTTCGACTCGGGCTTATTTCAGATTATGGTCACGTTTTTTATTAATAATCTCTGACAATGAACCTTCTCAACAAATTTAAAAGGTGACCATTTTGAGACTTGCCTTGGGCGACACTATCAATGAGCCCTGATTAAAGTCATTTTTAACATTAATTATTTCAACCGGTAAATTTGAACGAATTTTTTCAATTTTCGAATCTGCTTCTGAATCTGCATTACCTGAACTTCTACTGGGATAGTGATGATTCAAACTTCTGTGTGACTTACAGCAAATTTTGCTGTCAACTACTTTTAAAATACTAAGTTACTTTTATTTCGTTATAGATTACAAAAGATTTACAAGATATACTGATTAATAAGTTTTTATAAGGTGATCACTCTAGTTAAAACTAATAGAATAAAACAAAGGATAATGTATATTCAACATTTGAAAAAGAAACTTTATTTTAAACAGTCGATAATTTTTTCAAGAACTTGTCGATTTTTGTAAGCAATAATACCGCCATTATTACATGTGTTACAAACATTATATTTAACACTAACCATATTACCTTTAAGTGCTTCATAATAAATAAGTAAATCACCATTGATTGATCTTAAAATAGCTTGTGGGCCGCAAGTATCCCATTTAAATGTTGAATTCTTGGTCAAAATATAAGCATCAGCTAGATTTTGTATCACAGACATAATTTTATATCCAGCACCGGCTGTTTCAATTAACTGAAAACCGTTAGATTTTAATCTTTCAACAACGACAGGATCTTCACTACCACTAATCACGATTATATTTGTTATTGTTGAGGAAGTGATTTTATTGTTTGTAACATAAGGGTGAGATACATTCCATATACAAGAACCAATCCAACTACAAATAGACAAAATTAGAAGATAATTCATTAAAATAAATCTAAAATACTTTGATGTTGTTTTATCAGTAAATGGTTGATTTATGACTCCTATAATTGGCAAACCATTGCTTTTTTGATAGACACCTAATAAAACTGTGACACATTTTAAACCACTCGTGTCAATACCGGCAATTTCGGATGTATTTTCAGTACCATTAATATATTCAGCGGTAGAGTCTAAAAAATCATTTTTTTATAGAAAACACACCAATGAAACCCTTATTATTACCAATTGGATCAATCCAAATTCCTAAGTCTTCGAAATCTATTACAAAATCAACTAAATCTTGATCAGTATTAACTTGGTCTAGTGTAACATCTTTGTGGACTTCAATTGCTAATAATTCAGCTGCTTCTTTATCATTATTTAAAACAATTTTCAATAATTCCGCAGTGTCCTGTATTGTATTTTTAATTTCAACAAAAATACATTCACCTAGCTGATTAGAAAATTTATTGTTTTCCTCACCATAAATTGATTCACGTAATTCTGGAAACTTTCAATCATTTCAAATTATAATTTAATTAATTATGTGTTTTACTGCAATCTTACTTGATTTCCAATACAATGTTTAGCCATTTCCTGTATAAGAACATCGGCTAATGTTTTAAAGTCTTGAATGAATCTTGGATTAGCTTCAACTGATGATTTTTCTTCGATTAATAATTCAAATAAATGTTGATTTTGACGACAAAGACGTGCAATATTTGCGGCTTTCTCAGACACGATTATTAAAGATTTAAGTAACTCCATTCTACATTATTGTGTTTCTGGTATTTATTATTTTTATTCGATAATTTGTACCCGAATTACGGCGCAGTTTCCTGTAACACGATTCTGAACGAGTTGTATTGATTAAAATGAATCGTTTGATGTCGGTTAGCGGTGTAAGTTTGAAAAGCAAAAATAGACACTGTTGGTTGAAAGGAAATCAATCGTTCGCGTTCGATTGTATTCCCATAGTGTGAACTGGAAAAACAAATCTTTGTTTTGCCTATCTAACAGCAGGGAATGCAATGTAATGACAGATGAATGCAATCGTTATATAATTCGTTCCCCACCGTAACCATTCCCTCGTGATCGTTTGATAGATGTGGACGGGGCTTAGGTAATACATGGGTAGTAGAAACAAATGAATTTAGGATTAATGGAACGATAATGTAGATAAAACGGTGAAATCCAAAGAGAATTAAAGTACCAATTTTGGAAATACGGGCACACTAGGGCAGTGAAACTGGCGGCTCCGACTACAAGATACCAAAATTCTGTCTTTGAACATGGAACATTTTATATTTGAAACTGGATAAATAGGATCCACAATTACCTGACATACATTTTGCTTGAAAGTATCTTTTGTTTTAGATTCGTCACTTAGTTCTTGTCAGGTTGCAGATGAAGTCGTCGAATTAGAGACAACATAAAATTGTTAACTAACTTTAATCACACGTCTTACTGTGAAAATTGTTTTCTTAAAAAATAAATTTCTGTTTAATGTGTATCTTGTTTCTGTTTCTAAAATAAATGTTATTTTTGTTCTATGTTGCTGTAAAGTCGAAAAACAGTAACTCTGCCCAATGCCACATTTAACACCGAGACATTACAAATTTTTGAGATCCCATTTGAATGAATGAGCATTGGCTTTTCACGATAATATTCGAAAACTTTCCAGCACTGCTAATACGTCTTTGTTTACCATGTTGCATGTGAAGTACATATATTTCCCTTTTTTGTGGATGGAAGAAAATATTGATACACTTTGTTTTCTATAATTTCATTTATTTATAAACTACAATGACGATTCATGCAAATACTTTGGAATACATCTGGTACTTTATTAAAATAATTAATATTAACATCAACAATATTACCAAAATCAATAAATTTCGGTACAAACAATTTATTTAAAATTTCACTGTATGTAATTGAACGTTTCTTAAAAACTAAATAAAACGCTTTCCTTGCTAAATGATTGATCAACTTCATGGTTATATTATTATTGTTATAATCACCTTTGTACTTATCGATTAAATTATAAATTTTAAATGAATATTTCTTGATGGTAATTAATAAGAATTTATAAATAACATCAATATCATAATTTACAAAATCTCTAATTATTATATTAATTGCATCAAATTTAAATCCTAATAATAACATACCATTAAAGTAATTTTCCAACACAGTCCGTTCACTATTATAAATTGTATTTAATTCAACTTTTGTGAAACTGTTATTATTAAAGGCATATCTCATCGAATATTTTATGAAATTTTGATAATTTTCCAATGGTCTTTTTTGATTAAATAATTTAAATCTATAACGTATTTGATAATTATTATTAAAATTGTAGTATTTATAAATTTCTTTTGTTTGTAAATTAAACAATTTACCATAATAAACTATTTGATTATTATCTTTAATTGTTTTACTATCATTTATGATGTGAATGTTTGATAGAATTTTATGAAATTCATCTATTAATGATTGATTATTTGTACAGAAAAAATAATCATCAACAGTGCGATGTAAAAAATTCGTCGTATTATTAAAGAATTCTTTTAAATATGTATTATCGATATATGTCATATATAATTCACACAATGGTCCTGATAATGGGTCACCTTGCAATAAACCATGTTCCCATTTATACAATTTCTGTTTTTTACCGTATATAACATACTGATTTTGTATATAATTGATAATAAATGATTTCTCATTTATTTTCAATACTTCATTTTTATTATCAACATTATTAATAATATTTGTTAATAAATCAATATTAATATTACCATAAGCGTCTTTTATATCCAATTTTATACCATAAATCGCTTTATTATCATTAATTTTATCAATATTTTGAATGAAATTCGACCAATTTTTATATAATGATGATGTACATGTTATAACAAAAGAATTATTAATAATGTTATAAAGTTTCTTAATTAATTGTTTATAAAATAGTTTTTCACAGTTATTACGTTTACGAAAACGTATAATTGGACGATAACCATTAGTTTTCGGTTGTAAAAATAATACACCTCTTACTTGAGTTGGTGTTGTAATTGTAGATTTGTCAATTATTTGTAAATATTTTAAATTAATTAATTGTTGAAATGATTTCTCTTGAAATCGATGCCATTCATTACGTTTTATAAAACGAATCTCATTTGTTTTTAATATTTTAATTGGTTTATAATAATATCGTATAAATGGTTTTATTATAGAATCCAATAAATATATTTGTATTTTTAATAAATCGGTTTTCGTAAATTCAGTTGTTATATTATTAAAACAATTGATTAATTGTTCATTTAATATGTATTCATGTTGTGATTGTGTTAAGATTTTCTTGATAATCTGATAGAAATTTCGTTGGTTTTTTGCTTTATTACCAAAATATTCATTCGGTATTATATAATCTATTTGTTTTATTATATTTATCTTATCATTGTGTTTATATCGTTTTTTGACTAATTCTATATTTCTTTTGATATCGATGAAAATATTACGAAGATCTTCATATTTTGGTGATTTTTGATTAAATAAATCAAATCTTGTTTGTTTTTTGATATTAAAACCAAGACTATAGATATTGGACATTATTCTACAATTTAAATGATTGTAGTTATTTAATTATTCTAATTGATTTAATTGAAAAACTTTACTTACAGACATTTATTTGTAGATGTTTTTTAAAATTTTGTAACAGTTCTGAGCAGGTCCAGACCTGCCTTTCTTGTTTAATTTATACTGAGCTCCAACAGATGGCTCTGATAGAACTTGTTCTCAAAAATTGGTTCAGGGGTAATTACACTAAAGGTCTATCCACACAAAACCTCAACGTAACGGATCAGTAAGAGTTCCGTTAAGCCCTGTTCACATGTATCGAACGATCACGAAGGGGAACGAATCAACGATTGCAAGAATGGGATTGTCATGCCTAGATCGAAGTAGATGAACGACCTTGCATTCGCTGGTGTTTGGCTAAACAAAGATTTGTTTTTCCAGTCCACAATATGAGAACGCAATCGAGCGCGAACGATTGATTTCCTTTGAAGTACCGACAACTAGCCGATCGGTGTTCATGCTATGCCTTGGCCTTCGTTTCTATTCGATTGTGTATGCATTCCAGTTCGTATCCATTCCTTTGTGATCGTTTGATAGATGTGGACAGTGCTTAACAATACGCCCGGCCAGCAGCCGATCAGTGTCAATGGTGACCATTCGCACGGATCTGTAATGTCATGTCCATACATGGAAAAATGATATCTGGCTTTCGCACGCAAAGTTGCTGACATTTGGTGGCGAAATTTGAACAAACTATTCGGAAAACACATTTACTGGGACATTAAAATATCTGTAATATTATATGCTAAATAGACCGAATTCTGTTTACTGAAAGAGAAGAGCCTCTTCTAAAGTCAGTTAATGTAATAGTTGTACATATAGTCGTTTCTTTTATAATATTTAAGAGAAAATGTAGGATGCGATTATGAATCTGTGTGAATATTCCAATTTGAATGCATGGCAACGATATTTTTTACTAGGCGTATGGATGTCATTTCTCTTACGTTGCGGTTCTGTGTGGATGGACCTTAACGCTTTTCGTTGTTGTTGTTCTTTCATTTTTCGTAGTACTAGCATCGCTGAACAAAAAACCTCTTTGATTTATTTCGATTGCACTCTTATTTCTCTATATATAGACATTATAAAAGAATCAAACTATTGCTACAACCAATAATTTTAATAAATATGCATATGTAAACAATAATTAAAGAAACTTTCCGAGGGGTTGTAAGTCTCTTGTGAAAGTTTATTGTGGTTCTTGTAAATTTCTATCTAAGGCTACGGCCAGATTTGCGTCCCATAGCTTCGTATATTTTGGACAATAAAATTATCGAGTTAACGCGGTGAGGTGATAATAAATATGGCGAATTCTGATTTTTTTTATGTATTTGTTGAACAAATGATTGACGAATTGAGTTTAGCAAATGTGATTTAATAATTATCTTACTTTACTTTTGAAAAAAATAAGATAAACCCAAGAAACGATATGAACAGCGTAGGTCTAATCACCCCGGAGTGTTTGCGCGTTAATTTTTGTTGTTATCGCCTGTGATAGCGTGATCATCCGGAAGTTTAAGCCTGCTACACATTTTCGGCGTTTTACTACGCATTTGTCGATTCGCATTGTCCGAATGATGTACGCTGTTGGTTGATACGTAAACATTTTCGTTTGATGGATGAAGGCACATTAGATATAAAAGTATAGCTAGATAGCAGTGGCGGCGACTATTGCCGTAAAAAGTGATAGAAAAAAGCGTGTGCGGTATAAAAAAACCGCCGCTTGGAGAAATCATTTACGAACAAATGGGTTACTCCTTTAATTCCAGTGGGGGATAGTAATCATTCAAAACAAATGTGAGGAAGCGTAGCGAAGGAAAGCATGATCTTGTGTCTCTTTCTATCGACTAGTAGCGAGAACTGCTCTAATGCGCATATGTTATTTTCAGAGGTGAGACATATATAACGTATCAGCACAATAATAATTCTATTGAAAAGCCATAAATTGATATGCATATTCACGGAAAGAAGATTGGTCGACTTTAAATTTATTTATTTTTATACAGTACAAAACAATAAATTGAAAAAATCAATATATGATACATTTTCAATTTGATGTAACATTTAATGTTTCACAACTGAAATAATCATTTATAAGTGTTGTACACATTTAGGAAAATCAGAGAACAAATCCTTAATTTAAAATTTTTTGCTTTAATTGTAAAGATAACGATTATCATACATTTTTGATGTAAAAAGAATAATTTATTCTTTCCTTTAAATTGTGAGGACATGTAGTATATTAAGAGATGTTCAAGCCTGCGCAGAAACATCAAGCTCGCTCCTAAAAAAGGTAGGCAGATATAGGTTTCCTTGGGTACGCGTTACGGTGGTCTATTATCCGTATATTACTTATAAGTATATGTTTAATTCAAAAAAAGGATAGGCAATTGAGGACATATATTTCTCCACACGAAGAAACTATAGTGACCTGAGATTTTCATTTGCAATTTCTCCTCATCCTTTGAGTTACAGTATCCCAGAAACTGCTACGACCATACAAAAGCTACGTCACTGATTTAACAACGAACGACGATTAACAATTTTCAACCACACTACCGTCGTACAGCGGACGAAGAAAATTCAAAATCGTTTTGATATTTCTCTATAGCCAAAAATATCGTCGGTCGCCGTTGGGACAATGCTGTTCGATGAACGCGCAATAAAACGACGATAATGTATAGCAGGCGTTAGATTAGAGGATAAGCACTCTTTACAGTTGCGTTTATTATTTCAGAACGCGAGTCTTCGTCACGTTAGGACGCAGATCTGGCCGTACCTTAAAAAAAACTTAGTTCGAGTTTCTCGCACAGTGGAAACGGAAACGGAGCTAAAAGTGATAAGATTGTCGTCAGATATCGGAGATCTCACATATTACGTATGAGTTAAATTATTAATATCAATTTCAGTGTATTTGTATTGTTTGACTGATTAATTCAACATATTTTGCTAATTAGATAAAGTATTCGGTTGAATTATTTAGTTGACAAATTGCTCACCGATGACAAATATTCGTTGTTGGTTATATTTATTTCTGCTTATAAAATTAACAGTTTATTAGTGCTAAAATGTAGTTAAATTATGGCAAAACTGTTGATTATTTTCTTAAATTAGTGAGTTTAACCTCACTTTTACCGGCGCCTGTTTTTATGTTTTTTTTGTTATTGATAAGCCTACACTTTGATGATCATTGATATATTTATGCAACACTATTTTTGCAGAATTTACATGCAGATTACTTACCATAAACAAACAATTATTAATTTTATATTTAAAGCTACGAATACGAACAACTTAAATAAATTGCCGTTCGTTCAAGTCATCGATATCCCACTTTACTTATAATTATCACTATTGTTTATATTATTTGCGCAGAGGCGTAACTAGGATTTTGACGCCCTTGGCAAATTTGTAGCTCAACGCCTTTTCTACATAGGTATGTTCACCGAAATTATACAATGTGGAAAATTTAACTGAAATAAATTCTGTAACTTGGGTGAACAGGATTGTTGTATAAAATCACGAAGCAGGTCGATTTTTGTTGTTTATTGGACACAGTTTGGATAAAACATTTTTAGTTTATCTTCACCCGAGAGGATGCAACTACCCCTAACTATTTTTTTCAAATGTAAGAAAACGTCGTCTGATAGATCGTTTGAAAGCTCCATTCAAAAGGAATGGAACGCAATTTTATTTTTCAAATGTTCCCATGAGTTCGTGTTTAAAACGTAAAAACTGTAATTTCATGGCAAACTTTAATTAATGTAACATTGTCATGCGCAGACTGTGTTCCACTTAACAAAGATTTGTTTTTCCAGTTCACACTATGGGAACACAATCGAACGCGAACGATTGATTTCCTTTTAAGTACCGACAACTATCGGATCGGCGTTCAATCCATCCTTGGCTTTCGTTTCCATTCCGTTCTTTCGTGATCGTTCGATGGATGTAGACGGAACTTTACATTTTGCAACATTTCTGGCATGATTTGCCTGATTTCGTATCTGATACAATGCTTAGGATGTTCAATGTTGTCCGGTTTAATTACATTTTTGTTTAGTGATGTTTCTTGCTTTCATTTTTCGTAGTTAAAGCTTAACAAAAGCCTCTTTAATTTCAGAACACACTTTAGTTTCCACTAAAAACAATATTTAATTAATAATTAATCACAATTATTATCGAGAAGTTACCGATTTTAAATATAAATCACTCATTTTTTATTAATTTTTCGGGAGTAAGATGGTTAGATTATCCCCACACGCTCCACCCATGGGTTTAGATTACCCAGGTCGCCACGACAACAGGTATACACAACCAATGGCGTACGTTGCTTGCGTAAATATTACTCGCAAATTAAATAATTATCTAATTAATTAATTTACTTATTTATTTTTTATTTATAACTACAACGACCATCAAATAATATTATTACATTTATATATCTTTTAATTTTCAATTAATCAATTATATAATTTTGGGGTATACACAAATATAAAATATTTTGGCGACACCACTGAATGAAGTCGTCAAGGTTATATTTGCGAGGTATCTAAATACTATTGGCCATTATGTAATTAATCCACGCGTATTTTTTCCAAAAATCAAGTAGGCAAAATTACATAGCCTGTAGTTATCCTGGCGACAGTTCGATCTTTTTTTGTTAATATAAGTACACTTTTATATTCTTAAAATCTGAAGAAAGGACTGATAAATCGGAAAACTTTACCAAATTACGGGTAATTGAAGAAAAAGTCAGTAAGTTACAGTTGCTAGTGCTCATCTGGCAACATTGTTTTTTATTTGTAAAGCGACATGTCAGTAATATTAGCTTTTGTCGACATTGTCGCGTTTGTTGCATATCTTGCATTTGATTGGCTGTTTCAAAGACAATAACATAACCTCAATTCGAAAATAACAGTTTGTATCGTGCTATTTGAAGAATTTTCAAGATAAGAATTCATTCAATTTGTCTTTGAAATTTGTTTATTAAAGTGTTAATAATGCGCCGTTCCAATAGTCTTTCAAATTTGCCAGTGCCTACATTTAAATTGGAAAGGTCTAAATCTACTTCAAGGTATTAAAACTAACTTTATTTTTATTCCACTGATAATCGTTTAAAATATGTTTGTTTTTAGAATTAGTCGGGAGAATCGTCCAAGTATTACAGATAGAACACCAATTCGTCGTCCAATCGTTTCGTTGGCGTCAGCACCATTATCAGCATCTTCATCAGTTAATCGTTTATCAAATCTCAAACGTCCATCATCGGTAATTAGGGTTTTGCTTTCACTCATTCGTATTTTAAACGTAGAGAGAGGTTTCTTTTAGATTTTAGCAACGCCTCAGTCAGCAAAAGGTAAATCACCAAATAAATCAGGTCATACAGCAGAACAATTTTTAAAAGTAAGTTTATTCAAAAATTAAAAATAACAATAACAGAGCTTATGTTTATATATGCTTTAGGTTCGTACGTTCCTACAAGAACAATCGATTTGTGATGAGAAGATATTGAATAATTTAAAACCACTAACAATTAATAGTTTTGTAGAAATTATTAAAATTCTCTTTCAAGAATTGAAGATAAATGTTGAATTGAATACAACAAATTATAAAGAAGTTTTGTTAAATAAATTGAAAACGTTGAATTATCCAGGGACAGTCTCTTCTTCGATTATGAAAACTGGTACGAATAAAAACAGATACACAAATTTATTTCTGCTAAAACTTAAATGAACAGTAAAATTTGAAATTGTTAAACTATGTTTTATAATAATATTATTAGTAACATTATTATCTAATTTTTATGCTCAACAGTAAATACAATGCACTCCTGGCCGCATGTCATCAACATCTTTGCCTGGTTAATTGATTTAATCGTTGAAATCAACATGGCCATTGATACTCTACAAAATCAACATGGGTTACCTGAAGTATGTTTCTATTTAATTTAATTATTATTCCTATAACTATTGCATATGCAGTTTAAAAAATAAAAGTAACAATTTCAGATTGTGTTAGAGAATATGGTGGAGCGTTTCAATCTGTTTAATGAAGACCAATATGATGAAAATGTTGGTAAATTAGATGAAGACTTTGTGAACAAACTAAGTTAAATTAAATTGTCAAGAAAAAAGAACGAACAAAAATCTAATTAACCATTTCTATTTTTCAATTTCCAGATAAATTTCTTAATATTAATGATGCTAAATTTAGTGGTCTGCGTAACAAAGTAGAAAAGTTGCGCGAAAAAAAAGAACATTTGGATAAAAAATACGATGAATCCTCTCAAAATGTAACGGTATGTCTGTAAATTAGAATTATATTGTTAGATGTTCCATTTGAAATTGCTTTTCATCATTTTTAAATTTTAAACAATCGATATTCTTACTTTAGTTAAAATTGTAATTCATTTTCGAGTTGATGGAACATTTTGTAATATTAACAGATAACAAAATATTTTTTTTCTTTACAGTTGTTGGAAAATGAACTACAACAAGTAGAGACTGAATTAGACGATTTATTTAATGGAAATCTACAGTTTAAACAAATGAAGGAGACTGATGGTGATCGAATCGATATCGGTATAAATTTATATTAGGAATTAATCTTTATAAATCATAAAATCAATTAACGATTAATTTGTTTTTTTCCAACTTATAGAAGCTCACATTAAAAATACTGAAGCTAATATAGAAAAATTAAAAATACAAATTGATAATCAACCATTTTCTATGAAAGCAATTAAGCAAATGTCAGAGAATATTGATCAATTGAAACATACAAAGAGCCTTAAAGATGAAAAATTTCAACAGTGGTTGAAAATACGTGATGAATATGATTGTCAGTTAGTCACCTTGAAGAAAAAGGTAATAATTATCATTCTATTTTATTGATTATTATTATTATTATTATATTAATATCTTCATTAGATATATATTTCAAGTTTTTTTTTGCTTATATAGTGATAAGTTGGAGATAGTTGGAGTACTTATCAGTATTCTTATACGTCTTTTTGTTTTATTTGTTCTTTGTAGAAATTTCATTGCAGCAAAAAAATCTATACAGTATGGCCAATATTATAGCAACATCAAAAATTTAAACATTTCCAATAATTATTACTGTCCATCAGCAATTTTTTTTATTGAATTGAAAGACATGCAAACAAGAAGCATTTCTAACTATTTTTGCATTTCACAAAAGAACTCTCCAGTTGGATACTTTTTACAATATTAATTTGTTTAATTCCACGAGTGTATAATGATGCAATTTTTCCACAAGCTATTGTAATAATTGTTTATCATACTGTTACAAAATTTAACACATGACAATTCTATGTTAGATTCTATGTTAAGATTAGGAAATAATGATTATCCAAATAAATTTGTTGCTATAATATTGATCAGTATTATATTACAGTATTCTACATTTTATTCACTTATTTTTTACAGATTGAAACTCAGATCTATCAGTTGAACTCAACATTAATGGCATTCAAAATCAAATATCCAGAATGTGAAAATTTGATGTTAAACGAAAATTCTATTGTTTCAAAGGATTTTATCAATGTAAGTTATTTTTATTCTTTGAATTGTTCGCCAAAAGAAAACACAACAAATCCATTGACACAATAAATCTAATATTATTATTATTGAGTAAATATAAGTACATTTATATCTTCAAACTAGCGACAATTGGATAAAAAAAAATACGTATTACACGAAAAGATATAATAATAAAATTAGGACGGAAGCAAGTCTAAATTAACAAATTATTTGTATATCAAATAGACGAAACTAAATAATAGTCGACGATCAAAGTTAGTAAAAGAGAAAGGACTAAAAACAAAAATAATAGGAAAGAAACTGTTAATTATGAACAATCGATCTTTATTTGTTATTATTAAGTTATATTATTGTCCTTAAAGTTGGTTATCAGTATTATGAGGTATTAGGACATTAAAACAAATTCTGTTGTGCTGACAGTTTCATATTTTTATTTATGGAGACTTATTCAGGGCTGAAATACCCTCCCAAACAGAGTAAGCAATAAAAAAAACGCCATATCAGAGATAATTAATTCACAATACAGGCTAGATGATGATCATCGAAAATGTAGTTGCATTAATAACTTGCATTTATTTCTTTACCTGAATTCTCACTTAAATCACGTTTTACTCAAATTGTGCGTTGTTTCAAAGTGATGTTGTGAGAGTGCTATTTTCTACTCCTTTTTGTTTATGTTTATAATATTACAGTCGTATTTATTTTTCCTCATTCTGTTACTTAATAACATAATAACCAGGAATTTATCAAGACTTGGAATATTATAATAGACTATAAGAGATAAAATATGACCAAAAACACAACATTAGAAACCGAACGATTTATATTATCACAAATTACACCAATTCAAATGATGAATCACAACATATTATAACCAAAAATTTTAATTATGCAAGAAAATTCATTAAACAACATAATGAACTGATGATAAGTGGATCAGATTAAGGTGATGGTACGGTTGTTATGTATAAAGATGAATATCAATAAAAAGTTAGGCAAATCGTCAATAAACAACAAAAATACAAAGAAACTTCACCAACATGATTACATTACACAATAGCAGTTTAAGATGATAAAGAAGAATAAACCAACACCATCATACCATCCAATAGTTAGCTTCACCTACTTATAATTTTGGAAAATTTATGAACATCTTTAACCACTACTTTCAAATATCCCATAATCCTTCGAATTTGTAAAGTTAATTCAAGGCATAGTAATTACTGTATCAGTAATTACTGATTACTGAACTGGTATCATTAGATGTGGTTTCACTATTTATTTCCTTCTACTCTAAAGGAAATGGTGATCAAAATAATTGAAGATAAATGGATTTTTTATCAGTGCTCGTACCTTGTTAAACATATGTTGATATTAAAGATAATTGATTTGTTTTTTAATTGCAGTTATTTCAAATCTGATAATAAATTTTAAAAACAACTCAATTTAAGTTCATTTAAGTGAACTAATTCAGATAAAGAAACAAAACATATTTATAAATTTAAAAAATAACCCAACTTGTTGGTAGTATCAAGATTTTAATCACCATGCTCTTTTAGTATTTTTTTTATTTGTATAATCCTACTTATCAACAACACAACGATTTTTCTGAGTAACGTGGTTGTGCATTTAATTTTTTTGGTTTTATTCCTCCAATAAGTTGTAGAAAATCGAGTGATTTATTAGTTAGTAACTTCTATTTAAATCTTAATTATTTGATTTGTCTGTACTATAGACTTCAGTTTGTATAGTGAATTAATTATCTCTGTGTATAGTGTCTTTTTTTTATTTCTCAATTGTTTATTCTGTTTATGCATATACATGCATATGGTGAAATGTTGATTGAGGTTTTTGTTATAAATCTTCCAATCCTGAAGAAATTTCTCAATAAATAAAGAGGCAAAACTATTGGCATCCCAGAAGCTGTTTTAATGTCTCAATACCTCGAAATAATTTAATTAATAGTTTATCATCCAATCAGTTGTGTTAAAAATTCACTATATAACAAGACCATTATAATAGTAACTAACGCTATATATAGTAACCGGAAAAAAGAGTTGCTTAAATGCAGAAAATTAAGAGTTTTTATTGATGTTGTAGTCTTTATGGTCATACAGCCCCGGATCTTCAATTTTTATTAGGTGGGGCAAAAACTGAAAAATGCCGCCCACGCCCACTTATATTTATTCTTGCCTTTATTATCTTTATAATAACAGCTATCAGATGTCCACTAATTAATTGACATTTGGACATAGGCCTTCGGGAAATAATGCATCCATCGCTGTTCTTTCTGTGTTAAGCCTATTTATTTACAGATATATAGACATGAACGTGTAGGATATATATTTTATACACAGCACAGGATAGGATTTAAAATAAAAATTGACATTTTCAAAATATTAGTACCATTAAGAAAAACAAAATTCAAATTCAGCACGGTAGCACAATCAAACCTCTTTTTAATTTCTGATATGATTTGATCAAATACCATCATTATTTCTTTAGAAAATAGTTGAACAGGTTTGAGTGTTTGTAATTCGTCTTCACACATTTCATCGAATTTTTTTTACGTTTCGGAATTTGTTTGTTTTCCAAAATAGGGTCAACACCGCTTTTCTCAGCAACTTCTCCAGCCTCTTTTATCCATTATTCCATTGGATTTTGACTCATTTTTTGCAATTTGGCCGCCCTCTGAACTTGCCGCCCGGGGCACAGGCCCCGGCTTGCCCCCCTAGATCCGGGGCTGTGGTCATACAAAACAAAACTACGTATAGAAACTAAATGAATTTATTTCAGCAAGTACAATTGTGTTATCAAAGTCAGGATGTAATTTCTACAGAGATAATAGAGGATATGAAAAATCTAAAATTAATTCTACAAAACTTAAAAACCGAAATCGACGAAATGAAATGTATTTTTATTCAAACCAGAAACGAATTAGATGAATTAAATGAAAGAGAAGAAAATTTATTAAAGGAAATACAAATACAGGAAAATAAAACTGATGTGGTAAATTCGTATTGGTTATTCTTTTCATTGTTTTCATGATTAAATAACACATATTCATATTGTAGGAAACGCAAACTTTTCTGAAGAAAAAGGAAGAACTACTAGATCTTATTACTGAAGTGAGTGATGACATATCTATAGATGATTTAGAAGAGCAATTGGAAAAAATGCAGAAACAGTACGTTCTATTTAATTTTGTATTTTATGGATAGTAAATTTGTTGAGTAATGAAAATCAAATATTTGTAGAAAGCTACAACTGAAAGTTCGCCATGATGAAGATTGTTCAAATGCTATAAAATGCTTCCATAGAAATCACGAAAATCTTGTAGTCTTTGCTGGTGAATGTGTGGTAATAACTTTTATGTTATTTATTTATTTATTTATTTATTTATTTATTTATTTATTTATTTATTTATTTATTTATTTATTTATTTATTTGTCTATTTATCTATTTTTTATGTATTTATTTACTTTTAACATTATTAATATTTTGAATGTTTTTCAGAAAATTCGTAATAATATTATGGGAAAATTAACCGAAGCGATGTTCTGCATAAATAATATTCAAGATGACATGCTTGATGAGTTAAAAATGTTGGAGACTTTTCGAAAAGCAAAATAAGATATTTTTATGTTAACATCGTTTATATTTTTTTATATTTTTCAATTGTTGAATATGTTTGTTTCTATCAGTTTTTCTTTATTTTATAGTTACAATTTCCTCTTCAGTTGCAATCAATTTTACACAAAATACAATATTTGATCTATACATACGTTAAATCGTACTGAATAAAGTTGGCAAACAGTGGCGGCTCGCAGCAAAAGTTTTTAGTGAAGTTAAGTTTCATTCTATTATTGGTCAATCAAATAAATTCGTACCTATAGTCATGATCTAACGTTAGTACAAGAAAAATTGTTTCTTAATCTTTAGAAGAAAAGTGTCAAAGAAAAATTCACTTCACAGAGGTTTGTTAAATCTGTTTAAAACACAACGATACCAATAACAATAGCAATGAATGCCATGTCAGTATTAACACAGTTTATTTTATGTCTTTAGTCTTTAACGTAGTATTTGATGACGCCAATAAAATCTATTCAATCGTTCAAAGTAAATTAACAGACATTTCTTTAACAATGTATTAATAACCTTATAACAACAATGACAAACATTAGAAGTGAATCTGAATTTGAGAAAATCTATGACGATATAGTTGATGTACGTGCTTTCACTAAAAGACGTCGAACTAATTCTGGAGAAGATAATAAGATTCGTTATAAGCAATTATATTATGAAATTTTTGATATTGTTACAGCTTACTCATAGATTTGGTGGATTGGAGAAATGATCTTTTTTTAATTTGTTAGATAAACTAAAATTTGGCGAATATAATAAAAGTTTTCCGAAAATTATGTTTGAAAACTTAATATCAAACTATTCCCTTTTCTTCAGTAGATCAAATTTTGAAAACGAGCTCACAGTATTATATTCTGTCTGACCAAACACTTTTAGGAACATCAGTTAGTCTAGCAGACTCATTAAAAATTGTGTTTGAAAATTCTTTAGAAAAAGACTTACCAGAAACTTATAAATTAATTTGTCTAATTTTGTCATTACTATCAAGTTTAGTTTCCGTTGAAAGAAGTTTTTCGGCGCTTAAATGAATAAAAACAAATGCAAGCGTTGCATCAATGTCAATTGGACGACATCTTATTAAAAAGTTACGAGAAAATCAACGTAATAAAGAAAATTGCTAGAATCGACTTAATATATAAAAACTTGTAAACATTAGATAGATGCTATTATTAATATTATTATGGCTGTTATTATTATTATTAGTATTATTATTATTATTATTATTATTATTACAATTTATTAATACTTCCACTGGCCGACCCAAGTTCCAAAAGCACGAGCCGCCACTGATCATCAAATCAAATAAGGAAACTAATACGCAGAACATAATAAAGAACTTAGGAGCATATAGAACAAATTGTTACAAATTCATTTTATAAATAAATTTATTTCAATCATTTGTCATAGCCACCGTGAAGAATCGCCATAAATCTATATTTCGCCACAGCTATAAAATAGAGGCGGCTAGGAACGGTAACAAAGTAATCTGACTCTATGTCGACAACGAACTTCAATTAGACAATAGATCGGAGTAACGCTCCTTTCATTGTACGGTTTTGACCGGACGACGAAAAATCGAATAAGCAAAAAATTGACACGTACCTTTCACACTACACGGTTCATGCATGGTTATTTTCGTCATACGCTCAATTTTCTAGAAATAAATGGTGTGTTGACTGTTTTGTTAGAATAGATAAAATGCTGAATCGTGAACAAACCGTATAATGTGAAAACGTGCATTTGGTTACTTACTTACTTCAATGATCGTGCTGTCACGGTCGATTGCAGTCACAGTGGACGGCTGCTACACGGTATTTTGCAGTGACCGTGTAATGTGAAAAGTGCGATGACTCTTCTATACTCCACTAAAATAATGTTGCCGTAAGGTCAAAACCGTAGAATGTGAAAGGAGTGTAAAGAAAACATCGGGGAAAGGCTGCCCTACTAGTTATACACAGTTGTCTACGAGTCAGCTCCACTACTCTGCGGGCATTACAACAATTTTCAAGCAACTTGCATCAAATCGAATGAAATCTCAATTTCTTGTACAATATTTAAATCGCAAGTTGACTGAACTTGTGAAGGACAGAAAATGTATACAATTTTGGAATCAAGAAATTCAACAAAAATAATCTAAAACCTGCAAAACTAAACCTTCAAACTTCATCTATATACAATAACGTATTTGAACTTGGCTACGACGAAGAAGTAGACCAGCGAAACTCATGGCAAATAGTTAAGAAACGTAAGAGAGACCCACGAAACAAAGAACCCATCACCCCTACAACATCACCACCAACCAAAATACAGAATCGTTACTCCCCCTCTCAACCACGAACGAAAGCGAATCAACCGAAATGAACGAAACTAGCAAACAACAAAAGATACCAAAACCGCCTCCAATATTCATATATGGAGTCAGAAATGATAAATAGTCTTTCGAAAATAACAGAGGAAGAAACATACTACACAAAAACCCTCCCAAATGAAACCGTTAAAATTAATGCGAATACAATAGATACGTACAGAAAACTAGTACGACATCACAAGACGAAAAAATAATCCATCACACATATCAAATAAAAGAAGAGCGAGCATACAGAATCGTTATACGACACCTACACTACTCAATACCAACTGAAGACATCAAACAAGAACTGGAAACGGCAGGACACAAAGTTCGAAATATAATGAATGTTAAACATAGAGTAACTAAGGAGCCTCTCTCATTATTTTTCGTAGACTTAGAGCCCCAACAAAACAATAAACAAATATTTAAACAAGAATTTCTATGCAACACCAAAATAAATGTAGAGGCTCCAACAAAGAATCATAATATCATCCAATGCACCAGATGCCAATCATATGGTCATTCAAAAACGTACTGTTTAAAGCCTTACTATTGTGTCAAATGCGGCCAACCGCATGATACAAAGATGTGTAAAAAACCCAAAGATACACCTGGTAGATGTGCACTATGCAGCGAGGACCACCATGCAAACTACAAAGGATGTACTGCCTATAGAGCACTAGTAACAACGAGAAACAAAAACACTAGAGGGTACCAACAACAACAAATAAATAACCTCAACAAACATATCCACAAAAGTACAACTGTACAACAAACCACCCATCCAGATCAACATCAACAAACATACGCACAAGCACTGCAATCAAACAACCAAACAGATCAACCAACAAATATGGAAAACCAATTTACAACATTTTTAAATGAGTTTAAAAACATGTTCGCGAGATTAATAAGCCAGAACAGTATGATTCTGAATTTACTAACCACAGTCATTGGAAAACTAAATTCATAAATATACTTAGAATCGCCACATGGAACGCCAACGGGCTGCTTAATCACAAGCAGGAAGTAATAACATTTTTAAATTTAAAAAAGATTGATATACTACTTATCTCTGAGTCACACTTTACAGAACTAACAACATTCAATATACCACAGTATATCACCTACAGTACCTCTCACCCGGATGGTAGCGCCCATGGTGGCATAGTAATAATTATTCGTAAGACCATCTCACATGTCGAACTACCCAAATATCAAACAGAAAAGATACAAGCAACGAACATCCAAATTAAAACATATCCATGGCCTGTTACCATATCTGCACGACACGCAATATCCGTGGATGAATACAAAAATTTCCAATAGATTTATAGTAGGGGGCGATTGGAATGCCAAACACACTTATTGGGGCTCGAGAATTATTGCAACAAAAGGCAGAAATTTATTACGATTTTCTCACAAATGGTGAGCCAACTTACTGACCAACTGACCCTAGAAGGCTACCTGACCTTCTCGACTTCTTTGTAATATGCGGAATAAGAAAAAACAACTACGGTAGAATCTACCTCTGATCTTACATCTGATCATACTCTTGTAATCATTAGTATGAGCACTACATATATTAAAAAATCACTCCCACCTAATCTGACCACAAGAAACACCGACTGGACTTTATTCCAGCGCTACCTACAAGACAAAGTTAATTTGAACTTGAGATTGAAATCTCCAGAAAATATTGATGAACCAGCGCAGTACTTTACAAAAATAGTGCAAGAAGCCGCATGGAACTCCACACCTCAAAAGCGACAAAACACAACTAACATAGAAGAGGTGCGCCTGCATATTCGCCAATTAATCGCTGACAAACGACGAGCTAGAAGAATCTGGCAAAGGTCCAGAAACGCCGAAGATCAACATATATATATATATATATATATATATATATATATATATATATTAAGCAGAGAACTGAAAAAGCACTTAATGATGTGCAAAACAACACTTTCGAACATTGTATCACCAATTTATCTGCAAATGATCAAAGCTTGTGGAAGGCAACAAGGAAACTCAAAAGGCCGCAGGTACCTGTGCCCCCAATCCGAAAATCTAACGGTCAATGGGCGCGCTCCGACCAAGAAAAGGCGGACATGTTTGCCACACACTTAAGTGAAATGTTCAGAACGGAACCAGACGATGAAGACGAAGAAATAGAAGAATTCATCGATGCTCCTTGCCAGATGTCCCCTCCTATAAAAGTCTTCTCCCCTGCTGAAGTAAAAGAAGAAATAAACCGAATCAATATACATAAACCTCCGGGATATGATCTGATAACGGGACAAATCCTGAAAAAACTTCCTAAAAAAGCGCTCGTTCTTCTGACAATCATTTTTAATGGTATGTTAAGGTTAACATATTTTCCAATAATATGGAAATATGCTGAGATCATCATGATTCCCAAACCAGGAAAGCCTCCACAGGAACCATCATCCTATAGACCCATTAGTCTGCTGCCCGTTACAAGCAAGATTTTCGAAAGACTATTACTGAAAAGAATACACTCAGACCATGAATTTCAGAATATACTACCAAAACACCAATTCGGGTTTCGAGAACGCCACTCCACAATTCAGCAAGCCCACAGAATTATTAATGAGATATCTAAAAGCCTTGAAGAGAAAAAATTCTGCATTGCGACATTCCTTGATATCACAAGCCTTTGATAAGGTGTGGCACAGAGGCTTACTCTTCAAACTCAAAAATTCACTATCCCAAAACTACTATCTCCTTCTCAAGTCATACTTATCTAACAGAAATTACACTGTTAAATTCTCAGACCGGCATTCCAATTTCTTTCCTATTAAATCTGGAGTACAGCAGGGTAGTGTACTGGGACCACTGCTATTTTTGATTTACACTGCTGATATACTTGAAACCAATAATACAAATATCGCCTCCTTTGGTGATGACGTCGCTGTGATCGCTATAGACGAGATTCCTCTGAGAGCCACTGAGAAGATACAAAACCATCTTAACTTGCTTAACAATTGGTACACCAAATGGAGAATAAAGGTTAATCAAACGAAATCTATACAGACCACATTCACTTTAAAGCATGAAGTATGCCCACCGGTAACATTGAACAATGTTCGAATACCAGTAGCAACTGAAGCAAAGTACCTCGGTCTTCACCTTGACCAAAGACTTAACTGGAAAAAACATATACGATCCAAACGAAAACAACTTGATATGAAATCCCGTCAAATACACTGGCTCCTCGGTAGAAAATCAAAACTTTCTCTAAATAACAAAATATTGCTATACAAAGCCATATTAAAACCGATATGGTCTTACGGGCTTCAACTATGGGGATGTGCAAAGCCTTCTTCGGTTAACATCATTCAAAGATTTCAATCTAAAACGCTAAGAGCGATTGTAGACGCTCCATGGTATGTAAGCAACCAGACTCTCCACAATGACTTGGGGATCCCCTTTGCCAGAAATGAAATACTGAGAATAGTCGAAAATTACAACAGCCAAATAGCAGACCACGAAAATGAATCAATAGACCAACTATATAATAATGGCCCAATAATAAGAAGACAGCATAGACTATGGCCCCAGGACCTCCTGCAACAATAATATTAGACACCGGAAAAGAGGAACATTAATTATTTGTCAATAAAAAAAAATAACTGTTATATCTAATTGATGAATTCAAGAGGACTAAAATAATATTAGGCTATTTTAGCTGATATCCTTAGAGTTCCCTTTTTCCTAAATAATTAATTAATTCATCATCATTACCCAGTTCCTAAATTGACCGATTGATTTAATAATTATCTTTCTGTTAATGATATGAGTTTATTGATTGGTGATGCTTGTCACTATTGTGTCACCTTGATTCTCCCTGTTGTTGGAATATGATAAAACCGTATAACTTTATTTTGTAAAAGTAATCGCTGAAATTATTTATCGATTCAAGTACATACTTAGTTTTAATCTTAGTTAATAGGCAATACAGTTGAATTCACATTTTCTAGTTTCTTTTGTGTATTACCTGAGCTTGCTTTGAAAATTTACATACATTTTATAGATAATAAGGTCACAGGCCAAGGGTCACTTATATGGAGGGGGGGTTCTTTTTAGTGCGACATCCTATACCACAAATGTACCTTGCAGTGGGGCATCATGAGGACACTTGAGCGACTATAATTTATACAGAACTAAAAGAATTTGCAACAATAATGCCACAGTTTGGTGGTGCGATAAAAAAATCATGCAACAGATAAGGAGATGTGACTAAGTTATAGGGTAAGTCTGAAGTTTGAGAACATGATTTTTTTGAATCTCTATTGATGGTAAACTGTGACAACTGAAACAACTAGATATTATCTTTAACAATTTCACATTTATGAAAGGTGAACAAAAATAGCCTTTATATCAACGTAACATATTAAATACACAAAAATTTTCGTATAATTATCTCTTTTAGCGTTCCAGAGCGACGGCCATTCAGAGGCGGTCAAATAGGGCATGCCGATGTAGGGTACCCCGCAAAGCACAGTCTCTTTTACATTAAAGGTGCATAATTCGATTTGTAAGCTTTATTATTTGAATATGATTTTTTGTTTGGGTGCCCCAATAATGTTATTGTACCCGCGCCCCGACACATAGAAGACCGGTTTTTGCGACCATTACGCTAGTGTGAGATGGCAGTTCATTTTTATGCCCTTTCCTGTTATCATATGTCACTTTCATCGCTTTCTTTTACTTGTTGTAACAGAAAAAACAAATATCATCGAATTACATGGAATTTTTCCTCTTATTTGAACGATACATTTTTTCTTTTTGTATTATGGCTTTAATTTTTCTTTGTTTTTTGTCCAATGTGACTCAGGACTATTCTTTCCTCGTATTTCGCTAGTATCATCATGCAAGTTACTGCTTCAATTGGAGGGGATGGTTCCATGGGTTGCTTTTTGCCGCCTTCTTAATAGCTTACATACCATGCATAGTTAGATTAATTATGACAATAGATGTTTTCATTGCAGTTAATGGTCGCCGTTTAAATTTGATAATGCTACAAGAATTTTGGAAAATTTTGATATTATTTTACCAGCGTTCTCAACGGTTTTAGAAAAAGATCGTAAAGGTCCCGTTAAATTCATGAAAATTTGATATTGTTGGATCACTTTGATATTGTTATTTGTTATCGAAAAAATGAGAAACCTCAACAATAATTTAGACGAATTACAAATAAAAAATTTACAACGAAATAGGATCGATTGAAACTTTTGTAATTAAGTTTATGGACATTTGATTGAAATTACTCAAGCAATTAATGATCGAAATCCATTAGAATTATCTGTAATTTCTGTTCTCCATTTCTCCAACAACAGGAAATGATTATTTCTTTGTTTCAGACATTGATGTTGATTGATTTTATATATGATACAGTGGCGCTATATTGTGCCATTATTGATTTAAGCATGCATTTACAGTGTAATGGCAATTATCGTCCTTCCTATAATAACAATAGAAATGTTCCAGCTGTGTATTTATGAGGTAATAACGTTTAGTCTTTCATACAATCGTATAAGTTACTTATCCTTCTATTAGAGTCAGATATAAGTGTTCAAACAAAGAACACTGATTAGCATTTGTTGAAACATAACTATATTCTACCAATATCATAGCAGATTTAAAAACAGTAGAACTTCGATTAACCATTTCACGATTTACCGACGGTAGGATTGTAAGTCAGTTTTAAGATTTTTATTTTTCGTGTGTAAAGCAAACTTGCGTACTTATGCGAGAATAATTTTTCAGAATTCACTATAATTGACAGAAAAATTGATCTAATTCTATTTATGCATTTAGAAGAATTAATAAGTTGATTTTGTTGATGTTGTACGGATTATCCAGGCTTTTCGATTAACCACTTCCACTGCATTACGAGAGATATTTTTAATAGAAATTCGACTGTACGTTACTTATCAGCATGCAAGAGATCGCGAGCAGTCTTTTGTACAAGATGATCACTTTAAACATTGGATAAGCGTTTTTTGTTTCCTTTCTACTGTTGCTATATAAATATTTGACGAAGCATTCGTCAATTTACCAACTGCCATCAATTAACTTAATCTGTCAGCCCTGTTTATTGTTACAAGTCTTTATCTAAACGGTAATCTTATCGTTTCAAATTCAGTGTTTAAACCTAAATTATATTCACTACATCACCCAATCTAACAAGTTTGATATATCTTTTTTTTATAGGTGTAGTGAGCGCCATAAGGCTAACCCAACCAGTGACCTTCTGAAACCATCATCACTGGAACTGTTTAACACATTGCTTCAGTGATGATGTTGAAATTTCCACTTTCTTTGTATCGAATACATTATTTCCTACATCTCCCATCCCCATTTGCATGGGATAAGGAGTTCGGATGGACGTTTTCCTTCAATCGTCGTCATCGCCTTCCTCATCAGAGTTGTTATTATTATCAGTACTACTATTTTTTTTCGTCGTTAGTCTTTATTTGCATTATTTTTATAATGTGCTTACTAATTATTTGCCAGTGTATCCTATCGCTCAACATCACGTCAATCATGTTGTTCTCGTCGATAACCATGCCAATACTAATCTCAAGCTCAATACGGGCTTGGTGCGTTCTAATGCACTCATAAAATACATGCTTCGCGTCACCAACTACACCATCGCAATGAACGCAGTTGTCACTGGTACGTTTTCTTATTCGTTTCAAATAACTTTCAAAGCTCCCATGTCCTGTTAAAAACTGGGATACATAATAATCAAGTGTGCCATGTTTTCTTTCGATCCATTGCACAATATTTCCAATAAGTCTTTTAGTCCATTGACCATTTGTCCTTTCATCATTCCAACGTGATTGCCACCTTTCGATGGTTTCTTGTTTTATCCTCGAGATTTCGTCTGGTTGACGTCCGGATCGATAAATCTCTGATCGTTCCTTAATTATTAAATCAATAGGTACAATGCCTGAGATGACATCAGCTGCCACCCCAGACACTGTCCTGTACATTCGGCCTATTCGTAGGGCTGCCTTCCTTTATAAAGGAACAAACATATCATGATACTTCTTAATTCTCAATACACTACTCCAAACAGGGGCAGCATATAGACAAATTGATTTTACTACAGAGTACAGTATCCGACGTTTAAGGTCTGATGGACCTTTTATGTTGGGCATCAATCTTGTTAAAATACTTGGTGTTTTATTACTTTTTTCAATTATTTGTTTAGCATGTTCACTAAATAGTAAATTATCATCAATGTAAACGCCCAAGTATTTTAGTGATCTTTGTGGTTTAATTATAACATCATGAAGTTTAAATTCGATTTGGGTTTTTTGTCGTCGGCCATATCTAAAATCAATTGCTTCAGTTTTTTCAGGAGCAAGCTCTAGATGATTAGTTATCATCCAGTCATCAATCAGCCGTAAAGTTTCATTTGTAGCTTTAATCAGCCCATCTTCTGTTTCAGAACTAGACATAATCGCCAGATCATCCGCAAAAGCAACAAGATACACACCATCGGGGACATCAATATTCAATACATCATCGTACAAAATTTTTCACAGAGTCGGCCCGAGGACCGAACCCTGCGGAACACCTGACGTCACATCAACGAAAACACCATCTTTGATCATAATCTTGCGATCTGTAAAATAGTTCATTAATAATTTTATTAAATAATTGCTGATTTTTTTTTGTTGTAGTTTGTCCATAATTAGCTTCCAGTTTGCCGTATTAAATGCATTTCTCACATCAAGTGATACTAAACAGCAAAGTCTTCGATGTGGTAGTGATGATCTTGTCTTCACAAGTTCTAGAATATGTTCGATTGCCTGAACAGTATTTCTCCCCTTACGAAAACCATACTGCTGATTAGACAGTGGGCTTTTTTCATCAATTTCACTTTTAAGCCTATTCAAAATTCACCCTTCAAACAACTTGGCCATCGTATTCAATAAACAGATTGGTCTGTGTGTCGACTTTCTTTGATTTGCCTTCTTTGGTTTCTCTATCAATACTACTCGTGAGGTCTTCCATTCTGCTATTACCTGACTTTGTAAGACTCCATTGTACATGTCAAGTAGAATGTTTGGTTTCAACTTAGCTATATGTTTCAGTAACTCAGCCGGAACCTTATCAATTCCAGGCGCTTTGTTGATCTTTAGTTTATAGATGGCTGCTTGTAATTCACCATTATTAAAATTTTCGAGCACTTCAACATTTTCGTCAAATGTCCAGTCATTAATAGGATGTACTGGAAATAGTTCCGCCACTATCTTTTGTTTTTCATTCAATGATAGATTATGTTTATAAAAATTATAAGGTTGAAGAGCCTTTATTACAATTTTGTAGCCATTGCCAAACAAGTCGTTCTCAACATCGTCAATTAATTTTTTTCAGCAGGTTTTTTTGGAAATTTGTATTAGTTTTCTCAGTTTCCTTCTACAATTTCTGTATTCGTTCTGATAATTTGTTGTGTTGTCAATTCTTGTGTCAGCATTTGCTCTGAGTAAGTGTCTTCTTGCTAATAGAGTCTCTTTCCTGTGGTTTGCTATTTCTTCTGTCCATCAGTAAGGTATTGTTTTATTTTGTTCAACGAATATTTTGTCAGTTGTTTGTTCATAGCAGTTGTATATATGCAATGTTGTCATCAGCCCCACAGTCACCAATAACACTATTATTATCCAAGTACTCGTTGATTTTGTTTTTGTTTAGTTTCCCATGACCAACCCTGTATAAAGGTAGATTTCTTATTTTTTGCTTTGCATCCAACTCGATTTCAGAGTAGATGTAGTTATGATCACTCATTGTCTCAGCATCAAGTACTTCCCATTTTGTTTTGTTCATAGATATCTGATCATTGACAGCTGTGATGTCAATGAAGGATTTGCTGTTGCCAGCTTGAAATGTTGGTTTATCACCACGGTTGATCGTAAATAAATCATGCTGAGACAACCATTCTCCGAGGATTTCACCCCTTCTATCAGTATGCGGCGAACAACAGTCACTTGATTTGGCATTAAAGTCACCAGTTAAAATTATTATTTTATTGAATCTCATCAGTTGAATATGTAAGTTATTTAAAAAATCCTCAAATTCTGTAACTGGTATGTTCGGCGATATGTAACAGCTAAATATTACGAACTTGTCGTATTCAGTCCAGACGGCACCATTTGTTCCACCATATGTAAGTATGGAATATTTATTGGATTTTTGCCAGATGCTGGCATCAATTCTATTGTCTGTTATCCATTGTTTAGCTTTCTTTGTTGCATTTTTATTAGGTTCAGAGATCACAACCACATCAACATCCAACTCAGTAGCCGTTGCATACACTAGATCCTGTGCAGCCCTGCTGCGATTCAAATTGCATTGTAGGATTTTGAGAGACATTTGTGTTCAATGAAAGTCTTCGGACGATATGACAATTATGTGTAAATGACTAGATAAATAAATTAATTCTGTGTGTAAATAAGTTTGTGTAGATATTGTAAAGATAAAATTTGTAAAATGTAAATAAAGACGTATAAATAAAATTTTGTATATAATAGCTAAAATTGTGTAAATAGAAATACCTATGAATATAAAACGTTGTAAAACATAGCAGCTACCTAGACTAGATACGTTAATTAATTCAGTGTGTAGATAAGTTTGTGTAAATATTGTAAAGAAAAAATTTGTAAAATGTAAATAAAGACATATAAATAAATTTCTGTACATAATAGGTAAAATTGTGTAAATAGAAATACCTATGAGTATAAAACGTTGTAAAATATCACAGTCACTTTCATTTAACAACAGCAAACTTCCACGAAAATGTGCTATCCCTATATTATCGCAGATCTTGTTGAACGTACGTAACAAGTCTTATTATGTTCACAGTTCTTGTTGTATAAAATTAGACATATGTAAATATATGATATTATTATATTATCGCAGATCTTAGTGAATATATCCAAATATTTGTCAGAATAATTCGTAATGTGATCGCATTTCTTGATGTAAAATGTTGATATACAATGCTTGATAATCATTGTCATCCAGCCAATCACAAACAACCAGCTGTAAAGATTTTCTGTATTACAGTTATCGTAGGTCTTCATGTATATGCTGATAGTACTAAAAATAATATAAATATGAGTAAATAGACAACTGTGTATTTGAACAAACGATAGACAGCACTCCGATATTAATAACATTAGTGACAGCCACTGCTCACGTCCGTGCGCTGAACGTAACTCTCTGGACGACAGGCAAACAAGTATACAAGTGTGTGTTTTAATGAGTTCGGTGTTGTGTTTTGTCATTGCGTGCCTTGGACATCGCCTGTCTGAAAAACTTGCACGCTCCACTCCCGGCCTCATGTCCATCAATATCACACAGTGGACAGTGCGTGTCTGAGGTACATTCCGGCTTTTTGTGGTCCGGCTTTCCACATTTCTGACAGCACTTGCTTCTGTCCGTTTTTTACAGTTTTGTGCTCTGTGGTCATATTGCCAGCACTTATAGAATTTTTGCAAGTCAAGTCTTTCCTGAACCCTGCACATTGTCAGGCCAATACGGATTTTCCCATCTTTCAGCAGTTGCTTGGCTTCATTCTCCTCAAGTATAACAACAGCCATTTTATTGCCATTGTTTAATGGTCTGACTGCCTTAATTTGGAGTTTATCAAGTAATTTTACTTTCCCTGTAGCCAGCAGTGCTTCTTTGATTTCCGCCTCCGCAGTCAACTCATCCATATCGCGGATGTGTATCACCTTAGTGTGTGTAGCACCAAGAACATGAATCCGATTCTCCTTCATTATTGGCTGGAGATGTTTCTTTATCTGCTCAGCGTCTTTTTTGACCGTGATTAACAGGTTACCTTTAGTAGTTTTTCGTACACTGTTGATGTCCGCTATTAAGCTACTATCGACCATATGGTTCTTAAGACTTTTTAATGCGTCAGCAAAGTTGCCTCCTCCGGTCTCTAGCATAATGGCTTCATGCCTGAATTTTCTCCTTCGTTCAGTTATATCTCCCTCCGTGTCGTCTTTTGGTATATAAATAATAATTTTGAAAGGAGTGTCCCTAAAAATGACTTCGGTTAACTTCCTTATCTTAATCAAACTTACTACAGGTGGTTTTGAAATTGTGATCTCTTTTTCTCATAGTCCGTTGTAAACAGTTTGGCTTCTGACATGATGTTGAAAATGTCCTCGTCCAAATTACGGTTTTTGTCGTTTGTGTCTTGTGAGATCACTGCAACGTTGAGTTGTTTAGTCTTGAGATTCCTTTCCGAATCACGGTATTTAATGATTTGTTCCATAAGGCTGAAACTGCCCCATGGTCTTTCCTGTTCCCCCGTTTCTGAAAGTTCAGGGTATTTGATTAAAATGTTTTTATAAAACTTACTTTGATTAGCCATTTCTGAAAAAAGGATAACATTTTCGTTGTTTAACTTCAGCGGATTTCCAGCTTTTACGCTTGTACATTTATACGAGTTTTGTGACCATGCCAGATCAGCAATCTCCTTAAAATCATTGTAGGATTGTATATTATATTGATCCAAATCGATTTCATGTGGCACAACAGTGCACGGGTGTGTCTGGCAGGACATGTCGACCATTTTCGGCTTAATGCTTGTTTTTTCAGCTTCTTTGCACATCTTTTCGATCGTCTGCAGTGTCTTTCGCTTCTCAATGTCCTCCTCAATGACCTCTCTCAATAGTAAGTTGATGCTCTCAGACATCAGTCTTACAGTTTTCTGCACATTTGTATGCTCACTGCAGTATTGAGCCAATGATGTGACTATAATTTCCAGTTGTTGGATGGACTTACTCGGTACAGTTGTGATTTCAAGTTCGTCTGAACTTGAGCTCACCGTAGCTTTTCGTTTTTTATTTTTGTGCTTGTTTCGCACTACTTTCTTGAAATTATCATCATTTTCGGCTCTGCTGCCATCATCATCGTTGTTTTCTGTGAGTTCAGTCATGCTCGAATCATCACCGGCATCACTACCTTTATCAATATCAATCTCCATATGATGTGATCGGATATTCTCCAACACGACAATGGGCTGTATCTCTCTACGTTTTACTTTTTTTCCAGTGGATGTTTGTCCGGGAGGGGCCTGGTTACCTACCCCTCCGTTCCCACAGTTGTTGGCTGACGGTCGATCAGGGCCTGCTTTACCACCCACGCTATCGACCGGTACTGGGGGATCCACCTCCTGCACCGTAAACTCGTGTTCCTTATTCCGTGACATTTCATATTCGTTGCAAATTCCCTTCCTCGTTAGTTACCCGAGGGATACTCGGAATAACAGGGTCCACCACGTGAAGGTGAGGATAGGTTATAGACAGTGAGAGGCTATGTGACACCAATCCGGGTGTCATGTATTACGCATCACTGCCCTTTGGACCCCAAGTTTGATAGGTCTAGGTGAAAAATAATATTTTGTTTTTGCAATTAACTCAAGACTACTATCTACAAGTTACATACATAAATTGATTATGAAATTTCATAGTTTATTCTCAACAAATATTTACAAATTTTATCACAATAATTACTGTGATCATTTTTTGTTGAGATCCGAAATTTTATTCCTTTTAATTCAATAACAAGATATTTCAACAACACTTGATTTATTAATATTAAAAATAGTAAAGCCCTATCGGAAGAACATAAGCTCACTAAAACAAATTACCTGTCTAAATTGACGGTTGACTGTAATTGTCAAATTATGGATCTGTTCTGAAATCAGCACAAAGTCTTTAAAGTAAAACTATGTCGTTTCTTTCCCATAAACAGTACTGACACAATTACATTTACAGCTATTTCTAACTCTTAATTATACAACGTCAACGATGCCAATTTCTATTGCAGTTATATCTATTGGTTTATCAAAAGTTTACCATTTATGTTAGCATTACAGAAAGGGGAATACCTGCTCAATTTAAATGTTTTTTTAGTGATGCATGCAATTATTAAATATGTATTACACATAGAGAAAACAAAAACGTGGAAACTCGACCCATTAAATCTCTAATACACTTGTATAATTGTTGGAGGAAGTAACTTTTATATTTGCCTAAGTTTTTGTTGTGTAGTGTGAGATAGCGATGTGTACTGAAACATATAAACGTAGGAACTATAGGATAAAAAAATGATTTATAACGACGCCACTTATGAAGATATATAAAGTAAATATTTTGCTTTTAGTGGATGTTTTCAAAAAGCATGAATATTTATAACACGTGAATAAATAGAAACAAAAAAAAATCATGCAAACTGAATAAATGTGGCAAAATTCAACCGAAGTTTTAAGCAGATGTAGATAGCCCGCTCTTTGTCTGTTACATTCAAATCGGATGTTCCATTCGACAAATTCATGAAATCGGCGTAGTAACGACAAAGATAGCAAACATTTACCATTTGTTTATTTCTGTATTTCAACCACAAAATATAGGCCAGATTTTTGAATGAAAAAAGCGTGATGTTTATTGAAAGGTCTAAGTGAAGGTGGTGTCCACAGATAAAACTTTTAAAACGCTGGTCGGTTTGATAATGATAATAGACTTGAATAGTAATAATTTATTCTTTGTCGACAGTTGTGAACTTTTGATAATAAGACAGTTCAATTGTTTAAATTTTAAATTTAAGTACGAGGATGGTTCTTACGGAGAGAAAAATTTTAAAGAATGCCTAAAAAATATAAAAAATTGCCTGAAAATGTCTAAAAACCACACTTGCTGACAACAGCGTACTATTTATAGATAAGCGACGTGTGGTATTTGTAAACATTGATTATCGGACAGTATTTCCGACAGTTCAGACATAATTATTTTGTTTTGTTTTTGTTTATACTAATTATATTAGAATAATTACAATTACTTCTCAGGAATAATACTAAATTTATGAATTTTCTACTGTGTTATGTACAGACATGAGACCATCGATTAACGTAACATTTCACAAAAAAGTAAATCAGATTATAGATAGATAATAAAGGATGTACATATGTAATTAATATTTTTGCTATTTTATTGTGGACAGTTGTACATATTATCGACAACAGAGATATGTACCTATATGTGTTGATATGAAGCGTAAATTGATTTGTCGGCCGCAAGATAGAAGAAAGGTGGACAGTACATTATAACAATAATTAAAGAATCGACTGTTAGACGGTACGAAGTTCGCCGGGTCAGCTAGTTCTATATATATATATATATATATATATATATATATATATCTTGTGGTATTGATGTGCTAGAAAAGGAAGGTTAGATTCTGAATCGTGAATCATTTTTTAAGTGAATTTTATATATATATTTAAAAAAAGGACTCACTATCGCCTCGCGTAGTGATAGTTTTGTTACATCATTTGGCGAACACTAACTGATAATTAAATAGAATAAATCACGATATTTTAATGTGATTTCAAACGTCATATTCTAAACAGATAATATTATCATAGGGATCATAGGTATAATTTGCGGTACGGGTATTAAAAGTTGCCTAAAAGTGACATTTGCAACCATCGGAAATAAAGAGAAACTTACCGATTCTCGTCAATCGTTAGATAAATTTTGACGTACAGCTATTAATAGTGAAACGACCCTAAAGGAAGAATGTTAAACGCAGGTGTCGCAGCCGACGATTCATTACATTGTATTTACAGATTCTGTTGTGAATAATTTGATTTTTTCTTTATATTCCCATTCTTTAACTTTCTGTTTTCTAGATAAAGGATGTTGTATTTCGAGTGAAACCTATATATTTTAATTGTCACGATAAGATAATTTCATAATTTTACACAATATAGATAGGATCATAATGCCCGATCTACACTATCCAGCCGCTCTCGCTCCACGTCTAGTTCTAACGAAGACCGGGCCGAGAGCGGTTCGCTAGTGTGGATCGAGCCTAAATGCTGTTAATGAAACTACTGGAGAGGGCACAGATTATTTATGCGCATAAGATCATTTAAAATTGTTAAGGCAGCATTCTAAGAAAACGATAACAATTTTATCTGAACATTATTATTTATCTTATTATTCATATAAATAAAGTGAGTATATGATCGTATTTTGAAAAAAATAAATAAGAATTGTATTCACTTTTTAATCCAAAAATTTCAGGTGTTCCATGGATTTTGCACTTGGCGGTGCGGCGGCCGTTTGTGCCGGCTTTTTTACAAATCCTTTAGAGGTGATGAAAACTCGTATGCAATTACAAGGTGAATTACGAGCGCGTGGTCAGCATGCTGTACATTATAAAAATGTGTTTCATGCTGGATATGTAATAGCAAAACATGATGGTTTTCTAGCTTTACAAGCTGGTTTAGTACCAGGTTTATGGTTCCAACTGGTACTTAACGGTTATAGATTTGGTAACGAATTCATAACAATTCCTTTCTAATTACTTTAATAGTTGTGTTTAATTAAGGATTGTATCAAATTTTGGATGATAAAGGTTATATGAAAGATAAAGATGGTAATAGGGTTTTTCATAAAAGTGTGGTAGTTAGTGGTTTTGCTGGTGCTTTTGGTGGGTTTATTGCCAGCCCATTTTACTTAATTAAAACCCATTTGCAATCACAAGCATCAAAAGAGATTGCTTTTGGCCATCAATACCATTACAAAGGTACTTGGTCTGGACTTGGGCAAGTATTTGAAGAACAAGGAGTAAGTTGAATTACTTTTTTTGTTGTACAATTGAACAGTTACTTGACATACTAATTAAGATTAAAGGATTATTCCGTGGTGGTAGTTCAGCAATTCCACGGGGTTTTTCGGTTCAACATCCCAATTAACATCATTTTCATACTGTAAAGAATTTATGAAAAATTATGATATTCTTCAAGATTCACCATTATTAGCCAGTTTCACTGCAAGTATGGTTGGTGGTGTTGCAATTAGTGTTATGATGACACCATTTGATCTAGTATCAACTAGACTGTATAATCAAGGTAATCTATTTTTGAAGATTTTGATATAAATAATGAGTCAATTGAATATATTTTAGGAGTTGACCCTCAAGGTAAAGGTCTCTTGTATAGTGGTTATTTAGATTGTATTCACAAAATTTGGAAAAGTGAAGGGTTTTTAGGATTCTATAAAGGTTTAGGAGCTAGTTATTTCCGTTTAGGCCCACATACTGTTTTATGTTTAGTATTTTGGGATGAATTTAAGGAATTTTATAAGAAACTTACACCAAAAGATGATTCTTTATAAACTGGCTACCTGTAAAATTAAATCAATATTTGAAATACTATATCTATTGCATAATTATTATTATTAATAGTTATTATTAACAAATAGTGCATTTTTAATTATAATGTTTTTAAATAACGCCAGTTAGATAATAAAAATGTGATGTTTAAATAATCTAATCGATATGCCTAACGAATAATAAAATTGATCGACAAAGTTCAAGGTTTTTCTAATATTTAAACAGTCTATTGAAATCGTTCATTAGATGTTCAGTAGACTTTTATGTATATTTACACTTGTGCACTTTCCCCATGCGTCAGTTATGCGCTTGCTGCACGTATTGCACGTGCGGCTGCATGTCTAAAGCGCCGTCTACAGCTATTGAACGATCACGAAGGAATGGGTACGAACGGATATGTAAACAATGTATTGACGGCAATGCAAACGCGATCGAATGGGTACGAAGGCAAAGGAATGGCTTGAACGCCGATCCGATATTTGTCGGTACTTCAAAGGAAATCAATCGTTCGCGTTTGATCGTGTTCCCATAGTGTGGACTGGAAAAACAATCGTTGTTTAGCGTAATCCAAGAGAAGCAAGGTCATTCATCTACTTCAGTCTGCACATGACAATCCCAACAAAAGCATGAGTTTAACACATGAGGAGCTGAAAGTGCACCCTGAACGAGGCATTAGGAAAAATACAAGTGTAAACACACTATTAGATAGATGGAGTGTGCTACGCGCAAGTCTTTTTCATAATTATGCCATTCCAAGAAACTTGTAATGTTTGAACAATTTAGCACATGTTCATTTTTTCTTTCAATTGCAATTCATTTCATTGATTATATAATTTTTGCGGTGCTTTTATTAATATATAGATAAACTTACAAACATTTCCAAGAATTTCTATTAGATAAGGTTAATGTGACAAATTATTGTATTTTCATTGCTCCAATGAAGTTGTCGAAAATGTTTAGAATTCATTTTATAAAAACTAAGATAGATTTATTTATATTTAACTCAATTATCTTATTTTATTATTGTAACTGTATAATTAAATTAGATGCAACTAAATCTAAAATTGTTGTCGATAAACCAATTGTTGAAATTGATGGTGATAAAATGACGAAAATGGTTTTTGATGAAATTTAACGAAATTAATTTTACCATACGTTGACGTTAAAAGGGATTATTTTGACTGTAGCCTTATTAACAGGTAAATAGATACAACTGACCTAATGCGTTATTATAATTACTTATGCCTTAAGGCATAAGTATATTAATATATAATATAGAGCGGGATCTAGGATAAATTGTGCCCGCGGGCCTGTTTGTTCATATTACGAATTAAAACGTGTATGTTTTGGCGCCCCATTGGATACGTAACTTCTTCTCTATAAGGATTTCCCTAAAGTCGTTTTCGATCGCTTGTTTATTGACAGGCTTGAACAATTAGTCTTCAGTTTGTAAAGGTTACTTGTGTAGATTTATTTTGATTGATTTTTACGCGCCAGGTCTTCAGCCAAGTTTATAATAAGTCTGATATATATGGAGAAGAACATAATATAACCCTTACAACGTACGGAAAAAAGGTCCCCAGCCCAATAATCCATAATTGCAGTTTCTCTCTACCTCAAAGAAAAATTCTGAGCTTGAGACCTGGTGTACGGGTGGAACATTTTCTGGGTTATAGAATGAAAGAATAACTTTTATTTATTTACTATAATATATTTCTTCCGAAATTACCTATTCCATGAAGCGAAGATGAAGATGATGAATCGAATTTGATACAAGGCACGTAATTCGATTAGCCCGCATCAGTAGGCAATCAATTACGCTACACTAGAATGAAACGAATTTTCAACCTACAAATGCTTCTAAGAGGGAGTATCCGTGAGAGTTAGAAAACTGACTACAGCTCATTATTGTTTTAATTGATTTTTACTATTTTCCCGTATTCTATACCCTTGTGCTTTACAGATATCAATATTAGAAAAGTCAGTGTTTTTAATGGTAAGTAAATATTGTTTCCAATACCGTCGCTGTACCAACAATAATATGCTTTTATTACGATTCTCTCATAAATACAATAAATTTTAATATATTTTAAATATTTTTAAGGTTACTTAGATCGATTGTAATTAACAGTAGTTTTAAAAATAAGCTACTTCAAAAATTCCATAATTTTATTTTATCTGTCTTCGTTCAATGCAAAATGATGAAAAACATTGTTAAATGAATTTTATCGTATATCATTACCTCTCTCTTATGAAATTGAGAACAAAAAGATGACAAAAGACTTTGTAAAAATTTCTGTCGAACGATTTTATACACTTAACAAAAGTGTATCCGTTATCGACGTAACTGCTTATTCATTAAATAATGAATTTTGGTACTTACTAACTCTGGTCTATTGTCTCACAATAAAATAAAGCTAGTATTAAAATTGAGATGATTTAAAATAAAAGTCTAAATCTATATTAATTTACATTTGAAATTATAAATAAATATGTATATATAAAAATGTATCTGTAAATGGGTTTTGATTTTCATCGTAAGTTTTCAGCGAAAAAGACCAATTAATATTTAAAGGCATAAATGCATATTTAACTGCATATTTGCTTATTTGTTAGTGCATACTTTGGCCATTTTCTAGTGCATATTTCCCAAGCTCTACTCATAAGATATGTTTGGTATTGTAGTTCGATTTTTAGGATAATTTGTCATTCAGTTGATTTTCCTTTGATACAATGTTAATCACATTTTAATTGAATTTTATGTACTACCATTTTTATCTTTTTGTTTTGTATTCATCGTAAAATCTACCAATTCTCAGGTTTTCCTTATTTGTGAAGTAAACACAATTTACTTATCAATTTCAGACGAATTCAAGAAATTTTACTCGATACCTAAATTCAATTTGTTTTTGATTGCTTTGTTCTTATGATCTCTTTAACGTTGTTTGATTTGTTTATAAATAAACTTATCACAGTAAGTGGCTAGTGCTTATCCGATATTTCTATCTATTTTTAAGCTGTGTCAAATTGAAATTTTTCCTTTAAACTAGATAAAAATATATGCATCACGTAATAGGAATGAATATGTTCGTATTATATTTAAATAAACGTCCACACGGAACAAAAAAGCGTGCAGATCGTACAGGATATCAATCTTCGAGTAGAATTAATTATTGGTAAAAGGAAAATAATAAGTGATGTTGTACGACTAAATTGACCACATACAAGGAAGCACTTTTGTTTGTATTGATGGAAATGGAAAGAGAATTTTGATGTTGCTACTATAAACCTGCAAACTTTCAAATGAGCTTTTATATAGGTAATCAATAGTTATTTTTTATTAGATAGGTAACTTACATTAGCGATACAATCAACAGACTATTTTTCATTCCTCTTTTCATTTAATCATAAAATGAATAATCGAACTCGTCATCTGAATGTATTGTCAAACTGTCAGATTATAGACGTTTTCAATTAGAATAAACTATGGCAAATCTTCGTACTTTTCCAGCCGTTACTACAAAACGTTATTGTTATGCGACATTGCCAAAACTCTTTTCCATTTTCCATCACTTTTTAAACAAGTTATTTCTTATGATTTTTGGGACGGCATGAAGAAAACTCAAACTGAAATGATGTTTATATCATTTAGGCCGAGTTCAGCTTCCGTCCCTTAAAACAGTTTGTGGGCTGACCGTATCACAAACGATGCTAAACCGAGAATTTGCGTTCAGCTTGATCATTTAAGGGGGAGAGCGCCCTTAAAGAACGACCCAAATTAAACTGCCGAAATCGGACACTTAAGCTGAATGTAAAGAGAATATTCGCCGTTGAAATATGTATAAAATTAAAAAATTCGAATGTATTCGAACTAAATTGATATTAATAATAATATTAATTTATATTAATATTAAACTTAATTGATATTAGTATTAATACTAACTGATATTGAAGATTTATTAATAATTTCAAAGGACAATGATTAGAATAATTACCCATAAAACCTGCGATAGGTTTCTTGCAAAAAATTATCGAAAGAAAATTACTTAATTATAATTAAAAGAAAATCAGTTATTATATTTCATTTATCGAATAGAATTCGAAAAGAAATTAAATTATATTAAATTATATAAATAAATAATTAATTAGAATAAATAAATTAGTAGAATTTTTATTTTTGGTTCTTGATTATATTTAAAATGTACAAGTGTACGTAGGTAAATATTCGCAAATAATTTCTCTGTATGTGATTCTATCAAAAGAAAATATAATTTTTACGGTGATATTGCAAAATGTACCTAATCGACAACTTTATCGATAAAAATTCCGACCAAATATCCCTTAAATTTACCCTGTTCATGAATAACGCATGCGCCAGACAACGGCAACACGGCATAACAGACTTATCTTAAACTAAGGAACAAATTCTCAAGCTGAACGCATTCTCATCTGTTAATTCTCTCTTAAATTTAACCGACCTTCAAAGTGGAATAGAATAAGGGACGGAAGCTGAACTCGGCCTTAATAACTACAATAGTGGTTAACAGTGGTTCAATTTGTACTTACGAAAGCTTGTAAATTATTTATTCGATAATATTTCAAGCATGGAAATTTAGAAACTTATTTTGAGTTGACACTACTGTTAAGCAAAGAGTGTATTATGGGTGTAAGGGAAGCAGTTACGGAAACTAAATCCGTTAGAGCGGCGCTAGCAGTAGAAAAATAACATTTTGTATAAAACCCATCCCATTTTAGTCACAAGGCCGAGACTAGGAATCATAAATTTTCATAAACGTGGGCCAAATGCCTATTTACTACACTTGGCAAGCAGATTTAGACGTTTCTTTAATAAAGTATGCATCACTGAGAGAATATTTTTTTTAATTAATAATTCAGTCTGCATTTGATAAATATATATAATAATTAAATATTATTCATTCAAAATCAACGTGCGATTAAAAGATATTGCTATTAATTTGGCAGTAATGAATTTAATTTTCGATAAATACCTACTTAAATGAATTGAATTGTAATTTATAATATTTCCTACAAAATAATAATTTGTATATAAATTAATTCACTGAGTGAAATTAGAAATGTCTAACTTGCCAAAAAAGCACACTTAATAATGCAACAATTCAAACGCATTTTTTTAATAAATTACACTACATAAGTATGTAAAGTTTTCACTGCTGATTAGACACTCACTAAAGCTATCCAAAAACAGTCTGATAATTGTGGCAATGCCGTTTTAAAAAATCGATTATGATGTTATCTTGACACCAAAATGCCAAAACTGCATTTCAAGCAACCAAAATTAACTTGTTCAGTATTTCTTAGCTCTTGTTATTATAGATTAAGCTAAAAGCACTCGTACGGATCATAATTTAAAAAAAATTAATCATATAGCCTGGTATCAAATCCCAAAACGCCAACTAGGAATACATCATTTGATTTACATAAATAATCTAGAAAATTAAAACTGACACAAAAAAATACTTTTTATTTTTTCTTCCAGATAAAACAATTCTGTTTTCTTGCACATGTTTTTTGTTTCTCAATAGATTTTTCTTTATGAGCAAAAACTCTATACTCGGGCTCCCTTATTTGCATACCTCTCGTAATTCTTGCATCAACGAGCTCAGGAAGTATGCAATCCATATAGAACTTTTGTAATTTTGGGACCATCTCATTTATACAGAATGCTTCAATTTTTTTCTTTTCTTTCTACAGAGAAATGTTTTCTGCTGTATAAAATGAAATCGCAGAAATTTCTGCCTGTAATGTTTAACTGCCCCTGAATTTGGAAGAAGTAATTATGGTTTTGCGTCAAACTGTTTTTTTTATTATGTATACCTATTTAAAGAAAGTTGTAATAAAATATTTGACAATTTAACTTACCGTACCTGGTCATTCACAGTTTTATTTCTACATTCCTACATTCCTACATTATCTATTAAGCCATCTGGACTTGCTCCCAAAATTAATTTTTTTATTGTATTTTTGACAATAGATTTCATTCGCTTTTTTTTCATGGTCTCTCCCAAACGTTATTGATTTGGAATAGACTTCCTTTTCCTGATCATAGATCAACCTGCGAACTGTTGCAGCTCATAAAGTTGCCTCCTGCATTTTGCAGATTATTCAAAATTTGAGGCAGTTAACCTGTCTCTTCTATAGTCACGCCATCTTTGGCTATTGTGTTGGTCACGTGTTATCTCCTCCACGTATGTAGCGTTACAGGCTGTTTCCTCAATTTTTCGCAGATGCTCTTCACATCTTTTACTCAGAACAAATCTACCGCCAGTCAAGAGAAATTGTTTATGATATCAAATTTTACAAATCTCCCGAAAGACCAAAGATATTATTGGAGGCAGGTAGGATTATCGAACACTTAAATTTTTGTTAATAAAAATACAGTGCATGTATATTTTTTCAGGAGAACTATTAAAAAAATACTACAAAATGTGTCTAATCAATCCTACAATGGTTAACTGGCATGAAACTATGCATAAAAAACTAAAATTAGTGAAGTAAATAATCAGAACAGTGTATTTTCTTAACAAATATTTATATATGCTATGGAGATGGCATTCAGATTAAGCATATCAGCTTATATGTTTCCGTTGTACGTAAAGGACCGCTTCGTAAACTAATGTTTCATCTGTAATCGCTAAATCTGAATAAACTTGAAATGTTTTGATCATTTCTAATTCATACAAAATGTTTAAAGATATTTTAATAATAATGTTACATATTTTAACATTAGCTTGCACTATTGACCTTAACTTGTAATAGTCTTAGATCACAGAAGTTACTTGCATTAAAATATGACTGGATTGGACATTTTTTCTTAAGAATGGTCAAGGGATAATAAAATTCCAAGAACAAAATATTTAGGGCTATTTACATTACTTTGAGGAGCAATTAAATTTACAAAATCAAAAGATAATTGCCCTTCCTAATGCATTTATTTTTCAATTTCCTTTAAGGTCAATTTGCTTTTTAAGACTTATTTCTCTGTTTAATCGTTCTTCAATACTTTTTTCGTTTTATATCCATTATTTTTCGTTTATTAGTAGTTTTTGTAAATATATTTTAATTCTTTTTGTTTCCGCTTTTTCTTTTTTACGTTATCGCTTTGACCCTGTAACTCTTTCTCTTGCCTTTGGTCATCACACGGTTAATACCTATACACATTTTCACACATTTTACATTGATTTCTATCTACAGGACTGTGTCTATAAAAATATCTAACATGCACCCTTTTCATTATCTGCATCTACTGAAAATTCAAACTTATATGTTTTTGCACTTTATTAGAAACCGCACCCGGGGCTGTTACCCCTATAACTGTAATTCGTGTTAGACATCAGTTTGTATGAAGTATGATTTGTATGTAAATGTTAATTGGTCAATAAAAATACCCTATCTGTGAGAGATCAAAACTTATTATAAGCAAAAACTGGCATCTTGCCTTAGACCTAAGTTAATAAACAGGCTTCACATCAATCAAATAGAAATACGGAATCAATAGCAGGTAGAAGTACCTACTGGATTTTAAAATCTATAGAACCCTAAATATATTATGGATTTTTAACAAAACAATCAAGATCTACTATGTGAACAGAGACATTTCACAAGAGTGGTTTGCGCGCCATTAACTCATTTCGGGCAAAAATAGTTGATAATTTGCTTGCAAAAATGCAAAGTAAAGTCATCTATTACCATTCAGGTTAATTTGTTTAATAAAAAATTTGAATTATTTACGTTTTCTTTGGTAAGGATCAGGTATATGAGAGAATCAAATTGAATAGTTCAATTAAAAATTCAAAAAAAAACAGAAATATTTATTTTTTTAGAATAGTTATTTAATAATAATATAAAATAATGAAGGTGCAGTAACAGAGCACATATGATTTGAATCTGCCTTACTCAAAGTAGATAGTAGGGATTTTTGTACTTTCAGTTTCGATAACAATCTCTGTATTAATTATTTTTTAATATATGCTGTGTGAAATAGCTAAAAGGTTGATAAGATTGTAACTAAAGAATATACTATGTGCCGAGTTTGGGCTAACATTAAAATATGTGCAGGTTTAATGTATTCGGTAAATATCCAAACCATCTAATTACAATATTGGATATCAGATTAAAACTTCTTGCTGGGAATTTTAACATCAATGTAGGTTCAAAATGTTTGCACTATAACTAGGTATAAAAACACCACTGAATATCTGTCTGATTTAGTTTAACACTCAAATTTATGCACTTTGAAAAAAAAATTGATTACCATATCAAATGGAAAGCAGATAGAATATGTGTTATGGTACGTTATATTTCATATGCTTATTAATGTATTGTTTGTATTGTATGAATGAAAGTTACCTTATGAACAAGTTTTTTTTGTTTTTGCTGAAACTAGTCAAAGATTTGTTATATCAGCTTGCACAGTTTATTGGCAGTGTTCGTTAAAGAGAAAGACACAATTGTAATTGAAAATATTTGAAAGCAGTAACACTAACTAAAATTGTACATAATTTTGAACAATCTATAAAATCAGTTGTTAGTTATTTATAACTATTTCATTTTATTTTACCTTCATAACAAAGGAGCAACAAAATTGATATTTTATTCATTGTAATGTTATTTAACAATTAGTTATATTAACAAAAATGGGACAGTAGTAGCTGCTAATATAATGGCCATTGAAACAGATTACATAAAAATGGTAGCGTTTTGTTCCATACTATATTGAAGATTGTGTTACTTCAACCCACAGTCTTATGAACAGGTCTTTACACTCCTATACTAAAAACATTGATAGCATGAGCTCGTTATTGTAAGTAACTGTAGTTCTTAATAAGCGGCGCAAATATCTAGGGAACGAGAATCAAAACAAAGATGACTATATGAAAAAAATGAAGATAGCTAGAGATAGTCCATGGAGTATAGAAGACAGTGTTGTAGAGTGTCTATCGTACATCCATCTGGCTTACTTAATAATTGTCTATGGTTGTTGTAGAGTATTCTATACAAAATAACCAACAAACGATTGTGTTTCATTTTCTGTATTGATAACAAAGAAACAATTTTCGGCCAAATGAACAGCCCATATTTATTCCTACAATAATAAAAAACATAATAACCAACAAATGTTGAAATAAGACCAACAAACATAAACAAATGACCAACAAACGATTGCAATTGTTAAATAAAAAATAAATTATGCCCCGGCGAACTTAACGGCCTTGGTTTATAGCAGTAAGTTATTGCATTTATCTTTTTCTAGCTTACATTTTTATATATGTCCTGCTTTTCGTTGCCTAGACTGTTGCACCACATTTAACTTCAATTAGAACTACTTCTAGCCTAGGGTAGTGTCAAGACCTCTTTATAAGACCGTGCTTTAACCATGTTCTCTCATAAAAGAAATTCTATCACATTTTGATTTGTAGGAAAATAAAAAAGGCAGTGAAGATGTAGAGATTCGTTGAATATAAATGCATCCTTGATGATGATTTCACTGTAATTTTTAAAAGTTTATAATCAAATATTAAGAGCCACCATCACTTTTATTGATAATGATGCCCATATACTCCTTACTAAAGAAAGATCGTTTCAGTAAATTAAACGTGAAGTCTACAATGGCTTCGAAATTCATTGAAACACTATCAATAAGGAGTGTTTTGGACATTTTGGGTAACTATTATATGACATACACACACACATCAAAGTGTAAAGATTGAGTATGGCAGATTACTCACCAAGTAGTGACGCTTCCCTAATGTCTTTAATCGGTGAACTCTGTTCAACAGTTCCTTGACTTTTATGATTCCACAGTGGTGGTAATGATGCAACACATTTAATTCTCATAAAACCATCATGAAAATATCGGTTATTCAATATAAATTTTAAACCTAATGTTGTTGAGAATAAGCCTTCTTGATGTTGAGTAAGTGGATAATGTACCAATGATTGAGGGCTTACAACCTGCGTAACAATTTTCAATATTAGATAAAGGAGAGACATATTAATCGATATATACCTGTTGTTCGTTGATATACCAATGAAGTACTGACGGTGGATGGCTTTTACCAGAAGTACAATTAAGCATTATCTCGTCACCTGCCTGATATTGCATTTCTGTACCACTGATGATAGGGTCCTCTTCAGGAAAGGCTAAAGATGAACAAAGAACTAAGTAGATAGATATTATTTATTAATGTAACAAAGTAAATATTTCTCTAATTTTATTCCGACATTATCACAACTTTCACTGATGTGTTAGTCCCTTAACGAGGGTCACCTGATAGAGCTCCGTTATGTTCTTTTATGCATTCGAAGAAAAAAATCCCAATTTGGTATAAATTGGTATACGGTCACCTAACGTTGAAGAAAAAACTAAAACTTTCAGAATGAAACACAGCAGCAAACGATCGACATTCTTGAATGGTCTCAAATAATTCTAAGGACATCCTACAATCTAAATAGGCGAATAAAAAAATATCATTAACATAGGATGAACTAAATATAGTTGAAATAGGTATATAACAGTTGTGTTGATGGATCGTACATATATGGAAACAAAAGGATTAAAGTATTACGCAAGAGTAATAGTGAGAGACATTTATTAGGAATTAGTGAAAAAGAACAAAATGCAACGATAGATAGCTAAAACTTTAAAAAAACATTATTGATTTATTCATATATCACTTCCCAAAAAAGCACACCATATATTTTTGGATACATCGTTAATGGAATATATTCAATCACCATAGAGCGATAAACCATGACCGCTTCCCCCAGCACTTATTCAACATAGAACTCAAAACCTCATCTACACTGTTGAAAAATAGAATACATCGACCTCATAATAATACATCTGTTTTAACTTGTAATAATAATAAGATTTTTGATGCCTTAGCAGCGTACTTGCATAGAAGATCGGTAGACATTGGAGTGGCATGTATGAATATTTTTTTATCAACCTTTCTGTGGCAAATGGACCTAGCTTTCGACGCTAATATTCACCAACAACAATAAATAGCTCACGATGAATTGATTAAATAATTGAATTGTTGGATAGGTTTTATTTTTCAGATAATTGTATTACGAGATTTCGAACAAACAACTTTAATTTTTAACCTAAATCAATAATAATAGACCAACACAAAATAAGAACAACTTCAAAATAATAAACTAACGTAATTAAGTTATAGACGCATATTTAGACGGTGGTATGTAACAGAAACGTAAAGGCTTAACGCATTGCCTGATAGTATTGATTGCATTCATTTACAACAAAGCGTTATTGTTATGTTGCTACCGAAGCTGAATTTTGTGATAGAAAGCGATGAAAAAAACATGTCATTCCAATTCTCTTGCATGTTGCTGATATTGTCGCACTTATCAAGTGATCACAGTCAACACTAGTATACTTATTACTCATTAAAAATGGTCAGATATATACAAAATAGGTCAAGTAAAAAGGATTGTTTTGTTTAAATACGTGAACTGTCAGGATCTTAAAAGCCAGTAATTTAACTACTAAAAATAAACTTCGTATAAATTTTTATAAATCGGAATTAAGTAAACTCGTATCGTTTTGGGTTTTAAATTGTAAAATTGAACACTTCATCACACACACACACAACCAGTAGTAAGTAATCGTAAAATCTAAATCAATAAAAGGGTCCAGACTCGAAACATCTATGAAAATTTTTGTTGTGACAGGTATATTTCTCTCAAATTATATTTTTATTTAATTGAAATTTCTTGAATCAAGTGTAATACTTTTATTGTTGGAAGGACATCATTATTTCATTCCTAAATATTTGTTATTACCTGTTGCAAACAAAATTGCACAGATAATCCGAGTGCTGGCCTTTTTGGATTTATTCTATTTGGATTACTTACCAGTGGTTTAACACTCTTTGTAGACACGATGGGTTCACAATTTACAATCTAAAAGGCAAAACGGTACAGGTTTAGGGCGACTATAAGCCTCTTCTCAATTCCTTCTAACTTTACACGCTCATTAATATGAAAAGTTTTAAGTTACCGTGTATAAAAAGCGAGTTTCTGAGTTGTTGTCGTTGTATACATTATTTTAGACAAAATAAACACCGATATTCTACATCCCTTACTAGATAAATGGTTGTCTTTTGCGTGAAGTCGGCTTACTGTGTGTTATGTGTCATGTATCATGTGTCATTAATGTGTCATGTGTCACGTGTCATTAATCTTGGATGTACCCTCACCTTTCTCGTTGATTTCTTGTCGTTCTGCTATGCTTATTTTGATCTTCATGTAAAATAAGAGCTATAATAGCTCATTCAGCGTTCGACTTGAAGCAATTTTAGACTGAAGCGTGACCGACATCATTTATATTGAAGAAATGAATCATCAGGACAATAGTGATAATAAAAATATTTTTGAATAACTTTTGATTATTAAAAATGAACTTTTATGATAGACTTTTATTTTGAACTCTAATATTTGTAATTTCTAATTAAACAATCGAAATTAACGTTATAAAAGATCATAAGTATGACAGATTAAAAAACATCAATTTTTAGCAAAATTTGTATTATTTTCTCATTGTCAGATTAACAATTCCGAACTGATTTTAACAAACAGTAATCTTGTCGTTATGTTGTGAGTAATTGGCGGAGAGAAACATACGCATTAAGAAAGCGATTCGCTTTAACGCCTTTAAAGCCTACACTGACATGGTTGTAAAGCGTAGAAATAATTAACGAAGCAATTTAGTATCCTTAAAGTGTCACTTTATGAAATATAAATTGCTTTATCAATAATATTGGACTAGACATAGAATCGACACATCCATTCTCAAGTTGGATTATAATAATCTCAATTTTATACGTAAACGAATGCTTAATGATAATAAATACTTGGTATAAAATATGAGCACAGGTTTCGTAAAAGTTAGCTTTTATACCGATAACGATAATAATAATAATATTTATGAATATTTATGAATTAATTAAATGATAATAACAATTGTAAGGTTTTATCGATAGTAAAAGTGACCATGTAGGTAGCTTTCGTGAATTGGGAAAACCGACTTTCTACATCGTAACTGTTAAGGTTTGTACAAAAGTGAAGAGCGAGTCACATCAGTAATTTTTTTGCGTTCGAATGTGATCATTTCATCACTAGAGAATAATACACAATATATCCGAAAACTATTAATAGAATTCTAAGATATCTTTTACGTAAGCTGCAACTACGAAATTGCACATTGTATATACGGCATATAGTATATTTATGTTGTCACATTAGATAACCTTTACTAATCTTCAGAGACCTGCATTGTTATTAAACTAATAAAACTGTCGTTTATGATTGAAGTGTTTGTTTCGAACGGCTAGAGTTAGATAATTTTATACATATTAGGCAGAATAGCAATTTAGAAAATTAGCATACCTATAACCTCCATTCTCCCTTCGCCCTGTGCTGAAGCAAATGACGGAGCTTCGGCTGAAACTTCACATCGGTAGACACCACTACTTTTCGAAGTCACTGGATTGAGTATAACCTTTTTACTGTTAGATATTGACATCTGCAATTAGAAAATTTCTCATTTACAATCTGTGAATCGATTTCGGCTGTGAAGCCATCATCAGCACTACTCCGAAAGGTTTTAAGTTATAACTCATTATCATCAGCGATAATACCGTGAATTCAGGCAGTGGCGGCTCGTCAGGGTCGGCCCGGTTGACCCATTTGAAATGACAAAAATAAATCTCTTATTGAAAAATGAAATAATATTTTTTCAAGATTTATATTTCTATTTCCAGAATAATGCAGTTTTGTCCTTATGTCAATCATATTAATTTATCCAAACGATCACGAGCTTCTGTGCATCAAATACAATATCAGTCCGACAGGCCGATTTGTTTTAAAAAAAACGCATCAAAATATTGAACAAGCCCATCAAGAAAGGGTATTTTAAGGCGGTACGATTCGAGATGCTGCCGTCACCTCGGTGTGAGTCCGGCTAGTCGGCCCAAGTAATCGGCATTGTATTGCGAGTAACGCCAATAATTAATTATCTAAATAACAATATTTTTAATGAAATGGATAACTGAAGTATCATCAAAAAGTAAACTATTTATTAAACTAATGAAGAGGTAATTATTTCTAAGACAAAAATGATGGTATAATATTTATTGTTGAACTAGCTGATCCGGCAAACTTCGTACCGCCTTAGAATCAATAAATAAAAAAGCTGAACGATAATTGCAGAATGTTTCAACTTTAGTAAAATATGTGGTCAAAACTTAGCCGAAACAAAAGAAATTCGTAATCAATAAAAAAATGCTCGATATTTATTAGGTTGTATTATTATATTTAATTACACATTATGTTGCTTGAAAAATTTTCATGTCACAAAGCTTAGAAGCTTACAAAATAAAGTTTGTAGTGTACAGTTCTAATTTGAAACTTGCTTACAATACAAATTAATATAATATCTTTATCTACATTAAATACAACACAGATTAAATATAGTTAATCAAGTTTTATTATTATTATATATTACACTTGACGTTACTTAAAAATTGTGGCAATTTTACTTTTCCACCAGCACAACATAATCCAGTGGATTCACCGCCGTATTTTAACGCCTTACAATATTTACACATGATTGTCATTTCCCCAATTGTTACCGATTTGTCGGCACAATAATCTATTCCCGGATCGTAGTGGAATGCTGCTCGTTCCAGGATCACAGAAGCACTGTGTCTGCGGGATCGCTCAATTTCATTGTGTCGTGCTCGTTGTTGTTGTGTCTGATGTGCACGAACTCGTTGCATTCTAAGCCTATCCACTTCATTTTCACTCACTCTAGAACGCAATTCTGACATAGATACCAATACGACTATTTTCATTATCTGTCTCTCGCTGGTCATCAGTGCGGTTAGCACGTGAGGTATCTCTTCGCACATTTGATTGACTTCGACGACCTAAGTCAGTTCGTCTTCTCCTTGGCATTGTAAATGCTAGATAGAAACCACGGTCAAGTCATTGAACGTTTTATGGGTTTCTCCGATGTATCAGGTGAGCGAAGGGCTGCAAATTTGTTTACCTTAATAACATCATTTTTGAAAAATTTAATTTTTCCCAAAAACTAGTTGGTTAACCTACGATGGAGCTTCTGTTATGACAGGAGAACTAAACGGTTTGCAGGCAAAAGCAAAAGCCGTAGCACTACAAGCCTTATTAACACCTTGTTAAGCTCATAAATTAAATTTAGTTTTACAAGATGTTGCGTGTAAAATTCGGAAATGCCGAATTTTTTTTCCACTCACAGGATTGTCGGCAATTTTTTCAAATTCAGTAAAACGAACCCATGTTTTGAATAAGCATAGTACACCCGATGGTTCAGATACACGGTGGAATTTTAAAAGTAGACTAACAAACGTCATTTTAGAAAATCGGGAACAACTGGCAGATGTTTTTGACGAAATTTTATCAAGTGATGAATGTATAGCAGATAATAATTTCATATGGGAGGCAGAAAATAATGAATAATTTCAATTTTCTGTTTTTACTTAAAGTTTTAACGTAGTATTTGATCACACCAATAAAATATATTCAATCGTTCAAAGTAAATTAACAGACATTTCTTTAACAATGTATTAATAATCTTATAACAACAATGACAAACATTAGAAGTGAATCTGAATTTGAGAAAGTCTATGACGATATAGTTGATGTACGTGCTCTCACTAAAAGACGTCGAACTAATTCTGGAGAAGATAATAAGATTCGTTATAAGCAATTATATTATGAAATTTTTGATATTGTTACAGCTTACTCATAGATTTGGTGGATTGGAGAAATGATCTTTTTTTAATTTGTTAGATAAACTAAAATTTGGCGAATATAATAAAAGTTTTCCAAAAATTACGTTTGAAAACTTAATATCAAACTATCCCCTTTTCTTCAGTAGATCAAATTTTGAAAACGAGCTCACAGTATTATATTCTGACCAAACACTTTTGAGAACATCAGTTAGTCTAGCAGATTCATTAAAATTTGTGTTTGAAAATTCTTTAGAAAAAGACTTACCAGAAACTTATAAATTAATTTGTCTAATTTTGTCATTACTATCAAGTTCAGTTTCCGTTGAAAGAAGTTTTTCGGCGCTTAAACGAATAAAAACAAATACAAGAAATTTGACATGTCAGGAGCGATTAAGTAGCGTTGCATTAATATCAATTGAACGACATCTTATTCAAAAGTTACAAGAAAATCAAGATTTCTATAACAACGTAATAAATAAATTTGCTATCAAGAAGAGTCGAAGAATCGACTTAATATATAAAAACTTGTAAACATTAGATAGATGCTATTATTAATATTATTATGGCTGTTATTATTATTATTAGTATTATTATTATAATTATAATGATAATTATTATTATTACAATTTATTAATACTTCCACTGGCCGACCCAAGTTCCAAAAGCACGAGCCGCCCCTGAATTAAGTCATTGTCAGTTTCTATTCGATTGTACAGAAATATATTTCACTGCTTGAAACAAATACTTTCGGTAAAAGTTACAAATCCTGCACACACAATTGTTAGTACCTACTAAAGAATGTAGGAAGATTTTCACTGCTGCCAGTATTATTCTCCTTTCTTTTGTTGGCAAATTAGTAATAGCTAATTATGTTGAAATTTACTACAATCCGATATTATAATTAACATTGCAATCCTGGCCTGAACGTCATAGTCCCATACGGTTATTTGTGTTTGTTACAACTTTGATTGTTATGGAAATATGACAACATTCAACAATTACCTATTTGTGGCTTGCGCACGTATCTGTTAACGTACTATCTTGTATGGATGGTTACGTGTTTCACGAATATGAAACTTAAGCCTTCAAAAGCTGTGTATGAATACTGAACAAAAGATACTTACATCAACATTTACACCTTCGACTGCATAAGAACTGGCTTGAGGTATCGCTTTTGGAACAAGCCTGTAAAATAAGACAGGATACAAAAACAAAATAGATTCTTGTAAAATGATTTTATATATAGCTAATAAAATGATTATTTGAAATGAAAGTTGTCAACATATACAATAATTCAGTGTTTTGAATGATTTCATAATCTTTGGTCAGGGTCCGAACGACTTACGTATAAGCCGTACACTGTGTGAAAGAGAAGAGAATAATTTGTATACTAACCTGTAGAACTCTTCATGTTCTTTATACCATTTGACTGAATAGAGGCTATCGTTTTCCAAATCGTAATCACACTGAAGTAGTGCATTGTCACCAAGTATTCGATATTGTGGAACTTTTACTTCAACCACTTTTAAAGCACCAGTTCCTGAACTACTACTGCTTGTTGCTACAGAAACATGTCAAGCACAATCATCGCCAAGTGCAAAAAGCCAACAAAATATTAATCAGTAAATGAAGAAGCGAATATGAAACATACAACAATGTGTGTGACACAAGTAAATGAATAGAGTTAAACAAAATTGCACTACGTCAACCAACTCAACCAGCAAATCTGGTCGGTATGTCAACTATTGTAACAAATGGGTAAATAATTAAATCTTGCGGACAGTCTTGGAATGAAATTGCTCCAATTTGCGAAAAGATATAGTTAGAATCATTCACATGACACTCACACATTTTCGAAAGTGCGCAGTTGCAAAATAATATTGCTGTAAAACAAAGCGTCAACGATGTAAAACTGAAGTTTTATGTTAATTGGGAAATTATAAATATAATTATTGTTTCACAATAAATGATTTATGCACCGCTTTTTTTCGTGACAAGCTCAGTTTTCTAGAAATAAACGATGTGTTTGTTATGATGAATCGTACGAATAAAAAGCTTCTAATGTGAAACTGGCAGTGAGTGGCTGCTACAAGGCATTCACTCAATAACTTACTAAAAGAATGTCAGCTTTCGATTTTTTGACGTACGGTCAAAAACGGGTATTATGAAAGGGGGCTAAGGATTATTGTATGTGTATTTGCTGGAATTTGTCGGTCAATGTTTCAGTAGACGTGAATGTTTCACATTTTATTGATAAAAATGTAATTCTTTTTGGTAGTCTGCTTTGTAAACAAAGTCTAATCAATCGGGGCAGCTTTACATATTTATAAGTGACTAGAATTGTTGAGAAAAAGCTCACCATTGTTGAGAAAATGCAGAACCAACAGATGTAGAAAGATGAATAGTAAAGTAAGATCCATATTGATTGACTTGTACACTTTAACTTTACTAACCACAGTTCAATTGCTATATAAAACATCTGCAATTAGCAAACATTTTATGTAAATTAGCTTTTATGTTCTCATCAAATGAATGTATATTATCAATCACCAAGTATCTGAAACAAAGTAAGGTATAAATTTGCAGACGATTGTCCGATTTAAAAGTGGTGTCAAAGAAATTCATTGTTTTTGAGCGTTCAGTGGAGACGGAATTCGTAATTTTGATGTCTTGAATTGACAACAAATGTTTGCCAATCTACTGTTGTTTGCAAATATTTGGTTGGTAGAGACACAATGTGAACCATTCAATTACAAACATTTGTAAACGTTTGAGAAAAGTGTTCTACTGGTAGATACAGGCCCGTACCGTACATAACTAAAAAAATAATATACCTGCATACCTAACAAACAAAACATCAACAGTCATTGGTTAAAAGAAAATTTAGAATGATAAAAAAATCAATAAAGAATTGTGCAATTACCTACATTGTTCTTCATTTACTTAAATAGTTATTTGTTTTTACTACCCATATATTAGCTTTATAATTATTAGGGGCGCCATTTATAAAATTGCACAAAGGCGCTAAAGATGCTAGGCGCAGGCTTGGATGGATAAACACTTCACTATCCATCTACTCATTAAGAACAAATGTTAATCTTTGAATGTTGAATTAATGATTATAAAATAATAACGATCAGTAGCAGGACCGTACCTAATACCGACAAAAATGTAGGTGCTGAATTAACAATTTGCTGACTAAAAAATTCTGAAAATTCTCAAGTACTCACATTTCTATGTTGATAGTAATTATGTATACCTACCTTCACAAAACAAAAAATTAAGAAATGATAACTTTAATTTACGGTTTTTAATTACACACAATATTTTGATGATAATATGAAAATCAATACTGTCCAAAAGTTCAGACGAGCATGAAGAAATAAGTAAATTATTCAATCGCTCATCCCGCATCATACATCTGTTATGTTTTTTATCAATTTTGTAATTTACTGAAAGTCTTGTCATTACTTGCCGTTGTTACAGGGGAAATTGAAACAAGCTGCCCTAATTTTCAAATCAAATGTTAATAAAAACTGAATTGAACGAATTCACCTGCCTGCACTTACTCAACAAATAAATCAATCTTTGATGATTTTCGATTCTTAATTTTTGACGATTTAATAATTTCATAAACAGATTTGAGAACAGTCGACTTGCCGATTTCCTCAGCCGTTACGGCTGAGTATAATCAATTGCATTTGGCCGAATCACAACAATAAACAAGTAGTGATAAAGAATTCATATGTTTCCCAGGCTACGATAATTTAAATAAAAAGTCCATTTTATTTATTTTATGTTTTTTTATTCAAGAGTTAATCGTCTGTGTATAGAGACATTTAGAACAACTTTACTACTTCAAATAATATTCTGTTGCTGTTATTACTATTGTTATCATTCAGACACTTGTATTATTAATTCCTCACAATTTATCAATAAAATAAGAACATAATTAATAATTGTCAGCTTTTTCTCAATCGACTAAAAAGAAGGTTATTTTAACGCGCATAAAAATATTTCAATTATTTCACTAAACAAAAAAGCAATTCAAAATGAACTTGCCAAAGAAGCTATTTTAAAGACGCTAACTGTAACGCATAGATTGTACAAATCGCTCTGATAAAATTTCGAGAGTTTGAACTTTTCGTCAGTGATGGTGATGTGACAGCAAGTTAAAACAATAAACGAAGATCATTTCTCTATGCTCAAACATTTTGAAGAAGTTTACATTTCACCACCAATATCTTTTCCATAGTCAGAACCTAAAGTATAAAGTACAAAGGAAAAATTTTCAGTGAATTCGTTTTGTTGGTTTTATTTAGTTTTCGAAGAACTGCTCAGAAGCGGGAACAATTAATGTTTATTTGATTATTTCATCTAGTTGGTGCAGATCTAATACGAATGTTTGTATAAAACCTATAATAATATAATAGTAACAGAGACAGACAGTTATTGAAAAAAGTGACAGGCGATTTGAGCAATCATTGGTGTAACCCACGTTAATACCCGTAATTAACTCTGTACTCATTACCGTAATCCATATATTTTGCAATTTCTTATCTCTAAGTAAAACGAACGTAACTTTGTGCGTTGTTAAACACAAAAAATGTATGATATTTATTATTTTTCAGCTAATTAAATACAAAATTGCTTATGTGTACATCAGATAAAGGTAAACGACAACTTTCCGATTGTTAAAATAACAGGTTTCGTATTTCATTATCCTTACAAATGGTGATAATGATACAAAACGTCAAAAAAGAACTACAATAAGAGGTAAACACCTTTGTATATTCTCGCATAGTTAATGAAAAATCGAGCTTCAGCATATGTTCAAATTTTCTATTAGAGCTACAGAGTTTTGTATTATGATAGGAAGCATTTAAATAGCAGAGATTTAATGGAAGGTAAATATTCTAATATTAATAAAGAACAAAACTGTGCAGACCGTTACTGAGGTAAATTTAAATAATGTACGATCATATGATTTTATTCCCACGCTACCAATATCTTCATTACTTTTCTAATTAACAGTAGAAAATGAGCATAGATCAAACAAATAACGAATCTATTAGAGAGATAACTCAATGGTTTAAGCTTGCAATCTTTCGTGCATGCCCTATTTTATATCTGTATGGAATTTGTATAAATATAATTACTTACAACGTGGTAGTTTTATCCCAAAATAATACTAACAAGCGTTAAATTTGATTACATTTATACATAGTTCGTTAGTAATCAAAACATAGAAACTTACAGCAAAATATTTTGTATATTATTAGGAATAATAAAAAAGTTTGGAAATTTTCCATCACAACGATTCATTGGTAACCGACACGTATTAAAAATGAAAGTTCTGAGCTTATTTTCTACTTAAGGCAAGTGTTGATGCATAACGTTGCACCTAATTACAGACTATTTTAAAAGCCACTCAAGCAATATTTAGAGATGAAAAATAACTGTGAACAGGTCTGTAAGTAGGCAGGTGTAACCGCAAAGGGCCCAAACCTGAGGGGGCATTTAGAGTGCCTACGAAATAAGCTGTGTCGCCCGCTAAAAGTTTTTGGCTAGTGCTATAGGGGCCCAAAATTAATATCTAGCACAGGGCACTTTAGAGGCTAGTTACGGCACTAACTGTGAACTGCAATAAACTCTGAATTTTTACATAGAGCATAGGGAGCCAAAAAAAAAATTCTCACTTCATTTATATTAATAGCGGCTTTAATTGTGCGTTCGTAGATTTCACTCTTATTCCCGTTGTAATATTATTCCCTTTATAATTCGACAATTTATATATTTGGTGTAAATGATTGTATTTTAAACGAACGTCTATTAAAAATTTAGATCATCATTACGTTAAGCGTCTCAAGTTGAACTTTATTTCCTACAATATAAACATAGTTCTCGCATTTCATAAATATTTGTTAATATCAGTAGATAACTCTCATGTACTGTCACAGAACACACGATATTGCTTAGTGAGAGTAGGACGTTTGTTAAGAATAATAATTTTTTCGTTATATCCCTAGACGACATGTAATTGTAGACATGTAGACAAGAAAAAGCTAACGAGAATAAGGCATTTGAAAAGTGCATAGTATTTTTCGGATTTTTGTCAGTACTGTCCTTTATGTATAACTATCTATAAATGACGATTTTCAATATAAGATATTCCCAGGTCAAGAACTGAACCAAATGTCTTCACAATGCAGAATTTGCAGATTCATTTTCAGATAATTTTAATGCTGCTAATATTATCACTATTCTATTAGATTTTGCTCTTTGGGGTTTTCTAAAAGATGCACATTTGCCAAGACATTGTAATGATTTTGTCGTAACAGTATGATCATACATGACAAAATATTTATAATTGCAATAATATTAAGCGTTCAAATAACGCTTTATAACAAATCCTATAATTTCAGTTATTTTTACGTTAATTTCTGTTTTGATTTGACATGGTCATTTGGCCTAGAAATCAAAATCGGAAAAGTACGAAAAATTGTCTTTAAAATGGTATCGGATTATGAAATAAATAGAGATCAGTATCCCAATATCACTGTTGATTACAGCAAAGTTGACATAAGATGTTTACATCCATTCGAAAGAAAATCAATAACTATTTCAATGTCAACCTTGCTATAATCAACAGTGGTATCTGGACATTGACCTCTATTTATTTCATAATTAGATGCTATTGTAAAGACAATCTGTCGTAGTTTTTGTTCTTCCGTTTTGTAGGAATATCAGAAGTTATAAGCACTTATTTCCAGCTCCCAAATGCAAAAAAGCTAAGAGGGCATCTTTATTATCAATAGAATCTTAGACCGAGTACTCTCAATTCTTATTATTATTTTCTGATTTTGTCTATAAATGAAGGCACCGTACACTTGAAAGAAACAGACCGTATATGTACTTACTTTCCAATTGTATTCATTTTACTTATAATAATTGCAGCATAAAAAACAACTACTTTAAAAATAGTGGTTATTTTGATGTAATAGTGTCGTCTCTGTTTGATACATCTGTCTTGACATGTATATATAATATATACCTATCAATATACCTACCAAAATCATAATCATCATGGAAAAGACAAAATATGTTTAAGATCTGATTTTCATGTCTTTCAAATAAGAGAGCCGCAAAATACGAAACAGGTACATTTTTGTCCATGGAAGAGGGTGGACTGTTGTCTACGGGTCTATAGGTAGGTCTGACCGACTATTTTGTCTTTATCTTTATTTAATTTATTTGAAAGCCGCAAGACTGTGTAGCAATTGTCTCTTTCCTCTGTACCTAGATCCTTAAATCTTATTGTATATATGTGATAGTAATAAAGATGAATTGGCAAAAAAAACGTGGTTAATTTTTACGATGGTTATTATAAAATTTCTTTTATGATTATAAGTATTTACTTTTACAAGACCAACAAAGAAATACAAACATAAAGACAATAATAAATTGATCCCGCTTTATAAATATTTAAGTTCATCGGCGGAATCTATTTCGATCAATAATTATGTAGAGACGGAGATTAAATTAATGAATTATAATTATGATTCCGTGCCAATCCAGCTGAAACACTAGAAATAAATTTTACGAAATTGATCAAGTCAATATTTTATAGTCAAAATATGTATAAATTTAAAGGAATTAATAATAACATAGAATAAAGAAATGAGAAATAGTTGAATGAAATCTTGATCGTAAATGCTAAAACTTTTGTAACGATAACGATATAACGTTGCTGCTTTTTTTTTAAATTTAACGATTATTGGTAAATTAGAGAGAATCGTTTGCTTTCTAATTTCCAATTGATCGATAGGATTTTAATTTTTTATATTATGGCAACTTACAAAATAAACTCCTTGCGGATATATGAATAACTGATTACCAGGGGTAGACCGACAGAGGATTGTAGTGACACCCCACCATTTTTGAGGATGTCGGCAAGTTGACTGTTCTCAAATCTGGTTATTAAAATTATCAAATCGTCAGAAATTAAGACAAGAAGATCATTAAATATTTCGGGAGTTTATTAAACAAATTTTCAGCATTTTTCAGTCGGCAAATTGTTAACTCAACACTCCCCATTTCGTCGTTTTTAGGTACGGCCCTGCTCATTAGTACAGCATTTGTTAACTAAGATTATGAAGAAATTAGCCAAACACTGGTAGAATGTAAAATGAGTCTCTCTCTAAATTTATGTAATAATATACTGCCTGCCTGTTGCAGGATATCGAGCTGAAAAACTTAGCTCACAGTAGAAGGACATCGAGGGGTAGTTTGACTAATCAGATAGTACGTATAATTAAACATGCATGTACAGTACATACACAATTGATGAATGCAATTAAACCTAAAATTCGTTATCGCATGCAAAGTATTACTGCTGCATTTAGTATTATCCTGTATTATACAAAATTATTGATTTTTGAAATTTTTGTCTCATAACTGAATAAAACTTTTCATTCAAAAGTGAATACATATATTGTTGTTTTTATGAAGAACATCTTACTCAGAGTCATCATGTGTAGAAAAATATTTTCTCTTAACCACTACAAAATTATTAACAGATTTTTCAGTGTGTGGCTGTTAATTTGATTTTATATCATCACTATGTGTCACTAAGGTTATGAAAAAAAAACATTCGCACTTTTCAACGTCCAGCGAAGGACGATAAACCACTACTGGGCCAATACAGTCCAATGTTTGTTCTCCAGAATTCTGGCATACACATTTTAAATCAGATTAGGGCACATGCGCAACCATTCTCACATTTGTAAATAATTGCTTTGTATTAAGACCACAACGTAACATAGAACAACATGGATTAACGTTGTTTTTGATTACACTAAAAACATCGGTCGTATAACACGGGAGTAATAAGCAGGGTCGGATCCACTGCGGAGTGTAGGGCAGTGTGCTATATTTCAGTTTTTATTATACTTTAATTTAAAAATTAGAACAGCTTGTTATAACCTTCCCTTTAACAACGAAAAGTAACAAATGAACCTTTAGTAAATTGAAATTGATAAAAGTCGATAACAGATATACGATGGGGGATGAACGATTGAACAATTATATATATATATATATATATATATATATATATATATATATATCTTATATATAAAATTCTCGTGTCACAAAGTTCGTTCCCGTACTCCTCCGAAACGGCTTGACCGATTCTCATGAAATTTTGTGATCATATTGAGTAGGTCTGAGAATCGGCCAACATCTATTTTTCATACCCCTTAGTGATAAGGGTTGTTCACCCTTAACATTTTTTTTTAATTTTTAGACATTTTTTTAATTTCTTTATTTTTTTATTATGTCGCATTAAAAAATACATACAACCCTATATTTTTACCCTTTTATCACCAACCCCTATTTTTTAATAGCCATTTTAGTAATTTAATCATTTTTCATCCCCGGTCGATAACTGATCAATCGTCATTTAATTAGTTAGCATCTTAAATGGCAAGTTCCGAGGTGAAAATATATTAATACCACGGATTCCTATTATACCTACAGATGTGCCAATTCAATTCAAATGTACTCAGTTTCCGATTAGATTGGCATTTGCAATGACTATCAACAAATCCCAAGGTCAAACGATGCCTATTTGTGGCTTAGATTTGAGAACACCATGTTTTTCACACGGACAATTATACGTGGCATGCTCTAGAGTGGGTAAACCATCCAGTTTATTTGTGTTAGCTAAAGATGGACTAACAAAAAATATTGTTCACGCTATAGCATTAATAGATTGATATTGTTTGTTAGTGTTACTGTCGTAATTGATTAATTAATGATATATAATTTTAAGGAATAAATTATAATAACTTAAAAATAATGTTTGCCTTTTGTTATTTTTATATTCCGTCATCGTTCACAGCGCTCCATGCATATTTCACGCATATACCACATTCTTACACACTTACAAGAAGTAAGCTATTTTTTGTCTACACTAGAAATTACTTAAAAATTATTTATATGGCAAAACAACGTTTGCCGGGTCAGCTAGTATATATATATATATATATATATATATATATACATTACAATATTTTAATTTCTTGTTTATGTGAACGTCGCTATACACAATTACTATTAACATACAAATGTGAGTAGTTGAGACTTTTCAGAATTTTTTAGTCAGCAAATTGTTAATTCAGCCACCCTTCCGTCGTTATTCGGTATGGCCCTGGTAATAAGCGTAATGATTGTTTCTTAAAACAAAGGAGTCATAGAAAGGATAAATTTTACAGAAACAGAAAAGTAGACAGATCACAATCACTACAAAATTTTCACATTTGGAAAAAATGTATTGGAAAAACTTAAAATTTAAAAGAAAAACTATAATCTAAAGCAGGGGTCGGCAACCTGTTTGTCCTTAAGGGCGCAATACTAAATTTGAAATATTTTACAGATAATCAACAGGTATAAATAGTCATAAAAAAAACAGATTTTTTATAACTTTATTTTGTTGGTGTCATACATAATGATACATATAATTCAGTGTGAAACTTGGGTGTCCATATTTTCAGCTAATTTCTTATAATTGGGGATATATTTAGAGTTCCCGGTCCTTAAACAATTATCTAAATGTGAGTCATTAAGCTTTGTTCGGTATTTTGATTTCAAATATTTCATATTTGAGAACAAAGACTCGCAATTGTATGTTGTTGCACAATATGAATAAATTTTTAGCGCACATTTCCTTAAAATAGGATACTTATTTTCATCGACTAAGTTCCAAAACATTTTATCATTACTATGCGCTTTTAAAATAATATCACTTTGCAAGTTTATTATTTCTAATTGTAGGTCTTCGATATTATGAAGCTCGAAATACACTGAAACTATTTCAAGGACATCATCTTTATGAAAAATCTTAGAACGGATTCTAATGCTGCAAAATCTTCAAATCTAGAAGAAAACTCTTCTATTAGCTTATCTATAATTTCTAAATATGATGTATCTAGCAGTAAAATTTTCATTATTCAAATTTAAACTCTCAACTGTATATTTTATATTTGGGAAATGTGATAATGATTTTTTCATTAGATGGGATTTCAACAACACTAACTTGCATTTGAATGCATTTACTGCACTAATCATGTCAGCGATATGCTGATTTTCCCTTGTATTTTTAAATTTAATTCATTCAACTTTGCCGTTATATCTGTCAGAAATCCGAGGTCGATTAGCCAATCCTTATTTTCTAATTGCTTGTAAAATTCGCCACTTGATGCAATAAATTCCTTTATTTGTGGCAAAAGCATGATAAACCGCTCAAGTATTTTACCTCTGCTCAGCCACCTCACTTCAGTATGTAAAAGAAGATCTGTGAACTGAACGTCCTCATCTTCTAAAAGTAATTTAAACAATCTGTGTTGCATAGCTCCCGATCTTATGGAATTAATAATTTTTGTTACTATCGTAAATACGTGTTGAAAACCGATTGTTTTTGCGCATAACACTATTATTACACAACAAACAAATACACTTCCCTTTGTAATCAACGAAACAATATAGATGTTCCCATTCATCGTTCAAATAATATGTTCTTTTTCTTTTACATTTATCCATGAAGGGTTTTGAAAGAAAAGAATTATTTCGGATTACTTGGTAGTTTTAAATGCACGGTCTACGCGTGGTCTATTCGAAATACGATCACACACTAACAAAAAATACGTGCGTGTTATTAGATACGCTTAAGGTTAGCAAACTGCTAATCTATGCACAATCCTAAACTCAACTGACTACTTGCTGTATATCGCCGTTTGACAAGAGTAAGTAAATCGCTCTGGCTATCATACATTTACATTAGTCCAGCGAGGGCGCATTAAAAATCAATCGGGGGCGCCGCGTTGCCTACCCCTGATTTAAAGTAAGAAACACAAAAATAATTGATAAAGAATTCATTTAATATTCTAAATTCATGGAATTAAGTGCAAGTAGTTAATAGTCCCTGTAAGGTCAAATAAACCATTTGAATATTGAGCGAACTATCTCCTTAATTCAAAGCATTGGAAATTGAAAAACAAAATTATAAGAGGATATTTTCAATAGGTAAGGATTCCATAGGCTGATGCGGAAATTCCGCAGCAGCTGCGGATATTTGTGCTGATGCGGATTATTTACCAATAAGAGTACCTGTTGCTCCAGTGCTAACAACGAAAGTGCTTCTTCGTCATCCGACGATGAATATATTTTCTCTTTTCTTTTCATTTCTCTCTTTGATCGCCTATCCTGTTGAAGGTCGCGATATTGGTGGTGGCGTATCCTAAGGTAGGTTACCACAAATTTTCAACTCGTGCTCTATCATCTTCTTCAGCCACTGTAACAGGATTGTGTTTGGGAAAGAGATGTGTGGAATACATTGTTTCGAAATTATTTTAGGCAAGTTTAAAGTTGATATTCTTTGTGAAACATTCTAACTGGAAATCAGACACAATCTTGTGCAATTTAATTCGCATCGTTGTGAACACTTCTCCGGATTCTCCAACGAATTTCGATGCGGGATGTATGGGATCCTTCATCAAGTCACATCGAGAGCAACTAACAAATACATCAATCGCATTTGACTACGAATGAAGCTACATCTAGTTGATTCATCTATTTTATATATCCAGTTACTAGATAAAGAGAAACCTTCTATCTAAGAGATCTTCCGTGAACACAGAACATGAGATTATTGAAAATTATTATGATTGTTAAAATTTCAAATGTCTATAATACATTCATCTTGGTATATACTTAAGGGTTTCAGAAGGCGGCGGAGAGGCCTTGGTTTGATTTGATCATTATTGAATTTCACAACAGTAATGTTACAAAAAATGTAAATCCATCGATAATTATCAGTCAGTTATATCATTTCGTTAAGTACGTCCAGAATATTTTGATATTTTACAGTAAAATTTGCGTATCTAGCATGGGGTCGGCATTGTGAACTCAAACGTTAGAGTAAAACAATAGGTAGATTTTCGATTGAAAATTCTATGACGCGCGAGAATTAAGTTTGCTGATGACAGCAAAACGCGAATAGATTCTAACGGTTAAACAGCATAATTTTTTATCAGCAAGAGTTCCTATCTAATACCGCAGAAGTAACGACAAGAAACATATAATTCAAGTATACCTAGTTAATGATTGTCGGAATAGGTCCGTATTGAAGCTTTATTAAAAAACGAAGTTAATAGAACGGTTAATTCATAAATATTGTAAATTCCATTACGGATCAAACAAAAACTGATTATCGTAAAATTTACCAGTCCTTATTGAAAGTAACATTAAGAATCAATTCACAGAACGGCATAAGAAGTCGAGACATACTAAAAGGTAGTGTACGGGACAAAAATATTAAGGGTAGAATGTAATACAGAGGACATTGGTAAGTGGTGTTGGAATCTGAGAAAGACATGGAATGCACACGTGACAAGAATCCAACTCGACAGACAGATAAAATACGTTAGAGATGGTATATCAGGAGCAGGAAGACCTCTAAGACGCCAGCCATTGTTTCATCTTCTTATAATACCTATGATAGATGAATAATGTAACAAAGGACACTGTTCTTGTTAAAAAAGAATTCTGCAAATGCCGCATACATTATAAAATATAGAATGTATGATATTCAAAAGGATTTGTTTTGAAATACGTACGAAGCAATTACTATTATCACTAAAAATGGTTGGTAAATCTACATGAAAATTTTACTTTAAAATTTTCTTTTTCCACGACGTACTGATAAGATCATAAATAAATCAAAATTCATGAATGGTCATTATTGTGAATAAATTGTGAAGTAAGTCAAAATCGCTTCAGTTATTAATTTTTGCAATTCTCTCTCTCTCTCCAGATATTTTCATAAATCATTCATTTATATGAATTATTAATAGATGAATGAGAAAGTTTCATTTGTGTTGGAGTTCAGGTGAAAAATGCCATATCAAATGTCAATAATGTCACTCCTATCTCCATCATTCGTGATCATATTTATTTGCTTCAAATTGAATTATGAGGATTTGTGTGTTTAGATAGTTACTAAAATTTTAGGTTAGAAACGAATTTAGTTATTTAGCTACAATATTCTCTTGTATTGACAGCAATGACCATAAACAAAAACACGAAACAAATCGATAGAAGGGGTTAAGTGATTGGAAATCGAATACAAATGTGAGTTGTCAATAGAATAACTTTCATTGCCGTTTACTGAATTATGGAAATTTTTCTATATTGAGAGCGAATTATAAGATTTTTGGCTATAATTAACCACTATACATATGCAAACAAGTTTGATTGGTATCAAACGATAATTTATATGTAATAAATAAATAAAAACGTTTTTCTTGATAATAATTGCATACACGTTGATGTAATTTCTAATAAAAAATTTAAGCTTTATCTTTATGTTCTGATGGTTTATCATCAACAATTTTATTCACAACTTTATTTGGAAAATTTTCAGTACTGTCTTTAGTAAACTTATTATTATTATTATTATTATTATTCAAATTAATCAGATTTGTAATCGTTTAAAATCAAAGGAAACTGTTATTCCACTATTACTTACACACATGGTAGAAATAATAAGAAATTTTGCAACAATAGTTACTCGTGTAATAAGCAATGACGTTAACTTTAACATCAAATTTAATCTTAATTTATAGAAATAATGGTTTAAATTCCCTACCAGGAATTGCGGTCTTCTCTAGGATTCTCTCTTGTTTCATTTGCATAGAAGTTGTCTACAGTGGACCACTACGTTGTGTTTATGTTAGACAATGCGACCCATTTTAGCAAATGAAAACAGCTAACAATAAGTAAAAGTTTTTTGACAGAGGCATGTTTATATTTTACACGATAAGCTATAACTATATCACAAACAATAACAATCACAACCAGAACCAGAGCAGCAACATTTAGCCTTATATCGGGAGAAAAATCTAGTTAACGCAACTATTGAGCGAAAGTAAAGCGCCGAAAATTGCTATTTGTAAGTTTTACAGCTAAAATTGCTTTGGATAGTTAAGCTGAACCATCCAATCTTAATTTATTCATAAATCACTTCTTCATAGGATACAATAGTCTGGAAGTCTGTGAGTCGTAACAAATTTGGATATAAATGACTACAGAAAGGTACAGATGTCGTTTAGTATATATACTTTTCTTCTACTCTATTTTGACACTTAACATTACTCATACTTTATTTTTACTCTAAAATCTCAAGTCTAATTGACTTTAGTTATTTTCAACAGTTTTAATTTCCCATCACAGTCGTTTTAAAGGCGTTGATGCTACCTCGATGTAACGGTTCGGTATTCTAAATTTGAAACAAAATCCCTAGTTACAAGACGTGTAAATTAAAATAGCATTTGGTGAAGTTGTACTAATTTCAAACGAGAGATAATTTACTATACGGAAATTCAAAACAAATAGCTACATGATAATGGTATGAAACTGCTGTTAGATTACCTCAAGATAATTAATTACTGTCCTGCTAACAAAATACGTTATTAATTACTACCGATGGCAGCTTTGTCATCTTATTAACGGTAAGTAAAATAATTAAAAATTTGTATGAATTATCCTCTAAAGAATGTCAACTTCAATTGAAAGACCGTAGGCGTTGTGATAAATTGTTGATAATTGATCCGAAATTTATTTACACATAAATATATACCCATAAATAAGTGAAAGCGTTAGCAATAAGTATACATTTATACTTTCTTCGCAATTTTAATAAACTAATTCTAATCAGTATGATAAACAGTAACGTGTTAGTTGGTATTAAAACTCATTTGTGACGCGATAATTCTTGTTTTTCTGCAAATAAATCTGTGCATCATTTAGTTGTTGCCAACAAATTTATTCCAGCATAACAAGCTGTAACACAGATTTTTGGACTGCAAATTTACATGTGGCATGTTCACAAATTAGGTGACATTCTAGGCAGCATATGCTGCGTTGAACGATACTTAACTGCAAGTGATCTATTACTATCCTCATGTGACACTTTCTCTTAGGGAAATACAAAATAACCTCCTTTTCAGATACAAAAACAATTCTATTTGGCTACACATTATTGTTAGATCTAACTTGTGTTATTCGTCAACAAACATTAGGTTTATATCCAAAACTTTATTTCTACGCATTTCATGTCTCATGAATGTATAGGAATGGTACTTTTAGAGTTCTGTTGCCGCCGTTAGGGAATACAACTGCGGGGCGGGGGAGAGTAGCGCTAGAACGAATCCAGCAGTGAAGTGAGACTTCATAGAGTGAGACGGAAAAACAACATTCAGTGGCGACTCGCTTAGAAAAAGATTTGCATGAATTTTAAAATTAAATTAATTCAAATATTAATGTTTCTAATAATATCTAAAAATTATAATAACAATTATGAAATAAGTAAATGAAAACTTCATCCAAGAAATATTTGTATTAACACTGAAGCTAGTTTTGACTCAAATTTATCAGAGCCGTCATCATTCAATAGCTAGATAAATACAAATGAAGTTAAAATTATAAACTTAATATGAGAGTCCATGTCATGTATGTGTTTACTTGACATATTCAATTAATAGTATAGAAGAAAATTAGTAACATCAGATGAACAAGATTTGGTTACATAAAAAAATAATGATGAATACATGGTTGGAGCAGAAAAATATACAGCATAATACGAGCATGACCAAGCCAGAGTTATATAATTTAATCAAACTTCATAAATCCCAACATGATTTGTACAAACTGGATGCATTAGTGGAACAGCATGGTCACAGTGTATTACGGTTACCACCTTATCATCCGGATTGAAATCCAATTGAAAAGATATGGGCAATTGTTAAAAATTGGGTGGCCCAAAGGAATGTTACTTTTAAATTCAAAAAGTCGAAGATGAATACATAATAAAAGAGGGTATTTTGGACCACGCAATGGATGAACTACGTATTGTTGTAACTGGTGAAACCTCGGATAAAGACGACGAAATTGAACTTTTGTTTGGTTCTGCAAATCCTGAGGATGTTGAAATGCAAGAATCGGAGACTGCCGAAGCAGTTCAAGATTATTCACTTTGATGTACTACAGAAAAATCGATATACAATAATGCTTGATTGATTTTTTTTTGCTTTCACAATAAACTAGATAGTTAAAAAAATGAATTATTATTTTCGTCATATTTTTCCACTTCATTACCCTCTTTGATTACAGTCAATAAGTTGTGAAGAATGACAAAATAACTAAATTATTTCAAATTGTTTTGCACCTTTTGTATAATTACGAACGCCACTGAAATCCTAGACACAAGATAGATTGTAGATTAGCACGTGAGTAAAACAATTGTATGTTTTAGACCTGCCTCATAGTAAAGATGGAAGCGGCGCCCCACCTCTAAAGTACCTACTTTCTTTTGTCAGATCTCTAGTTACGAGCCCTAAAGTCAATGAGCTGATAAAACTACTGAACTAAGTATTCCTTGTCTTTTGTAGTACTTATAAGGCACTTTAAATCAACTAATAATACAACGTAAACAGTATCCAAGAAATAGTTTTTGTCCTTTCGTGCGACTCTTTAGTTTGAATAAAGAAATAACAAACATAAAACCAACTGAAATAACTATTCGTTCAGTTGGTCACGACTTCACACAAAAGGAGTCACATCTATCGTTTTCTACATAGCCTTTGTCACAAATGATGATATTGCCCCACTTAATAATTGTGTATCACGAGCGCCAGAATTCTAATGCAAATGTTCTGACTTTATAGCTTGTACAGCCATTTTTAACCTATCGGTTAAACCTTGACTACAATGTCAGTAAATGTTTTATATATGTATAGCTACCCAGATTAGAATGAAAATATGACTGAGCTGGTAAAGGAGACATGTGACGGTCTATGAATCAAGACAACTAAGGCTCTTAATAATCCAACTTTGAAACGGAACGAAGCGCCCGTACTGGATTTATTATTTAAAATGCGCGGGTAAAAACCCTGTCTTTTCTCATTTCTAATTCATAACACATACGTTTATAGGCTTTCCTTGAGTTGTATTTTTGGAAAATACTTTTAGATAAAGTGAACCTCACTCAAACATTACCATCACAATATTAATCTAAAATTGATTACAATAGATATCAGGTAAGTTTATTTAAGTAAGTCCGTTGATGTGATATGAATAGGGCGGGACTGAATAAAAACAGTCCCTCTTCCTAATAGTGACTCATCAGATACGCCAAGCAAATTAGAATGATATACATTATACAGAGTTGGTCTTTTCATCTAGAAACATTGGAGAAACTAGAAGAAACGAAATAGTTATATGATATGCACGTGATGAAAAGAGATATTCCTAAGTAGTAAAAACGACTAATCACTTATCTTCCCTACATCCCTTTTTAACACGCGCACACCATAAGACTATTTCATTTCTTCTAGTATCTCCAATGTTTCTAGGTAAACAAACCATATATATTTCGTAATATACTTATTTAAGCAAATGGGGTCTTCGGAGTTATGTCAACGTGGTTAATTGAGATTAATGCGTCTTCTATCTGTCACACCACCTTTACGCATTTATACTTTGGAAATCCCAAAGGTCTTCTTATCAGCTTCAGATAAAATTTTGTTTCTAATCGGCCCGTAATTACTGTTTTGTCAAGCAATACGCTCTATTGACCTATAACAAATAGAATAATGAGCAAAGAATAACTCATCCTCATTTCATACCATCGTTTGCAACAATGATGGTAATTCATTGTGGATGATGAATCATGCATTTATACAAAAATAATTTATTGAGGACAATCGATGCAGAGGATAACGTCCACTCTCACACAGTCCAAGCTACAAACCGGTTTGTATGAGAGACAGGGTTCAACACATTATTTTAGTCCTGACCTGACTACTAGCTATTTTCATTTCGTAACTTATAGTTTCAGAGTAAGTGTTGTATTGTATAAGACAGCTATTTTTTTAATAAATGTGTTTGCTTGAAAAATGTTGCTGTATGCTTTAGATCTATTTTCTCGCAAGCACTACTCGTACGGATGAAAAGTGGTGAATCCATTTATTGCTTTTTACATGACTAATTGATAGATCTCAACAGTAATATCAATTTGAAGTTAAACTGTATTTAATATTCGTTAGAAAAATAAGTTTACAGAAATATATGTTCTATATTCACAGATCGGATGTATAATTAGAGAGATTTATTATAGATTTATAAGAAAATTACGTACTGGAAGCTCTAATTTTTGGCGTGATGTTCACTGAATTAAATGACGAAAGTATACGGACATTTCCATCCACAGAGACGTAAACCTTGTCTTTGCTTCATTAATCTCCAAATAATATTAGGAAATCAATTTGATATAAGGCACATAAATCGATTGTCAAAACAACTATATAGCTCTCTACCCACATATGCACAATATACAGTGTGTTTCACATAAAAGATACCCCCACGGCATTTCGATGTTTATCAAAATAATCAAATACGACTTTCAAAAACCATTATATGGCCACATAAGGTATGATTCAGCAATGAACAGAATTATCCAGTCACTCTCTAAGTATCCCGAGTCGAAACCTCACTTTAGGTATCAGTTAGCAAAGTATACCCGGTATTCAGGGTAGATCTCTACTTAAGATAAGTCTCATTTTGGTCTCAGTCCTGAATATTTCGAACTAAAATGAGACTTATCCGGCTATGAGTTTTAAATAGTGTGTTCTAACTTGAGACAGACCTTATAGTTGCTTTTTGAGACCTATAAACGAACTAATTTTTCGCCTCGGGATAGCAAAACAAAATCAACTTTCGAAATTTAAATTCTATGGAAATTAAAAATATTCGGAAAGCATGTCGCTGCAATACTACGTTATTACGAACATAAATCGTTTCTTAATATTTATTGATTTGGAAGAAAAGTTCCAAGAAAACTTCGCGTTACAGAGAGACGTTCATTAAATCGCTGTTTAAAACAGAACAATATCAATAATAGTAGCATTGAATGCAATGTTAGTATAAATAATAAAACAGTTTTTTTACGACTGTACTGCACTCCAACTTAATATTGAAATTGTGCGATTATTGATTTTTGGATTTCGAAATTTATGTCAAATGCCAATCTCAAGATCAGTGTTAAAGGACTGATTGATTGATAGGTTATGTTAATAAAACAATATGTGGCCTGCCAAGTAAACTTTATTATATTTATTTTCATTAGGTACTCATGACAGCAACTTATTTTACAATTACTAACCAGTAAGTCTATACATCCATACATGCATACATGCAACTTAAATTAAATTTTTATTTATTTTATTTTAAGTACGCGATACCGGTCTTGAACTTTAGGTCCTTCTCAGTAGCTTACTTACTGTTTACAGTTATTCTGTAATATGTACACTCTCAAAGTAAAATATTCAACAAGAAGTGTCTTATTGTACAATCTAATAGTGTATGTGAGATGTCATTAAATGTTGATATGTAAAAGAATATGTAAGCACTACAACATCATTATTCTAAGGGCACGATTACGTTACTATTCCAGTATTCAAGAGTACAACTACATTTAAACTAGGTAGAAGACAGTATCTCCTTAGGTTCACTTATATGCATTCTTCATAAGCGAAAATTAATGGTTCAGTTATTGAACAAGCAATTCAAAATTCTCAAGACTTTACTTTAGTGTCAGAAAATAGCAATTTTCGACGATTTGTTGATAAACTGACAAATGAAATGATAGACCCCTAAACAGGTTTATCAATTTCTAGATTCACATAAATATCCTAACGATGTTTTCTAACTCAATTTACATATACAGAATTTGGTAGTTTAGTTAGACAATTAGACAGTTAAAAAAACGGGAAATAGCAAATCAACTGTTTAATATTAACAAATACATAACTTATAGTAATAGTTGATTAAATTCAATCAAACTAATACAAGTACCCATAAAAAGTTAGTTATTGTGATTGGATTTCCCTTACAGAAGTCAATAGACAATCGTTTTATATTATAAAAACCAAATTTTGAAGCAAACGAATAAATATAAAAAAATCGACTACCCTCTTCATCCCTTTGTTTTTTATTTCATCTTAGCATCATTTGGATTTCAAGTTTTATTATATTACTTTCTTAAATTACAATTAGTTTCGTTTAACTGTATAACTAAATAAATATATATTTATGATTATTTGTTTGTGGTATTTTAGTTTCACTAGATGAGATCTTTTTATTGATACAACGACATGAACAACCTTTGGAATAGGTCAATCAGAGAGGGGAGAGGAACCTAGGAAACGTGCTACTATTAGACAGAACATTGAAACTTTGGAAATTATATTGAAGCTTCATTGTTGAAAGTAGGATAATGCGAAAAGCTGCGAACTAACATAAGCTAACATAAAATAATTTAATGAGTATCTAATTTCTCGGAATCCTTGATCAAATTATAATTAAATATACAAAAAAAGTATAGTTTTGACGTGTCCATATAGAATAAAGGTGTTCTAAACATTTTCTAGTCTTGTCCTGTAAATTTGAAAGTTTTCTTATAAATTAGGTAAAAAACTATATGTTTGCAGACTGTTTCAAGTATAGGATACGCTTAATTATTAAACAATTATATCACCTTTGGATACTTCAATTAATAGGTGTGGACACCCAGTACATAAAAAACCCTAAATGTGTGAATAACATCCTGAAATAAATGTGAACACGTAACAAGCTTAGAAGAGCTTTACTACTCTTCAACATTGCGTGCTGTTTGTATGGCGTATAAATCTTCTAGAAGAATTAATTATTGATAAAAGGAGAAGATTAACTGATGTTAAACCATTATATTGGTAACAAGTCTAAAGTGCTATTTTAACTAATCACAAGTGAAATTGGAAACTATAAACTATTACTTTATGACAATCCGTTTATTTAAGAACGCCAAAAGAAAATTTTCGTCTATCTGCTTTCAAGTATATTAATTTCCAAATGTGGAACTTCAATAAAGTTAATTTATAGCTATTTTTCAGTAGATAGGGAAATTACAAAGTTCATCACCGATACTACAAACAATCTAAATTAATAATCTAATAATCATGTTCGTTAACTATAGTTATTGTTAAACTGTCAGATATTGTAAATTACTGTCGTTTTCAATTAGAATAATCAATAGAAACGCGTGGAACTTCTCCACCTGTTATTACCAGTACTAATATTGATATAGAATTTTCTGTTGCGCTACTTTTTAGGAAGTTATATGTTTTAATTGTTGCCAAGTCGAAACAAAGGTGTAGTTTGCATGATGTTTGTAGCATTTAAGACCTACAATTCAGACCTACAGAGGACTGTAATTTATTCTTTCGATAGTATTTAAACACGCAAATTGAGTCATTTGTTATCGTCTTGACCTTAAAAAGGTATAACCTATAGAATCTTATATCAGTTTAAGAGTTTAAAGGAACAACATCAATTTTGTTGAAGCTGTATTGACAGAGATTTGAAAGAGTATGTATAGTATATCCACGATTCTAACAGAAAATTGAGAATGACAGAATTGTCACTAACCTACGCGGTGGAGGCTAGATCTTGTATGAAAGCGGCAAAATTCAAACACTTAATGCAATCACCAATACAAAATGCTAGGAAAAAGTGACTAATCCGGAAATCACAATAACCACTACTCACTAAAGTATGTAGTGAGATTTGCACTGTTGCCAGTGTTAGAATCATTTTTCTATTGTTTACAAATTGATGATAACTAATTATGTTGAAATACAAATTAATATTATAATTGGAATGGAATCCAGAACGGAACATCAAAGACCTATGCAGTCATTTTTATTTGTTACAAGTTTGTTCTTAAAGACAATCTGGCAACAGCCGCGTATGTTTTTATCATCTCAGTACCACCAATATAAAATATTCCTTTCGCGCCTACCTAGTATGATAAACTTAGGGACTTTTGAAATATTTGGTTGCCAGCAATTTTGGCAAAACTTTCTATTAGAATCGTGAATATTGTATATGATAGATTTACTACCGTTTTTTTTCTGAATACTTATTAAAAAAATGGCAAAGTTTAACCAAACAGCAACATACTATGAGCATACTATACTTATAAGTAAAGACTGGATTTTATGCAAATGCATATTTTTATCTGTATTTGCATATATTGGCTGTTTTTAGAGGTTTTCGCATATTTTGTTGAAAATCCAATGATAGAGCATATATTTAATTATCTAGGAAGGTATTTACTTAGTTATTACAAAATCTATTCATTTGATAGAAAAAGTCAGCAGAATAAATTCGGAATTGTCAGATACATTCAAAGATATACTTAAAGAGAAGTTCCAAAACATTTTGAACAGCAGTGTTGTATATAGACATAGATACACTCCACCCTTACTCTCATTGTGAGGGCAAGTACTCAAAGTTTACCTTTCTAGTTGTAAGACAGGACAACAGTCCACCGTTGACTTCGATTGAGATAACTTGGTTGTAAATAGATATAAGTAATAATAAATAATTTAGAGCCAACAAATGGTCGTTGCATTTTAATATAAGCAATTAAGTCGTGTAACAATATCGATACACATGCTATGACCCTCTGTGCCAATTTCAATGGTAGTGGTGAAATTTTGTCTGGGACGATACCTACTATAGTCGAATTTTTTGACTCTGAAGGGTAGACCAATAAACTTATAAAAACCCGTATCAAGTAGAAGCGGAACATTGCTGTCTCTGCATCTTTAAATAACACTAACTAACTTGCCGTTATTCATGAAGCTCCGTAGAAATGATGTACCCGAACGGTACCTGCGGTTTATACTAAAAGAACCCTATTATTCCATTAGTATCAAAGGCTATATTTGTTTGAAATATATTCTTATGGAAAGTAACAATTTATGCGATTCCAAAAATGTTTTTCTGCGTCGCTTTCTCCTGTGTTTACAGTAAATAAATTTTGTACATTTTTAGAATCGCATGAATTGTGAATTTCCAAAAGAATATATTTCAAACAAATATGGCCTTTAATACTAATGGAATAATAGAGATCTTTTAGAATAAACCGCAGGTGGAAAGTTGTCTTTTTTCGAAGACCGTTCGGGTACATCATTTCTACGGAGCTTCATGGATAACGGCAAGTTAGTCAGTGTTATTTAAAGATGCAGAGACAGCAATGTTCCGCTTCTACTTGATACGGGTTTTTATAAGTTTATTGGTCTACCCTTCAGAGTCAAAAAATTCGACTATAGATACTACAGCACCATGTATGTTCAAATATTGCCCGGTGACATCGGTAGGCATAGAAAGATCTTTCTCAACTTACTTAAAACTATTTTAAACGATAGATGATAATTTCACAACTGAGCATTTTGAACAATATATTTTAGTGAACTTCTATTGTTTAATTTCATAATTAAACAGATTTTTATTATTATTATTTTGATAGTTCTGATGAGACTGATCTAATTAACATATCAGTCGTCATCATAGCATATTATATTACACATTTGTAATTGTCATCAAATCGATTATTTATATATAATATAAGTCAAAACATTAAGTAATAATAAACACTAATAATAACGATTAATGCAACACAAATGTGTAACTTTGCCGATTTCAATAGTTTTGTGTAATATTTATTTGTATTCTTTATAATTGTTAATTGTTAATTAGGTTAAGTTTAATGTATATAAACCTTATTAATTATTAATAAAATTTAGTATTTATTAGAAACTCTATACATCTATATATACATCTATAAAAACAACAAAGACTGCTAAAATCATTATATTTGTGTTTCTTTGATTCTTTTTTTCTATATGATTTTTTGACTCAATATTTATTGCATAACCTGGATCAATGTGTACCACTACCTTCACGAGAATCCAAATGTATAATATCTGATTCACGTTTCTTAGCTCCATTTACAGGTAAATCATTTCTCATAAAAACACCTCGAAAATAAGGTCAGACAGTATTGCTCAATCTAGTAGTTAGTGAGAGTCGACTGTGAGATCTCGTCGAGTGCAGACCCACCTGACTTGTGTGAGTTGCTAAGTGGTTGTGCGATTGTTTGTTTTTGTGTTTTGTGCGCAGTGACGTCACGGTTTATTGGTGCACCCAGTGCAGCATAGGCCGTAGCCCTCGTTGACGTTGTATGTGAGTAGCCGCCGTTGGCGGTTGCTAGTGATGGGTGACCTCATAACTAACTCAATGGAGTAGCTGGTGCAGACGCTCCAAACCCAGGCGCAGGTGATAGAGACACTGCAGCGCGAGGTAGAGCGTCTGTCTCGTGAACTCGCGTTGGCGATGACCCCCACGTCGCCAAACGCAGCGACATCCCGCCCAGATGAAACAGACACCAGTTCTAGTGCGAGTCCGATGGAGACTTCATCGGAATCTGCCGGGTTGGACGACGAGTAGGTGAGGACGGATGATACATTCCAGGCATCAGACGCTGGGTCTTCTGACGAAAATTTCAAAACGGTCATCAGAAAGAGAGGTAAGGCAAAGAGACTTACTTCTCCTATGATTACCAGCAAGCCAGCATCAGCGAGCAAGAAAGCTCGTACATCGTCACCAGGTGTGTCACAGCCGACACAGAAGGTCCCTCAGACCAAGCCAAACCCCCAACAGGCCTCAATTAAAAATTGAACCCCTCAGGTCCAACGGACAACGTCACCACGCCTCCTGTCATGACGCCTCCCGTCACGACGCTAGTCGCCTCGACGTCCAATGTCGCGGCGACGCCACAGACGTCACAGTCCCTTTCGGCAGCCCCCAAATCTTGCATCCCACCAATTGTATTGAGGGATGCTTCAAAGTGGATCGGCATCTCCAATGCAATAAAGAGTCACGACCCTGTGATCAATTTCACAAAGGCGTCGCAGTGCGCGGACGGCATCCGCATCCAGTCTGCGACAACCGATGACTACAGAGAGCCCGTACCACTCGTTTAATCTGCCTGAAGACTTAACACTGAAAGTGATACTGAGAACCGTTCCCGTGGAAATCACGCAAACGGAGGTCGCCCACGACCTCTTGGCACAGGGTTTCCACCCAATAAAGGTCAGCCGCTGATGCTGATTGAAGTGCCGCGCAGCGACAAGGAGATTTGGAACCTCCGAACCGTTAGCGGGCTGATAGTGAAGGTTGAGCTGCCGAAAAAGCGGAGTCAGCATGCACAATGCCACCGCTGTCAGAAGTTCCACCACAGCCAAAGGAACTGCCACCATAGGTGTGTCAAATGTGGTGAGCCACACGCGACCAATACTTGCACCAAGAGTGCAAAGTCGCCGGCGAAGTGTGCCAACTGTGGTGGTCCACACACCGCTAATTTCCGCGGCTGTCCGAGGTTTCCGACAAACCGTCGTAAAGTCTCGGACAAACCCGTCGCCAGCAAGGCTACTATCACCAAAACTGCCACCTCCACCTCAACCAGCCCGGCGCCTTCTGCGCCGCATTCCCCACCTCCTAGTCTTACAGCAAAGCGGTCAGTTCTAAACCGGCCCCGCAGCCAAGGACCGGCTAAGATGTCAGTTCCGCCGACTGATGTAGCCAGCATGATTATTGACATGCTGTCTGCACTTAGTGGCGCGACAACTTGCCAGGACGCTGCAGCTAAAATTCTTAGTCGCCTTCCCAACTACATCATCAACAAAGTGAAATGGACAGAGGTACCGAAAGCATTAGGTCGATGCGAACGGCGTACTGGAACGCCAGGGGCCTTAGATCTGCCCGTGACGAACTGGCTGATTTTGCAATTAGGAGCATCGGTCACTGCCGCAGGAGACTTTAACGCAAAAAACACAATTTGGTACACCAACACGCGTCTGACAAAAATAATCAAATTCTAGCTCCTTCTGAGCCAACATACTATCATCCCGCGACTGGAGTTTCCGAAATTCTGGACATCGTAATTCTAAATAACGTAAGTTTCCAAATTGATCTCACTGTGGTAAATGAGCTCAGCTCGGATCGCTGCCCGTTTTAATGCATAGCGGGTACGAAGTAGGCGATCCATTTTATGGAGAATGGTGAAAATTCTTCGCAGTGATCGAAAACCTTCTCCACCGATACACAGTCGTAATGGCGTTGTCTACATGGACGATGAAAAAGCAGAGGCGTTTGTCGACAGCTTGGAGATGCAATGCAGACCCAACTGGAGGGACGCTGATGTGGATCACGTGGAAATGATAGACAACCAGGACCGGGAGATACTCCAAAAGCAGGATAGCTTCACTATCCGGCCCACCACCATCGACGAAATCCGCCAAATTATCGGCGCAATGTGTCAGTCATCAAGGGGAATTTCACAGAATTCCTGAATTTTGATTTCACAGAAGGTTAATAATAATAATAACGTAAGCAATCACAATAATGACAATACTATGTTGACTAATAATGATATCACTAATAGAAGTCAAAACAGTGATAAAGTTAAGAAAACAAGTGGTAAATCAATTCTGGAAAAATTTGTTTAAAAAAAAAACAATTAAAGCTGAAATTCTTTGGTGCTTACAACAAGTTCTTTCTCATCAGTCCTTTCGTGCAGGTGCTTCCAGTGTTTCTTTATTTAAAGTAATGTTTCCAGGTTCGAACATTGCATCTTCCAAGCAATTACAGCGGACGAAAATTTCATACGTTATAATATGTGGAATAGCATCGTTTTTTAAATCCGAATTGTTGAAAGACGTACAAAACTGTGATTACATTTCTGTTGAATTTGACGAATCATTAAATAAAGATTCTCAAAGTGGACAGATGGACATTAATATTCGTTTTTGGAACTCAACCACAATTGAAATATGTACGGATTATTACAATTCTGTATTCATTGGCCATTCGGCAGCAGAAGACATTTTGAAAGCATTTCTGACGGGTATCAACGGATTAGATGTTAATAAAATTTTACAAATATCTATGGATGGTCCTAACGTAAACAAAAAAATTTTTCAACAATTTGAAGTTCTTCTTAAAAGATAATGGGAATGTTAATTCTCCTGTTATATTAGATCTTGGTAGTTGTGGACTTCACACAGTTCACAATGCTTTTAGAGTTGGAATTACAGCAACAAAATGGAATATTGGTTCCTTTCTTAGATTGTTATACAATCTATTTAAGCATGTACCAGCACGTCGAGCTGATTACACTCACTACTCAAATTCAAAAGTATTCCCAAAGAAGTTTTGTGATATTCGGCGGGTTGAGAATGTAGCTGTGAGTGCTACAGCCATTGAAATTTTACCCTATGTCATAAAATATGTGGAAGGAGTAAAAAGAGATAAAAAGAGCCAAAATATGAAAGCTACACGATAATTGCTAGTGCTATTGATGGCAAATTTTTAAAAGTTAAACTAACTCTTTTTCAATTTCTTGCATCGTTTGTTGAACCATTCTTGGTTCAATTTCAATCAGATGGCTGCATAGTACCCTTACTTTTTGAGAACATTATGTCTTTACTACGGGATATTATGCAAAACTTCGTACTAGCAAATATTCTTGAAACTAAAACCACAAAGTCTATAGATTAAAAAAAATCTGAAAATCTACTATTTTATAATGATGTAGATTTTGGCTGTGCGACCAAGAGAGCTATCAGACAATGCAACTACATTAAAGAACGTGATGTTTTAGAATTTAAAAGATTGTCGTCAAGCATATACTGCATTGTGCGAAAAATTACTCGAAAGATCTCCAATAAATTATAAGTTAGTAAGAGGAATTTCTTGTTTAGACCCAAATGTCGCACAAGATTTAGATATTGGAGCAAAAGGTTCATCAGTCTCTCTTGATATTTTAATAGGAAACAATTGGATAAGCGGGGTTGATGCTGATAAAATACTTAGTCAATACAAGAAGTTATGTAGAAGTTCATCCTTTCAAAATGAAATCCGACCGTTATTTCAAGTTAGATGATAAAAAATTGGATTGTTTGTGGTTAAACAATATTATGGCTACGCCAGATGATTTTAAATAATTAACAAAATACGTAAAAATTATCTTTACATTTTTCCATGGCAACTCATTTCTTGAACGTGGATTTTCCATAAATAAAGACTGCTTAATTGAAAATATTCAAGAATATCTCTAATCGCCCAAAGATTAATGTATGATAAATTAATAAATGTTGGCATTGAAAATTTTGAGATATCAAAAAGTTTGATTCAGTCAGTTAAGAATGCTAGAAGCCGGTACGAAGAAAAATTAAAAATAAAGAAAAAAGATAAAGAATTAGAGCTGAAGCTGATTATAGATAATTTATTGGTACAAGGAATAATTGTTCCTAGTAATTCTTCGTATGCGTCGCGAATTGTTTTACCCGAGTCGAAATTTAAGTCCTAGTCAGACTCTGCTAATATCTACTCTGCAGTGTATAAAAGTACTTATTTAGATTCTAAATAACACAGGAGTTATGTACTGGTTAGGATCTAGTAAGTATTGCCTTTTTCCAGTTTCGACACTTACTAGTACTTATTTAGGTTCTAAATAGTTAAAAACACTCGTAGTACATTATAGAGCCTACCTAGATTCTATTTTAGGATCTACTGAGAATCTATTTAGTGCTTAATTTTTATACTTAGTTAAAATAAAGTATTTATATTAAGTGGAAGGAGGAAGAGCAGAAAAAAATCGGTTTTATTCATGTTTGTCGTTAGCTACTTGTCCCACAATTTCAATATTAAATTACTCTAAGTTTTTTATTTACTGTTGTGATTATTTAATTATTTGTGCAATCGATGTTTTTTTCTGGTATAACTTTTATTAATTATACGAAACAAATTAGTCAATAGATAATTTAATGATTAAATATATTGTTATATTGTTAACTAACTTTCAAAAGGAAGAGCTGATTCCATCCGACGAACATCAACATTATCAGAAATTGAATAAATAGAATCAGAATCTGAATCGGTATCGGTATGACTTTCCGCACTGTATCTTGGGCGCTACTTGTCGAATAAGCTGGGGATTTATCAAGTGTATCATGATTTGATAGTGCTGGAGTTGAAGTTGGATAATTTTGTTGATTTTCCTCGTGGCATTTTATTGATAATAAAATGAAAAGAAGCAAAATTGAATTAAACCGACACGTCTTTACTTCGTAGCAATTAGTCGTAGACTAACGTTCCGTTCAAACTATTTCACAGCAATTCCCAGATGATGCTATTGGGTTTTTACAAATCTCTGATATCCCAGACACTCGTCTGGCCGGCACTCAGACCCTAGACCCTCATTTACGATGTATATTGTCCTATTACAATAGTTTACTTTTCTCACAGCATATGTTCTTTCTTAGTTTGGCATAATACATTCTAAAAGTACTTGTTAGAATCTAACGAATAGTATAACAGAGCATAACAGGTCCTTAGAAGAGCCTCGACGAAAAATAAGAATATTTACTATTTCCAATATAAAATTTCTAGCACCTAAAAGTATCTAACTAGAACATGTCAGTACCTCCAGATCATAACTAGACCTTAATTTAGACCATATTAGATCCTAAATAAGCAGTTAAGGACTTAAAAGTACATAGATAGATTCTAACATTAATTAATGATCCAATAGATCAATTGAAAAATAAACGTTACTTTACAAAACTCGAATTAAAAAGTGCATTCCACCATATTACCGTAGAGTCTAATTCCACGAAATATTTATCGTTTGTAACAGCGGATGGTCAAGATGAATACAAGAAAATGTCGTTTGGTTTCTGTAACTCTCCTAGTGTTTTCATGCAATATATTAGTTTAATTTTCAAAAAAACTCTTGGGGTCTCATAAAATACTAATTTACATGGACGATATTTCAATAGCAACGAAAACTATTGATGAAAACTTATCTATTCTTAAAGAAGTTCTAAATTTACTTGTTGATAACTTATTGGAACTTAAATTTGAAAAGTGCTCCTTTTTTAAAGAATCTTTAGATTACTTGGGATATTCGATAAATAATCAAGGCGTAAGACCAAATGATGCTAATGTAGCAGCGGTAGTTCAGTTTCCGATCCCTCGTAACCGTGGTGAATTACAAAGCTTCTTAGGTCTTATATCATATTTTCGTCGGTTTATTCAATCTTTTGTCAAGGCGGGGCCTGTGCCCCGGGCTGCAAGTTCAGAGGGCGGCCAAATTCACACTTTACAGACGAATGGACAACTCATCATTTACTTAACTTTTGATCACAGAATAAATAATAGTACAAGTGCAGAAATTTCACTATTGTTTTACTGTGGCCATATCAACTAGACCGATACCCAGGGGTATCATGCTTTTTAAGTTACTATTTTTATTTTTTAAATTAAATGTAATACGTGCAATCACTTAAAACTTACTTAAAATTTTTACGTCGTCGTGCGTGTCGTGTTTTGTTTATTACACGATGGCAGCCATCGGATGACTAAGAAGTAAAACAGCCTTTTTCTTCCAGCTATTAATTCAATACAATGCAATGCAGCATTTTAAAACGGATAAGCAGCCGTAACCGTGCTGCAAATGGCACCTGTACGTTGCCGTTCAGCTCGCTCACAGGCTGACTACGGTTCGGTTTATTTTGTAGCATGGCAAACTAAAGCCTCTGTGCTCCATGGCGCAGTACTGGCCGCCAATAAAAACCTTTGAAAAGAGAATCGTCCGCCCGCGTTCGATTTTCCTCGCGCGGCTTTTGTTTTTTGCTTTTTTAGGCGGGACTTTAACAGGACTTAACCACGGACTCTCGCACGGCTCTATGATATCAAGAGATTTCCGTTTTTCATACGCCTTCGACGGCGCGTAGGTACCTGTAGCTCGGGCGGCTGCCACGCGCTCGTGCACACTCATTGATATCATTACTCCGCTCGTAAATTGTAGTGTTATATAATGAAATTGTAGTCAGATCGTAGTACCTACGTTGCGTTGAGTTGAAAATTTAATTGTTCCATGCAATGATCTTGTTTCCGTTTGCGCGGGAAATTCAAATTGGTGGGGGGGGCGCTTGCGCGGGAAATTCAAATTTTAGAGTGAGGGGTGAGGGGCAAATGCGCATGCGCTAGGTTGCTGACCTGACTTTGCATGCTCAAACATGTTCGGGATCATTGTGACCTTGTACTAATCTCAACTTTTTCATATTGGTTTAATTTGTAGGTTCGTCAAGAAAAAATCATTGTCTATTTCTACTACTTTATTTTTGTGCTTATTATACAATTAATTATAATTACAGTGTTTCATTGATGCTTGACAGATCTTGTACAACAAATAAATTATTGCACTGTAAAAGGTAATTAACCCGATGGTAGCAAACATTACAATTCCAGCATCTTGATATCCACATTGGTCGTACCACTGACATTCAGACTTGTGTATGTACAATGACTTATTGAATTTCTGGTTGACTGCAGTCTGCCAAATTCCATCTATATATGTATGATTAGTTAACAAATATCGTACTTTGAAGGAAATCATATCTTCTTCTTTTGGTATTGATATTGTACAGAATCGATCGGAAGAATGCATATCCATCTTGCTCCATTTATTAGGCCATGAATCATCAAATGTGTTGTTATAATCAACTGATACAAAACAGGATGCAACGTCACTAGGAACTGTTATAACAAGACTGTTATTCACCAATACGTTCGTTATCACAAGAAAGTTCACTAACAACATGTTTTCTGTTGTTGAGAATTAACAGCTGACTAGGATCTGCAAAGGTTTGCTATTATTATGTGTTGTAAAGTAGCAAAATTGCATTTATATAGGCGACTCAGACAATACAAGCCCCAACATGTCAGCTTCAAATTATATATAAACGGTACTGACCAACTATTGTTCAGTTCTCCATTAACAGCTCATGATGGTCATTCCAGTAAAATACAAGTGTAAAAAATGTGGAGGCGAATCCGATCTACCACACGTTGATTGCATACCATGCTCTTATATGGAAATAGTGATAAATCAAAAGCACGTGCCTAGTCAGTATTTTCAACGAAAATAGCTGACACATGCGCAGTGTCACATAATACTGTATATATATATTGAGGTAGGCGAGCCACATTGGCATTCAATCAGAATCGTCAATCAGTCTAGCTCCGACAGCCGTCGAGTATAGACGTGATTTTGCCAGCGTTCGGTTGTGAAATCAAGCGTGTGTGAGATTGTGATTTATCGACTGTGCGTCTAGCTGTGGCTCATTCAGTGCCGACAGTTCAGCTTGTGTCCGGTTTCTTTTTTTTTCTTTTTTTCTTTTTTCCCCCTTCAGTTAGGTGACCGCCCCAGCGGTTACTAACAATGAACTCAAGTTCTGTTTCGTGGGAGCAGCTCAATGAGCTGGTCCAGAAACAGAACGCTATCATAGTGGACGAACAGCGCCAGGTTTCCAGATTGGAAACGGAACTAATAAGGTTGCGGGAGGAGCTTGCCACGGCTAATGTCGCGGTCGCCTCTCTCGCCGAACATAGTGTGAGTGAGTGCACAAGTGAGAGTGAGTCGATGCGTGAGGACGTTGCGACCACACCCACACCTATGGACGACGATGTGTCCCTCCAGTCATCGTCATCAGACAAGGAGACCACCAGCCAGGAGGAGTCCGACCCGGAGGACAAATTCAAGCTGGTGGTCCGGAGAAGAAGGGTAAGTCAAAAGCTCCTTCTACCCCCAAAATACGCCAGCACCAGCGAGCAAAAAACCTCGCGTAAACGCCGCCCCTCAGGCACTCATGAAGGCCCCTCAGGCAACCACACAGGCCCCTCGGACACCACCCAGGCCCTCTAGGGCGAATAGGGTGGTCAATTGGACCAATCAGGTCGCCAAACCAGGTGCGGCAGCCCCTCAGGCTGTCGCCAGCACCTCATCACAAGTAACCCCTCAGGTTACAACAACCCCTCAGGTCACAACAACTGCGACTGGTGAAGCCCCTCAGGCAGCAACCATTAAATTGCGTATCCCCGTCTTGAGAGATGCTGGCCAATGGACCAACATCTCAAACAAGATGAAGATGAGCAAGCCGATGATTAATATCACCAAAGCTTCTCAATGCCCGGATGGCATTCGAATACTTCCCGCCACTATCAGCGACTATCGTGCACTGACCAAGATGCTCGATACAAGCAAAACTCAATACCACTCATTTAGCCTGCCAGAAGACTCGACTATCAGAGTGGTTTTCAGAACCATCCCCGTGGAGGTCACGACCCAGGAAATCGCCGAAGATCTCCTGGCTCAGGGCTTCCACCCGCTCAAAGTCAGCCGTATGACAAATGAGCGGAGCAAACGCGCGATGCCGTTGGTGCTGGCAGAGGTTCCACTGACGGACAAGGAGATTTGGAAACTCCAAGCCGTCTGTGGCCTCACTGTGCGGGTCGAACCGCCCAGAAAGCGCACCCGTCCATCACAATGTCACCGATGCCAGAAGTTCCACCACAGCCAAAGGAACTGCCATGCTGACCATCGGTGCGTTAAATGTGGCGAATCACACGCCACAAACACGTGCACCAAGAGTGCTAAGACTCCGGCAAAGTGTGCCAACTGTGGTGGTGCACACACTGCCAATTGTCCGAGGTTGCCCAAGGTTCCCGGCTACCAAGCCGAGCAAACCGGCGAAGGCCGGAGAAAGGAAGGCGGCACCCCCCACCGCCAAACACACAACCCCCACTCCCCCCACTCGAACACCAACATCTCATACACGCTCTTACAGCAATGTGGCCAATTCTGGCTTGACCGCAAAGCAAACAAAGAAAACACAATCTCCCGGCCAAAGCTCCACCAGGAAGCTGCTACCACCGCCTGATGTGGCACGCATGATGTTTGACATGCTTGCCGCATTCAGCCAAGCAGCAACCTGCGAAGACGCGGCGGCCACAATTCTCAGCCGCCTTCCTCATTACTTTGGCACCAAATAATGGGTAGTGGTACCAACCCTGTTAGGTCGTTGCGAACAGCGTTTTGGAACGCGAGAGGGCTGACACAAGCCCGCGACGAACTGGCAGATTTTGCCAGTCGTCACCACCTACAGATCATTATGGTCTGCGAAACCTTCCTGGACAACAACTCCAGGGACCCTAACATTCAGGGATACACGTTGCATCGCAACGACCGACAGACTGGTCCTGGAGGGGGTACAGCCATATATGTGCGTCGTGATATCACACACTCGTCTATGAACATACCGGACTGCCAACGGCTGGAAGCCACTGCAGTTATAATCACCACGATTAAGGGCCCCTTAGTCGTGACCGCGTGCTATAATCCACCCTCAGTGGTTATAGATACATCAGACATTGACAAAATTCTGCAATTAGGAGCATCGGTCATTGCCGCAGGTGACTTTAACGCCAAAAACACACTCTGGTCCAGCAGGCGAATCAATAGAAACGGGCGAATTCTGGACCAGCACGCGTCTGACAAAAATTATCAAATACACGCTCCCTGAGAGCCAACATACTACAACGCCGCGACTGGACTTCCCGACGTTTTGGACATCATAATTTTAAACAACGTTACTTTCCAAATTGATCTTACTGTGGTAAATGAGCTCAGTTCGGATCATTCTCCCGTTTTGATGCATATCGGGGACGAAGAGAATGATCCCAGTAGAGATAGAGTCATACACTACCATACCGACTGGATAAAATTTAAACAACACATAAATTCAAACTACGGGCCGATACCAATAATTAATTCCGCGGACGATTTAGAAAATTCAGTCGGTAAACTCGAATCAAAATTAACCGAAGCGATAAATGCATCCACCCGCGAAGTCATCAAAGATCGACGGGGATGGGAATTACCTGTCGAAATAATCAATTTAATACGCGAAAAGAATCGTGCAAAACGACGTTTCCACAGACGGAAAAACCCCGCAGATAGGGTCTTGGCCAATCTTCTCACCAACCAAGTCCGGTATGCTCTTCGAGATCTGCGAAATGCAGAATGGGAAGAGAAAATCGAGGCATTGGAGGCGGAAAACCATTTTCTATGGAGAATGGCGAAAATTCTTCGCAGTGAACGAAAACCTCTTCCCCCAATACATGGTCGCAACGGTGTTGTCTACCTGAACGATGAAAAAGCAGAGGCGTTTGCCGACAGCTTGGAGATGCAATGCAGGCCCAACTGGAGGGACGCTGATGTGGATCACGTTGAAATGATAGACAACCAGGTCCGGGAGATAATCCAAAAGCAGGATAGCTTCACTATCCGCCCCGACACTATCGAAGAAATCCGCCAAATTATCGGCGCACTTCGCGTCAAAAAATCCCCAGGTCCCGATCACATTACAAATCGAGCCCTCAAATGCATACCGACTAAAGCAATTGTTGCTTTAGCAGGAATCTCCAATGCAATATTCCGTCTTCACCACTTTCCATCGCGGTGGAAAACCGCTAATGTGATCTTCTTTCCGAAACCCGCAAAAGACCGTAAGTTCCCTCAGAACTACCGGCCAATAAGTCTTTTATCCAGCATCGGCAAACTAGTGGAGAGGCTTATACACGTACGCTTGTCGGAAATAGTCTCTGACAAACAAGTCATTCCAGATGAACAGTTCGGTTTTAGGTCCCAGCACTCTACTGTTCACCAAATCCTTCGTCTCACTGAATATGCTTCCGTCAGCCTTGATTGGAAGTATGCCACCGGCGCCGTCTTTCTAGACATCTCCAAGGCGTTCGACACCGTCTGGCACAATGGTCTAATCTACAAACTAGACCGGTCAGGCATCCCCCCTACCATGGTGCGACTTCTCAACTCGTTTCTGTCCAACAGAACATTCAGAGCGAAAGTTCACAATGAACTTTCCTCTGAACGAACTATCGAAGCCGGAGTCCCTCAAGGCTCTGTGCTGTCACCAATTCTCTATAATATTTTCATCGCCGACATTCCGAAAGACCCAGCTACTCAGCTCGCCATTTACGCAGACGATACGGCCGTCTATGTCAGAGCTAAATATCCATATCAAATCACGTCCAAATTGCAGAAAGCAATTGACGGGATTGAATCCTGGCTGCGCCTCTGGCGGATTGAGGCCAACCCCGAAAAGAGTTCAGCACTGCTAATCACGCGAAGAATCATTCAACCCCATGACTTTGTTATGATGTATGGCCGACCCATACAATGGAAACCCGAAGTCAAATATCTAGGCGTATTCCTAGATAAACGACTATCCTTCAAGAGCCATCTTCAATATGCTGAGCTCCGTGCCAAACAAGTTTCAGCCCAGTTGTACCCGTTAACCTGCCGCCGTAGCAAGTTAACAATCAAAAACAAACTTCGCCTATATAAATCCGTCATTAGACCCACGTTCACCTATGGCTCGGTAGCGTGGGGACACATCTGCAAATCCTTTATTCACCGTCTCCAAATCATACAAAATAAATTTCTGAGGTCGGCCTTCAACGCACCATGGTTCGTCCGCAACGCCCAACTACATCGAGAGGCAGGATGTAAAGGAGTATCTCCTCACGACCGCTACAAAAGCCTTCTCAGCAGCTTCCGACCATCCCAATCATCTAGTGCGAGAATCTCTTGACTACGATGAGGAAGGACCGTCGCGCGTAAGGAGGCCAAAAATGGCACTCCTCCAGGACTAACAGGTACCACTGTCCATTACACATGAGACTAACTGTGCACTATTCTGTTCACAGGTAGACCAACCGGTCCATGCGGCGTCACGCTCCAAGTGACGTCGCACTCTCCAGATGAGGGAAATAAGGGTCACGGACTCGCACCCGGGAAAAAGGAGGGGTTTTAGTGGGTATGGGGTCCAGATGGACTCAGAATCCCACACTCTCTCACGTGGGTAGAACCATACGTGAGAGGTGCTTAAAGCATTTCCCCTCCACCCAAAAAAAAAAAACACACATTGGCATTCAATACTTGTTTGTTGATAGTGAAACTATAAGATCAAACATGTCTTCATTTATTGATAATCTGAACGTCACCTTACATGTGATTCCATTTGTTAACATTAAATCATTAGAAGTTGATAAAAAGTTTCTGGTTAAAGCATTTAGTAAGACCAGCACCAAGTATGGTGAGAAGATTGTTGTTGAATGTTTAGACTTCAAAACAATCTTACCTCATCGTTTCACGGAGAAGTTTCCCGAGGTTAAAATTAGTGAATTGAATGGTCAAATTGGTAAAGGAATGCAAATTATTTTGGTCAGTGAAGGAGCTGTTGGACAAACTACCAACATAAAGTTTCGCATAGATTAGTGTTCATATGTATAGAACAATTCATTTAAAATATAGTTTATTGATAATTTTGAATGTATTAGATATTTTGTAGTAATTATAAAATAATAAAAAAAAAATTAAAAAAAAAATTGAGAAAATAGTTATTAAAGAAAATGCTAGTTGTAGAGCTTAACAGATTTGTGTATACTTTGTTTCCTTTTTTTTTAACTTTCTTGCTTATGAAAAAATTGATATTTAGTATAGTTGTACCTATCATATAGTATCTATTGAATATGGAATTTGAAAAGCAAACAGTTGATGATAAAGAGTCTGTATAGAGAATTCCTTGATTCAAATCATCAACTAGAAATATGAGATTCAACAACAATTGCTTAAGGAAGTATGATTTGGAAGATATATGGCTTTAAAATTCATACCTTTGATTGAAAAAACAAATTTTATTTATAAATTTATAAATTCTTATATAGACAATAAAAAAAAAACAATAAATCTTCGATATTATTTCTTGCAGATTTTCCCCATTACTTTACTGTGGTTCTTCATGTTTCTCTCAATGACTTTGAGTCTTCGAACTATTTTTCTCTCTTCATATCGATCAATTTCAATTCCCTTTCTAGACGTCCCTTCTCGACTCTCTCCCTCTCCATGTGTTCATTTAAATCTTTTTTGAAGTTTTTCAATAATTTTGATACATAGTCTCCGTTGCTGTCATCACCAAAAGTGCTCCCAACAAAGCTTACATTGCAGAACTCATCCCCACTACTATCGCTATTTTCCTCTCTGTTACTGCCACACTTAATCGTTAGAATAACCCGATTGAAATTTTTTCCTCTACTGCTAATGCTGTGCGTCGATTGTCGTGGCGATGGTAACTTAATAACGAGTTTTGGTGTAGGTGACTGCTGCTGCTGCTGCTGTTGTTGTTGTTCTTGTTGTTGAAGTTGTTGTTGTTGTTGTTGTTGGTCATTCTGCTGGTGTTGTTGATAGGGTTGTTGCTGTTGTTGACTGCGATCGATGGCGTTGCATAGTGTAGGATCATCTATATCAAACTGTTGGATACATAGAAACATTATTTCAAATAATTTGAGATAAAAACGGTTTCTTACCTCAACTGTTAATGAAAGAATAGGCAGACTTGATATGTTGTCGTTTGTATCAGAGTGATTCTCCTGCAGAATAAATTAAAATATTCAAAATCAATATACACAAAAAAAAAGGAAAAGAAAAAAAAACAAATTCAAAATCAATATACACAAAAAAAAAACATTCATAATCAATATACACAAAAGAAAAAAAAATCTGAAGAAATCTTTACCTGTTCTATTGATTTGTTGAGCAAAACGTTTGCAAGGATTTCCATACTTGGATTCATTTTGATTTATACACTATACTGTTCTGATATAAACACTAATCACAACTGAACTCAAAATTTTTCAATTAACTCATTTTATACGCTGGGTTAGGGATGGGACTGACGCAAAATGTCTGCGCTGTACCACCAAATTTTCCATGAGAAAATTTTATTAGCGAAGTCAGCAAATTCCTTGAAAATTTCGACCTGACTTGAACTATATACATACAAGTATGGCATAGGTATTAGATGCATAGAGAGAGAGAGATGCAAAATGGGTTTCATATGAGATGAAATGATATAGAGTGCATATATGTTGACCATTCAAAAGCTGTAAATTTTGAACTGTATATGGGGCAAGCAACTTTGAAAATTTAAGGAATTTTTTCCATTTCCTGACTCTCAGGAGAAAATCTTTATTTCAAAATCAGCAAATTTCAAAGTGTATGTTAAGAGAAATATATTCACAGTTTCCTGGTTCCCATGAGAAACTTTTATTAGTAATGTTAGAGAATTCCGAAAAAGTTGAACATCCTTAAATTTGAGAAAATTTCTTATATCTACAGAATAATTGTTTTTCTATTATGAATATATATTAATATTAACAAATTGTGTAAAAATTTAAAATACGCAAATAAATAATAATAATAATTTAATTATAAATTATTTTTTTTCTGTTGAGTCAGCAGTTATGTATATAAAATCCTAAAGACTTAAATCGTCTTCCCCCATAAAAAATCATGCTCTAAAGAACTATAAATATGGATGTCGTTGAAGACTGAAATCAGTCTAGTGCTACATCTGGAAAATGGAATACAGTAAGACTGGTAACTATTCTAAATAACAACATGATTATTAATCTTTTGTATTTATATAAAGATACCAAGAACAACACCACAAGCAACAATAACAACGCCAACCAATATTATGGGGATGCAGGAAAATGTGAATACGATCCTGATGGTATAAATTACTATTACCAATAATCATTTTATGTAGTACTATGATTATAAATTCTTCCTTTATAGCTTTAATAGAGTGTCCATATGTAAAACACCACAAGGTGCTTGCCAAGAGGATGTATATACACAAATTTAAATGCAAAAGGCAGATGACTGCTGAAATGCTACAGAAAATAGGGGAGGTGCCTGGCGAGGGGTCATTAATTCGACCATTCGAATTTGAAAATTATTTGCCCCAGGTACCTCCCGGCATCATTAGACCGGTACCGCCGCTACTGACCAAGACAGAGAAAAAAGAGTACCGAAAAATGGAGCGAGAACGCTTCACACAAAATAATTAATATAAAATATACAAATAGTTTGTATATCTAAATAAAATAAAATAGAATTTTTTAATTGAATCTGTGTTTTCATTTCCTAATTGTCAGATAGCAATAGGGAGAGGGGTGAAAAACTGCAAAAGGGTAAAGAAAGTAAGAAAGAGAAAGAGAAGGCAGAGATACATACATATATATACCTTTTTCTTTTTTTTCCGGGCGTCATATTACATTTGCCTTTTTCTCAATAACTATACAAGATATTGAAACGTGGTTTGCGAATCCAGATTTGGCATCACAAGGACTATGCTATGCTTCAAATAAGTTTGATAAAAAAAATTTTTTGGAAGCGTCACGACGCCGTGCTCAAAATTTTTCTACTGAGCTCTATAAAAGTGGCAGGTTCAAATGATAGATCATTATCTCTTATGTAGTGTACAAATTTTCAACGCTCTGCTAAGAGTGTCATATTACATTTGCCATTTTCTCAATAACTATGCAAGCTATTGAAACGCGTTTTGCGAATCCAGATTTTGCATCACAAGGACTTTGCTATCATTCCACTAATAAAGAAAAAAATTTTTTTTAGGCGTCGCGACGCCGCCCAAAGTCAAATTACCGCTTAATTTTCTATTTCTCAGAGACGGGAGCAGGATTCTTTGGAAAACATTGTTATAGTCGAATTTTTTGACTCTGAAGGGTAGACCAATAAACTTATAAAAACCCGTATCAAGTAGAAGCGGAACATTGCTGTCTCTGCATCTTTAAATAACACTGACTAACTTGCCGTTATCCATGAAGCTCCGTAGAAATGATGTACCCGAACGGTCTTCGAAAAAAGACAATTTTCCACCTGCGGTTTATTCTAAAAGATCCCTATTATTCCATTAGTATTAAAGGCCATATTTGTTTGAAATATATTCTTTTGGAAATTCACAATTCATGCGATTCTAAAAATGTACAAAATTTATTTACTGTAAACACAGGAGAAAGCGACGCAGAAAAACATTTTTGGAATCGCATAAATTGTTACTTTCCATAAGAATATATTTCAAACAAATATAGCCTTTGATACTAATGGAATAATAGGGTTCTTTTAGTATAAACCGCAGGTACCGTTCGGGTACATCATTTCTACGGAGCTTCATGAATAACGGCAAGTTAGTTAGTGTTATTTAAAGATGCAGAGACAGCAATGTTCCGCTTCTACTTGATACGGGTTTTTATAAGTTTATTGGTCTACCCTTCAGAGTCAAAAAATTCGACTATACAATTATACCAACGCACACACACACTTTATAGATACTTTATTTCGGTAAAGACCTATACAAAAAATTATACAATAGCTTTGCGTTATTTAATGTGCAAATGCAGAAGTTTTTTCGATGATGGATGCATTCAGTATAGTTTGCTTCCAATTTGGGGCAGGTACCCCCTATATCCAGATCCACTATATGCGGACAGTTTTCTTTTAGAGCGTCTCGCAGGAATTGCTTTTTGATGGCACCTTTCACATAAACAATGTCCACATTATCTTTACTTAAGTGGTGATGTAAAATTTCGGCAACACGGTGCTGTTCCATGTTCCCACTGTTGTAGTCTATGCAGTGATGTCGATTCTCCAAATATCGAACTTGCTTTTGGAAGTATTCCGGAATTCGGAATAGGGGTTTTGCTGGTTTAAATAAATAGTGAGCGTTGCTCCTCCCATCACAAATTGTCAATTCTTTAACAATGAATTCTGGAGCTGCGAAGCCTTGAACGTCCACTACCACAATCTTCATCTTTTCATATATTCATTGGTATAACTGATTTTAACCAAATATTTAATTCAAATTATGATGGAGACTTGAATGATTCTCACTGGAAGCTTACCTCCTTTTTATACAATTCTCAACGCTAAAAGAGGATAGTGGGGAGGTTCCCGCATCAAGTTTGTTCTTGTAAGAGCTCTACGAAAATTGCTGTGCATGCATGCATGCACACACACACACACACACACACACACACACACACACACACACACACACACACACACACACACACACACACACACACACACACACACACACACACACACACACACACACACACACACACACACACACACACACACACACACACACACACACACACACACACACACACACACACACACACACACACACACACACACACACACACACACACACACACACACACACACACACACACACACACACACACACACACACACACACACACACACACACACACACACACACACACACACACACACACACACACACACACACACACACACACACACACACACACACACACACACACACACACATTCCGGTTCATAAAGAGCAGTAGTAAATATCCAAAATAATGATATGTACTGTTTTCTATGGGCTGTGGTTTCTGCTCTTTTCCCAGCTACTCACCACCCGGAAAGAAGATCCTCATACCCACATTTCCGAGGAGTTCTCAAATATGAAGGAATAAATTTTCCTTTAACAATGAAAGACGTGAAAGTGTTTGAAGAGCTCAACAATTTAGCAATCAACTTGTATTGTATAGAAAATAAAAAAGTGCTTCCCTGTCGGCTAAGTAACTGTATTAGTGACACAATCAGAACAATTAACCTTCTAATGCTACCTACCGTTAATTGTTGTACTGATAATGGTGATGATGATCAGCAATTGTATCACTTTGCATGGATCAAAAATTTCTCCGGTCTAATCTCAAATCAATTGTCATCGCATGGACACAAAGTGTATATCTGTGAAAGGTGTCTGAATCACTTCACAAATGTTGACATACTTCAGAGACATAAAATCTGCTGTCAGAAGCAGAATGAATACTCAATAAGACTGCCTAAAGAATCTGATAAGTATTTGTATTTTAAAAACTACCGATACCAAGAAAAGGTACAGTTTGCTATTTATGCTGACTTGGAGAGTATATTAGAGAATGTATCTGAGTCAGATGGAAATAATGGTAAGACGAAGGTCTATCAGAAACATGTTGCCTTTAGTGTTGCTTATTACTTGAAATGCTCGCACGAAGATAAACTATCAAAGTTTCGTCTATACCGTGGAAAAGATTGCTTGCAATGGTTTGTTAACGAACTGAAATCAATTGCAGTATTTTGCAATACCATCTTTAATAATGTAATACCCATTGAAAAGTTGGATGATAACCAGAGAAACGATTTCAACAAAGCAGAAGTCTGTCACATATGTGGGGAAAAATTTCTAAAACACCACGTAAAAGTTCGAGATCATAATCATCAAACTGGAAAGTATAGAGGTGCTGCACATCAGAACTGTAACTTAAATTATAAGGACGTTTTCACAATACCAGTGGTTTTTCATAATTTGAGCGGCTACGACGCTCACTTCATCATTAGAGAGCTATCTTCTTCAATTAAGGGCTCCATAAAGCTGTTACCAATCAACAAAGAAAGATATATCTCTTTCACAAAATACGTATCAGATACAAAAATTTGCTTCAGATTCATCGATTCATTCATATTTATGCCATATGGTCTTGAAAAGCTGTCGGCCAACTTAGATAATGACCAAAAGCTGCTTAGCAGGCCTCAATGTTGTTCAACGAATGAGTTCAATCTATTGTGCAGAAAAGGAGTATTTCCCTATGATTATATTGATTCGTGGTCTAGGCTTGATGAAACCTCTCTACCATCAATTGAACAATTTTACAGCATCCTACGTAATGAACATATTTCCAACGAAGACTATGAACATGCAGTGAAAGTTTGGAATACTTTTGATATACAAACAATAGGAGAATATTCCGATTTATATTTGAAAACCGATGTGCTTCTACTCGCTGACATATTTGAAGCTTTTCGAAAAACCTGCATGGATACATATAAGCTAGATCCATTGCATTATTACACTGCACCAGGATTAACGTTTGATGCAATGCTGAAGACGACTGAAGTGAAGCTTGAACTTCTCACCGATATAGACAAAGTACTTTTCATTGAGAAAGGTATAAGAGATGGCGTATCTCAATGTTCCAACAGATATGCAAAGGCAAACAATAGATACATGAAAGAAAAATACGATTCAAGCCAACATACTTCATATTTGATGTATTTTGATGTTAACAATCTGTATGGTGCAGCAATGTCTGAATATCTCCCTTATGGGGAATTCGAATTTATAGAGAACTTTAGTGTTTTCGAAATTGTGAACACTCCCGATGACTCTGAGATTGGATACATTGTTGAGTGCGACTTGGAATATCCCATAGATCTACATGATCTGCATAGTGACCTACCACTTGCGCCCGAACATATGAAACCGCCAATAGCAAAATCCAAACTAAAAAAACTGCTACTTACTCTGTATCCAAAACTGAACTATGTTGTACATTATAGAAACTTGAAAATGTATCTTAACTATACCGATAGCTTGATTTATCACATTCAAAATGATGATATATATGAATATATCAAGAAAGACAATCACCGTTTTGATACATCCGATTATGATATTAAACAGATGAACAAAAAGGTACCGGGATTGATGAAGGATGAGAATAATGGGAGAATTATGTTAGAGTTTGTGGGTCTCAGATCTAAAATGTATGCGTACACAGTTGAAGAGGATCGAGGTGATAGAAAATTGGTTAAGAAATCAAAGGGTTCAACAAGGTCCTCTTTGAAGGCAATTACATTTGAAGATTACAAAAATTGTCTATTTAATAGAGAAACTTTTGAGCGAACGCAAAGGCTCATCAGATCAAAGAAACACGTAGTATACTCTATTGAACAGAGTAAAGTTGTTTTAAGTTCACAAGATGACAAACGCATGCTCAATCGTTGTCACACTGATACAAAACCTTGGGGTTATCTGCAAGAAGTAGTGGGGAAGACTTCATAAAAGTGATATCTAGTCAGCTTGAGCGTACACACAACAGTTATGGATTTAATTGAAGAGGTTGCTATAGAAGCGCAATCAGCTTTGACTCGCGTATACGATAATCACTTAAAACGTGCAATTCGTGCAAGCGAGTGTAATAGTTCATCTCGACAATTGTTGGGTTATTTACTAACCAAAAATGATTACATTGTCCCAGATAGTGCATTTACATGGATAGCTCAGAGTCAATCAAAAGCATGTCTTGAATGTGTATACTTACTGATTGACCAGAAATTGAAAATGAATAAATATGTGAGCGCAGTGGTGAGTAAATGCAAGGGAGACAACATTGAATGGATAAACATAGAGCTGTTTGACAAGCTCGTGAAGAAGCACAACTTCTTGAGTGGGATTTCATTCAAAACCTTCATTTTCAATATTCTGTGAAACTTCAGAACACAGGGTGTCTCGATTGCTTTCTATCCAGTGAAAAATATTTCTGAGAATTATCATACAATTGAAACTTGTATTGATAAAATGATATGCGATGCAGCATACTTGGCCAACTATAAGGCATTGAAGTGCTTCATTGAAGCAATTGACTACAAGAGCTTGAATTACAAGTTCCGTCCAGCTAACAACAATATACATATGTCGATTGTGAACTGGATTCATGCGAATATTGTTAAAGGAGAAAAGTCTCCAGAATCAAGACTTGGCTGGACAAGTGGTCCAGATTCCTCAACTTGGCCTTCTACATTACTTAGTGATTACAAAGAAACTCGATGTTTGTTGTACTCTATTTTAGAAAAATAAAAGTATATTGTTTATTTGGTGTTTTTATTTAAAATGTTTACAAATTCAAACGAGTCTAGCAACACTTCTAGATGGAACATACTTGGCGATGCGGTCATGTATTATTAGACAGTAGGCAGTAGTTTTGTCTGGTATATTGATGCTCGTCTCAAACTCTATCCGTATGTCAACAGGACTTCTTTTCACTTGCTCATTCTGTTTTGAACAGTCAATAATTGCTATAGGAGCAAATTTCTTGAAATCATCGGGAGTCAATATTGGCTCCCTATCTTTTCCCAAATAGGACTCTTGGAACTCGGTGAACATTTCATAAAGGACTGCGAATTGATTATTTTCGAAGTTCAAATTCAAGTTATCATAAGGGTACATAACATCATTTAGGTACACCTTTATATTGGTTAAACTACAATGATCAAATTGACTGCAGTTCTTTTTGGCTTGATTCTTTCTGTCAGTCTGTAAACCAAAGAATATGTATTGTGGTCTCTCCATTGACGTCTTAATTGGCCACATATGCCTTTGTGTCAGCGGCAACAGTGGATATTCATAGAACTCTCTACTTCTAAATAAGACATCGAGCTCTTTATCCTTCCTCAACGTATCCAATAAAGCAATTCGTTCTGCAGTCGATACAGATATATGAGGCATCCTCCAGTAGATTTTGTAAATCTCGACTTTTGCTATTGTTCTAGTGTCATCATATAGTAAAGCATTGGTATCTGTATTACTACGGAGCAACACCAACTCCTGTTTGACGTTCAACACTATTTTTTGAAAGTCATCACAAAAACCTAGGAACATTCGCAATGGAATTATAGCATTGAAGAAACCTGATGTTCTATCGGCAATTGTTGAGGGTGAAAGAGGAAACCATCCTGCATTTTGTAGAGCAGTGCTTTGGAGTTCATTGTATGAAGCTAATCCTTTCATAACCGTAGCAATACCAGGATTCTTGATACGATCAATTACATTCCCAGCAATCTCGTACCTTATTTCATCAAAAAGGAAGAGTGGACCATTATTAATAAACTTAAGAGATGGTGCTGGGGGATCCCCTTCTATAGCTTCTACTTTCGGGCTCGCCACTAGTTTGCCTTCAATATACAAGTCACTTAACCATGGTAAGGAATATAAATCATGCTGTTGAATAGGGATGCGGATTTCATCGTTGTTGTTGTATGAAGTTGAGGCATAAGGTTGATGTATACGTCTCTCGGCATAAGTGATAGACTCATCAAATGCCGCTTTCTCGTTCACTTTTAAAATTTCGTAATTCATAGCACGGTAAATCCCAATGACTTGAGAAACTTTTTGTTCTCTGTTGTTAACCGTTTGGAACTAGTGTTCCTACTGACTCGTTGACTTCTATGTTGTGAGTTTATATATTTTACATGGGTCCGATTTCTAAAGATGATGCCCATAGTTACACTATAACTTGTGGAGATGTAACCTCACTGTGACGATTTCACCTCTGAAATTGATTAGTTTTCATTCCTGATCGGTGATTTTAAGTACTATTTCATCAACCTCTCTCACGCTAATTGGCAGATATATAACGTTTGAGGGAGCCTCAACAATCCGATATCCAGGTGGTACCAATGGAAAGAACTCGTGAATAACGTGAACTTGTTCACCGTTTCTAAATGATCCTGCGACTATGTTGCACTCCACACATATAGCATTTAACTTTAGGATTTTTGAGGGAGTGTCCGACACATGCCTTGAGTTGGCTTTTAGTATTTTGGAATTGAAGCCGAGCAGGCTGCCAATTGAGCCTTCTTTAGAAAAATCTATATCCACAGAGCACTTAATTTCACACTTTATCAAGTACAATCGGAGGATAGTAGTTGCTTTGTAGAACGGAACTCGTTCCAGACAGTGTAACGTGAAAGACATAACAGCTGATATGCAACTGAACCATACACTTGTGATCATGCCATATTATAGGAATTTAGAAACTTTAAACACTCCTGTCCGCATATAGATGTATTATAATTTTGATGCTTCTGATGATTGTACGTAATTTCACAAGGACCATTACTTTTGAGATAACTTATCAGCTCAAGTGGAGGTCTTAAGTCTCCAAAACTATCGAAATATATTGCATTTCGACCGTTTTTTGTGTAAGCAGTCCAATGAGTTCCAGGTCCTTTGTTACTATCTAAGTTAACTATACCACATTCTTTTAGGTTAGGACCAGATCTAGGTAGCGTATCTCTCATGAAAACTCCTCGGAAATAAGCAATCTTCAGCTGTTTTACATATTTACGGATGTCTACGTCAGTCAGTGCTCGCTTTGGAAGTTTTTTGGTGGTCCTAAAAAAGTCCCAATCCCGTCTTGTAAGGTTTCAAAAACAATCCACTAGCAGATGATTTTCCCAGTGATATAGCCTCCATTTTTTGATTATGCCGTTGACTCTCTTTCAATTGCTCATTAGCTGCTTTTGCTTGACTGACTGCTTTTGAAATAGCAGCTGCACCCCCACCAAGTGATCCTAATGCACCCAAAGCGGCAAATAGCGGTATTAGAGGTAGAAAACCACCGGTTTTGGGAATGGGCACAACACGTACAGGTCTAACTCTTTTTATGCCTTTAAAGGCCTTGGTTGCCTTCAGAGCTGTATTTACTGTATCACCGATGTCAGTGAACTTCTTTTGTTTCAATGCAGCACGTGCACTTTGAGCCAGTTGTCTGAAAGTGAGTTTACCACCACGTTTGGAAGATTTTCTTCTTGCAACCCATTCCAAGCTTAACTTTTGCTTTCATTGCAGCAGCAACACCAAGTGCGGCAACCTTTTCACCAAAAGTCGCGTTTGAAGATATAAACCTTTGTCGTGCTTTCTCAAATAACTCGTTATCGGCTATGTGACGCTGACTCAGTTCTTTATTTTCTGCGTAGGCAATGTCGTGCTCTTTACAGGCCTCGTCCGAATGGTTGACACCTTGATCTCCTCTATCAAGTCTTTTCTTCAACTTAGTACCTGGACCACAGAATCTATAACCAGGAATATGTAGCTCAACAGGTAGTTTATCGATTAGCGTGTTGAAAATTCCTGACCCACAATGTCGTTGCTTCCTGGGAGCGCCTCTTCGACTGACTGTTCTAGATCTCTTAACTAGCATTTATAGTCGCCAACAGATACACACAGAAACTAAAACAAAGAAAGCCGTGCAGTATTATTTATATCGTTAAGAGAGCTCATAAATCTCATCAGTATTAGTTCAACATGTGTGTTGTTGAACAGCCAATAAGTCTCAAAATCCAAAACTATGATACTAGTTCTATTGAAGCTCGTAAAAGACATGGGGAATTGCTACCGTCTACAGTTAGATGTCTTATTGTAGGACCATCTAATTGTGGCAAAACCAATGTGATGATAAACTTGTTGGAACATCTGAATGGATTAAGGTTTCAGAACGTTTATGTCTATTCAAAATCGCTATTTCAACCAAAATATGTGTACTTAGAACAATTGTTGAAGCCGATCAGAGGAATAACCTACAGCTTATTTAGTGGCCTAGATAACAACATACCTCCACCGCAAAATGCAAAAGAGAACTCAGTATTCATTTTTGATGATGTTGCCTGCGATAAACAGAATGTTATGAAAGAGTATTTCAGTATGGGAAAGCATAGAAATATTGACTGTTTCTACTTGTGTCAAACATACGTCAGTATTCCTAAACATCTAATTCGTGACAATGCTAACTTCTTAATTGTATTCAAACAAGACCAGATGAACTTGCGTCATGTGTATGATGAACATGTCAACACTGACTTTGCTTTCGACAAATTCAAAGAGATGTGCTCTTTATGTTGGTCTAACAATCATGATTTCTTAACAATCGACAAAGAGAGAGGTATTTACAGTGGCAGGTACAGAAAAGGGATAGACAGTTTCATTCAGCTATAGCGTCTGTTATATGCCGATGTATGCTCTCCTTAAGATCAGTACGCTTTAGATCCTGAAGCAAGCAATGGATTCACAGAAGATATCCAGGTCAATCGAATTGAGTAAGGAGCTTCTAAGGAAAAGAAATGAAATCAAACAGAAGCTGGATTTATTGAAGGAAGATCAACTGAGGCGTGAAAACGCATTTAATCCAATAACTAAGCACTTAGAAGCCATTGCTGATAAATTAGATATAAAAGATGGACAAAATATCAATAACCAGCCTCTGGACATCGACCATCGCTTTGAAACACCTAAGAGACTGAAAACTGAAACAAAGAAAGAGTTTTGCGAGACTCCTAAAAGCACAAAGGCCTCAAAGAGGATTGCATTGAAGGTTACTAATCTCAAGAAGAAAATTGATTCACTTAAAGAAGAGTTTGTAGAGCCACAACGCCACACTGAACAATAAAGTGTTACGTTTAGATTTTTTGATATTGACGATAATTGCATACGTGAATGTTTTGTTACTTACACACCAGTATCAGACTCAAGTGGCCAGGGTCTCACAAATTCATCTCCAGATGAAATTATAAGAAAACATAATTTAGACATGCATGATTGTAGGGCCCAAGGGTATGATAATGGCGCCAATATGGTGGGAAACCAGAAAGGTGTCCAAAGCCGTATTCTAAGAGAATTTCCAAGAGCTTCTTTTAATCCGTGCGGTTGTCACAGCTTAAACTTGGTAATTTCTGACGCTGCTAAAACTTCAGTCAAATCAGTGTCATTATTTGGTGTTATTTAATGGAAGTAATCTCAAAACATACTGAAGCTCTGACTTTAAAAAAAGTGTATGAGACACGTTGAGAAAGCAGTTTCAAGTCTTCAAGCTATTAAGTGTATCAATATAAGGAAGTAGGAGATGAACTACAAGAAGAATACGAGAATAGTACCGACTCCGTTGCTGCTTCAGAAGCCAAATCTCTCGCAAAACTCATGGATCAATATGAATTTTTGCTCATCCTTGTGATTTGGTATGACTTACTACACCAAATAAATATTGTTAGCAAATATTTGCAATCAGAGTCTACAGACATGCAACGAATCTTTTACAAAATGTTGCCAATTTGTAAAGCAATATCGGGATACTGGGCACGCATCAGTTGTTACCATAGCAAAAGAAATTGCCGATAAAGCTGAAATTTCACCGGTATTCCAACAAACAAGAATCCGAAAAGAAGAATAATGTTCGACCATGAATCACGAGATGAAACTCCTATAGACTTAGAACAAAATTTCAAAATCACTGTATTCTATCCTTTGATGGATACAATTGTAAATTCACTGGAAATACCTTTCTAACAAATGTCCAATTTTAATGCAAGCTGAAGTTTTTTATATGATTTAAAGCGACCGGTTAGTATGCCTGAATTTGAGCAATCGTGTTTGAATTTACAAAATATTTTGACACATGATTCCCATTCCGATATTTCCGGAGCAGATTTGGCTCAAGAAATACTAAGCCTGAAGCAATTCTTAGACACAAATCAAGGTCAACCTAAATATGCTCTCTATGTCTTAATCAAAATAGAGGTTCGAAAAACATCCGATAGATGGCGCGCGCAAATATATCGCAACGTTACCGGGTGGTGAAAATACACTGCAACGTTGCCAGACGTACTCTGGTAGTTAGAGAAACATTAAATGACAACGCTGCCAGATTTAAGAGAAGCTAATAGAAAGCGCGCGTAATTTAAAATTTACTTGTATTTTTGACATTTCCAAATGAATTTCATACAAACATGAGTTATTACATACAATTTAAATTACTTATTATCAACAATTGCGATAATAGAGAGTTTTACATATCGTTTAATTTCAGCTTGTAGTTTTCCTATTTCTGGGAGTGCGGCCCTTCAAGTTGGACTTTCAAATGTTATACCGATGTTCTTTGGCAATCCCACAAATTTGGACGACCATATGTCGTCGAAATAGTGCCCCTCCATCTAATCAAAGAACCATTCCCTCAAAATCCTGTAATTCTAATGGGCATCATGCTTCACAGCCTAACATACATCCATTATGTATATCTATAATATGTTGGATGAATCAAAAATATTAAGATCAAAATTAATTGTCTCACCACAAAGAAGAATACTCAAATGTACGTTGTCACGACCAACTTTGCGTTCCAGATACTAATTTGAACTGAGCGGGAATTAATGCAGGTAGTTAGCAAATGGTGTATTGCTGGTTGCGTACATGTAGGGGCTTCCAAAAATTCAAACGTTTTAGCCTTAAATAAGTATTATCAACAACGGTAATTTATAAAATAATAATAATAAAACACAGAATTGTTCACTACTGAATCATGGATATATTTAATATATATACATATACAAATTACACAATTAATTGTGTTATAATTCACCATTCAATACAACCCATGTGCACAATTCAGTAGTACTTCTTATAACAGCTGAATATAAAGTGCCATATGCTATATCACGTATCTTTTAACTTTCCAATGTTCCGGCCATACGTGGACAATTAGTACATAAACGATTAATATGACCTATTTAATTTACAATCTTCATCTTCAACATTTTCTTGCCATTGCCTGTCTACGACCTGAATGGTATGCAACTTTTTCCATAACATAATGATTTAAAAATGGTATATGACGTGGTACTGGTACATGATGTAACCGTAGACTACCATAAACACTTTACCACATGCGTACAACTAGAGTACAAAACACACAAAAAATTAACGGACAACTTCTTAGATGATAAATTAAACACTCATATGTGTATTAGTAGACCCTGATAATAATGAAAGAAAATAATTAGTAATATATATTTAGTAAAATTAACAGAGGAGGAGGAGAAGAACGACAATTCAACACAATACAAAATAGAAAACACCTTGAACATTTAAAACATATAAATAGTAATTTCTTATTTCTCTCTCTCTCTCTCTCTCTCTCTATTAAATTCGTGTTCTTAAAAGTGTACAAATTAGTGTATTAGTGTCTACTTTTGTTTTGTTTTTTACTTTTTTTTATACTTATACTTATGTTAAAATTTAAAAGTTTCATTGAATGAAATGATAAATAAATTAAATAATAATCAATGATGGTACATCGCTTGATTCGTTAACATCATTAAATGCTATCAATGCTGAAATCCTTGGTCCTTGTACTATTATTAAATCAAGTTTATAATAAGAAAGGAGTCTTATTAAAACTCTATTTAATGCTATTTTTAAATTCCAGTATTATCGGATTATTGAAAGAAACATTGCAGAATGTCGTGATAATGGAATGTAAAATTGATGGAAAGAATATTTTTCGAAGTAAACGACATTCTTATGGTTAATTAATATCGTCAGTTTCATTTTTTATAAATGATTTGGATTTAGATGAGGGAGAAATACCTGGATATTTAAGTTTTATTCGCATGAATAATACATAAATAATGAAATTAAATTATATGTATTCAGGTCAAGATTCAAGAGGAGCTCATATTTCAACACTTACTAATTCTCGTGTACTCGTTTGGGTATTTAATGGTATACATCAATTCGGCGTATGGAAGATGAAGATTGTAAATTAGGTCATACTAGTCGTTTATGTACTAATTGTCCATGTAGGGCCGGAACATTGGAAAGTTAAAAGATACGTGATATATAGCATATGGCACTTTATTCAGCTGTTATAAGAAGTCCTACTGAATTGTGCACATCCCAGATAGCACACAATATTGCAGCAATATTGCATCCTTGCGGAAACTTGCCAATATTGCAGCAATATTGCGGTGCAATATTGCACGGACATTGCAGTGCAATGTTGCAGCAATATTGCACGGATATTGCAGTGCAATATTGCACGGACGTTGCAGTGCAATGTTGCAGCAAGATTGCAGTGTAATATTTAATATCGGAAAAAAATGTGTGCATGTTCGGCCACATTCGCCCATGAAGGACTACCAAATGTTTAGAGAACGCCATTATTAAGTTGATGTTGTTACGACGAAGAACTATTTTCACTAGATTTTTTAAATATTCGTTTAAATGTATCAAAAAATCATACGGCAACGAATTGCAAGTGGCGAGAGATGTAAGGGATTGCTGAAGCTCCCCTATAAATTAAGCGGAATACAATAAAAAAAAATTGCGGCCAGTGATTGAATGTGATGTCATTTGTGCATGTGTTATTATTTTTAAGTTTTTATATTGTTTTTTTTTGTATTTTATTTATTGTTTTATTTATGTCTATAAGGGTATTTAATTTGTTGTGTGCATAGATTTGTATATATTGTTTCCAATTTGCGTATGTCTCTATACATGTTTGCTCTAATAATGCAACAATTCATTTGTTTATATTTTGTTTACGTAATTGTTATGTTGAAATCTGGTTGTTTACAATTGTTCTATATTTTATATGTTGATATTTTGGTTTTTCCAATACTAAAATTATTAAAGATACATTTGAAAAAAAAATTTTTGATTGATGACGTCATTCCAACTATAACAATAAGAACATTGCATTGCAATATTGCTACAATATTACACTGCAATATTGCTATAATATTGCACTGCATATATATACATACATATATATACATACATATATATATATATATATATATATATATATATATATATATATATATATATATATACGAGTTTAGAAATTGAAAAAGTGAATTTTTATTTAACTCAAAATTTATCTCATCGTGAGATAGCTAAAAAAATTGGTCGCAGCCCAAAGGTAATTAATAATTATGCAGAAAATAAGGAAAACTATGGCCACCGGTATAAAGGACGCACAAAATTTGCAACTACGGATCGTGAACGTCGTCTTATTTGACGCTCTGCTTCAACTTCCAGTCAGACCGCCAGGCAAATAGCTAGTAAAATAAATACTAGAGCATCTCTCTACAGTTCGACGGATTATTAGAATATCACCTTACCTCAAACGAAAAAAAAATGAGTAAACCTCCTTTGAACAAACATCATGTGGCGGCTCGACTGTCTTTTGCTAAAAAGTACATGTGCTGGAAAACTGAGTGGCAAAATGTGATTTTTAGTGACGAGAAAAAGTTTAATTTAGATGGGCCAGATGGATTTAAATATTATTTTCATGGCCTAAGGAAAGAACTGAGAGTACTATCACGTCATCACTCAACTGTCGGCTCGGTGATGGTTTGGGAGGCAATTTCTTATTATGGTACTGTTGATTTCATTGTGGTAGACGGAAGACAAAATGCTGAAAAGTATTTAAATTTATTAAAAGAAACAAAAAGCAAGATCAAAAAAATAATGGGTAGAAAAAAAAATTTTTTCAGCATGATAATGCTCCCGTACACACATCAACCATAGTTAAAAAGTGGTTTGAAGAAAACCAGATCGAAGCTCTAGATTGGCCATCCTTGTCCCCTGATCTCAACATCATAGAAAATGCCTGGGGTTGGTTGTCTCGGCAAGTTTATAACGACGGAAAGCAGTATAGTCATAAAGTGGCTGGCACTATATATATATATATATATATATATATATACACACAATATTATATGTACTGGGATCGATAATACTGTCTTTATGCTTACCTCATTTACCAACAACGCTCGTTCCGTTTCCATTGTGACAGCTCTATGGTAGAGGCCATTGAGGCTTCTGCCTGCTGTCATACGCGTCAACCGCGTCGCGTGAGGTCTCACCTTGATCGAGAATTAGAGCATCGAATTACCCTGGCAAGTCCAGTGGGGTTTGGAAGCAGTGGGTACTCATCCTAATTTAAAAAGCAAGAGTGATCAACCTGTCGCTACCACCGCCGCTACTTTTATAGACTTTCAACATCATGAACTCTCTGCATTGTGTTTGCGGCAAAACATTTAGTAGTGATTCCCTTAAGCAACATCAAAGGTACTACTGTCGTGGGGTCGCAACTGCAGACGAGACTAAATGTCCAATATGTGATACAATTTTAATACTTTTCCGGGTATGAGGCAAAATATGCGTAAGACCCATCCCGTCGAATACAACAGCGAGTCAGAAAAGACCGATAACAGAGTCGCCCACCAGTGGTCAGCTCTGGAATCTATAGAACTGGCAATCAACGAACTGCAATATAATGGAAAATTTATCAACAAACATCTGATTTCAATTCATCCAGATAGAACAATAGAGCAGATCAAAAATTATCGACAAACTAAAATTTATAAAAGTATCATTGAACAACTCAAATCTGAAAATGTGGTTACAGCTAGTACAATCCAAGACGCTTCTCCAAACAACTCGAATAATTTTAGCGACTTTGCAATACTCTACACATCTGCAGACAGAACTCTTTGCTCGGTTGATGAACTATTAGCAACAACTTCAGAAACAAATGATGACAGTTTGTTTCTATCCCAATCAACTGTCATCCACAAAAATACGACAGTGGTTGCTAACGATTGTGTTGCTGAATTTATAATATCACTGATAGAAAATCCAAACCTTTCAGCAAAATTGAAGCAGAGTGTGATGAGACTGCTCACCGAAAAACAAGATCGTTCATCTCCAGTACAAGATATTTACAATTCTATCAAACATCCACTAGACCATAAAAAACAACAACCAAATGATGGCCATAAGCAATACATCAATAATAGAACATCAGCTAAGTACCTCGGCAACTCTCCCGTGTCAAAATGTTTAAGATTGCACAGAAGATGTATGGTAAAAATCGAGCTCAACTGGCAGGCTCCATCATCGACGGTTCGTTTAATAACTTCAATAAAAAATCCTGTCCAGATATGTCCCCAATTGAGGAAAGCTACAGTCAAATCTTTAGTTGCGAGTCACAAGCAGACAGAGCCCCGTTTCAATAACTTAACAACATCGAGCAGAATATGTATTCACCGATTCTCGAAGAACATCTTGTTTCGGTATTGAGCCTAAATAGCCAACACCCTTAGGCTTCAATACGTTATTAAAACCTGCAGGAAGAGATCGGTACTACATACCATTGTGACTTTGGACTTAAAGAAAGCTTTTGACTCAGTCTCGCATGATAGTATCTGGAGAGCAATGAACAGATTCAACATCGACAAAAAAATATCAAATCTGATAATGGAGTCATATAATGGATCATCAACGGTCATATCATGTGGTGGCTCTCAATCCAAAGAAATCTTTTTCCGAAGAGGCGTGCGTCAGGGTGATCCCCTTTCACCTTATTTGTTTAATCTGGTATTGGACGAACTTATTGTTGAACTTCAAGATCTTCCAACGGGAATCGAATTAGACGGTTCCAACTACACTATTATGGCTTACGCCGATGATTTGCTACTATTTGCACCATCAGCAAGAGACGCTCAATCAATGGTCGAAAAATGTAAGCGTTTCTTTGAGAAACGTCAGTTGGAAATCAATCCAAAAAAGTCTACACTTTTACTGTAAAATTGTTACAAGCTAAGAAGAAATTGTATGTTTCGTCCGACACAATCATTAAGACAACAAAACGGCAGATACCAAACATTTGCATCGAGCAACAGTATAAATACCTTGGTTACCGATATCCATATATGGGTACGGAAAAGGCCGACATTACATCACTCAAAGAGGAATATATTTGTTGCCGAAATATCTCTACGCATTGCAAAGACCCAACATCACGTCTAGGATACTCCACAACGCCGACAGAGTAGTTCGACTAACTATCAAGAAAACGTTGCATATCCAGAAACAATCGGCAAATGCTTATTTATATGCACCCCTAAGTGCAGGTGGTTTGGGTTTGATGTGCTACGCGACTAAAATACCATCATCGTGGATTGTGGACCCACCAAGTCACTGGAATGGGAGGGACTTTGTGGGTGCTATACAGCTGCCTAGTAACTTGCTTCCAACGGTCGGTGGTGTTCATAATCCACCCTCCCACCGTAAATGTCGTGCAGGCTGTCATCGTAACAAGACAGTCTGCCACGTACTACAAAGGTGTCCCACCACACATTATATATAAATACATACATCTGAAAGGTTTTCAATTGGAATAATTGAATATTTCTTTATAATCGTGCAGTTATATATGTGTGGAAGCCAAATGTTATACTCTGGAAAACTAATTTAAATTCTTGATTTCCTTTGACTCTTTGTACAATAACATAATGTTAAGGCACACATTGACACTGATTATTAATGCATTCAAATGCATCTAGAGCTGTAGTTTTAATGAAACAATGTATTTTTCCCAAGTATTGATTGTCATTTAAAGTAAAAAGTGTATAACAAGATTGGGTTTTGAGATTTCTCTCATATGATTCAGCAATATATTACTTACCATCTTTTAATAAACGCAAATATACTTGAGAGTTCAGTAGTGGAATGCTAAATAAAAGAAATAAGTTTTGTATATCATCAGTAGAGTCTTGAGCATTATAATATACTCCGACAGTATAACAATCTGAGAATAACTTTTCGCGTATTTTTACTTGTTTTTGCGTCTAAGACAATGATCTTTAATTTCACCTTCCGGTAAATAGTCTAACTTATTCTTCATTGTAATATAATTGCCATGGGATCTTGTTACTTGTGAATCTATATGAGATGTACCATGAATCAGCTGCAGTAGTAAACCATTTCAATTTTCATAAGGATAACATGTAAACGACCATAAAGGACCAATATTCCTTACACAGTCCGCTAAATGAAGTAATTGATGAATATTAATCGTACAAAATTGTAATCCATACTTTACTTCAAAATCTTCTACAAATCTATGTAAAAAAAATTCTGCTCTATCAATTTCATTTTCATTTATTGAATCTGAATTCAATATAGAAATAGCAGTTACGAGAAACATGTAATGATTAAAATAAGAAGTTTGCATGACTCCTGATAAAATCGGAATAGAATAATGAAACATCCACATTTGTAACTCAGATGACTTCCAGTGCAATAGATCATCGATACTACGCGGAAATCTATGTATGAATTTTGGTGGTTTAATTGACATTAACATATTATTTATAACATCTTTTACGTGGAATAAAGAAAACGGAAAATTTTTAAATTTAGGTACAAACCATAAAGTTAATAATTTTTTAATTACTCCTCCACCAATCCCATGCATCCGATCAATTCCGATTTCATTAATGAAATCAGGCATTATTTTTGATACAACAAACGGGCCTTTTACACCAAAATAGGGAGATCTATTTTGTAATGCAATACTTGCATGATTTATTGACTCTTGAGATGTTCTTGATACATAATTATTTGAATATTCATACACATGAATATTACCTTCAGAAGGCAAGGCTGCAGTCTTACCTGGATTCAAACAATGCGGACAGCCATAATTACCATTAAATTGAGTGAAGTTGAAGAATTGACACTTTGCAACCAAATCACATGTTCCATATAATACAACTCCTTTAACGCTGATAATGTCATGATTTGGAAGAGTCACTTTATATCCTGCAGCTAGTATTTCTAATTGCGGTCGAAATTTACGCAAAAATATGTTAGCATCAGGTTTTTTATGTACAAATCACAACCCTGCTAATAGTATATTCTCTCGTTTGATTCGTTCCTTAATGGGTAACTCATTTATTGAAAAGCATAGAGGCCACATGGATATTTTGGACGATTTAAAAACTGGAACTCCATCAGTATACCAACTTAAAGATATATTATCTGGATTTGATAAAAATCCACTTTGAACAAAAGTTTTATAAATTTTTCCATCGTGCAAGTCATTAATAGAATCAGAAAAACTTGTCTATCATCAAATCCATTTTGTAAGCTATTATAATCTCCATTGCGTTTATACAATGTTTGTAATTGTTCTAAAAAAGGCATTTCGGTAAAATATGATACTTCATCATTAGTTAAACATGATGTACATTTTGATGTTTCAGATTCAAGTTCAATATTACATTCAGAGCTATAATAATGCTTAATATAATTTGTTTCGGACAAGATAAAAAACTTCTTAAATTTGTACAAACAATTTTTTTTTAATCAGTTTTAATGCAATGTAAATTAACGCATTCTATTAAGGTAAAGGACTCAGTTATTGACCCTGCTCCAGTTTCTGGCCTTTTCAACTTTTCTATAAGTTAATAAAAAAACTATATTTTAAATAAGAAAAAAAATGTTTTCTCAATTTAAAGTAATTTATTCTGTGTCTAATAAATAGCGATTGAAAAAGTTTAGAAAATGTTTACCAAATAAAAAAAATTTAAACCTAAAGTGACTGTGGAAGCCATTATTTAGTTGTCGTCTAAGCCTTCTACGTTAGGAGGTACCACGATTTGATCTGTGCAGTATTCACAATGTAAGTATGAAAATTGAATTAAAAATATATGAACAGGTAAATATTTAATTAAAATTTATGTAAAATATATATAATACACATTAGAATGATTTCTATTATTGAAATATGAGGGTCAATAACTAGGATCAATTCTAAACGTATGATGCAGTTGTTGACCCTGAAATTCTAACCTGCAACAATCGAGGTTATGTGTTTAGTGACATGGTCATAACAAATTTTTATAACAAAATTAACTTTTTTTGCTTTTATTTAGGAGTTCAAAGAAAAGAAAAACCAGCTACGATGAGAAACAGTTGGGGCAGCCGTTAAATGAAGTGAAGGCAGGTATTCCTGTGCGAACAGCTGCCAAGAAGTTTAATATCCCAAAGACTACGCTATTATATAAAAGCCGTGGACAACTATCACCAAATATAGACAAGCCAGGACCAGAGTGTGTGTTAGGACAAGATAACGAAAAATATCTTGTTGAATGGATTTTTTACATGAAAAAGCATGGATTTCCTATAACAAAGGTACAATTGTTGAATAGTGTTCACATGTTATTGAACACTATGGAGAAACAAACAATTATTCCAAATAACATGCCTGGTCGACAATGGTATAACGCTTTTCGTCGTCGTCATCCGCAAATCAGTGAGAGAATTGCTTAAAATCTTACATACAGCCGAGCTGGAGTGTCAGAGGCAAAGATCAGAGCCTGGTTTGAAGAAGCAAGAAATCATCTTGAACCCCTGAATCTTCTAAAAATTGATAATTCCTGAATTTTCAACCTTGATGAATCAGCATTCAAGTTTAATCCGAAAGGAAATTCAGTTCTCGCGACAAGAGGTGTCAAGACTGTCTACAATATCGTAGGAAACGATGAAAAAGAATGTTTAACAACATTAATTTGTGGAAATGCAGCCGGACAAATGCTTCCACCAATGATACTATTTCCATATAAAAGAATTCCACGTAATATTGTCACCAGCATGCCAAAAGATTGGGGGATTGGATGCTCTGATAGTGGATGGATGATGGCAGAAACCTTCTATGAGTATGTAGCTAATGTATTCCATCCTTGGTTATTAAAGAATAAAATAACATTTCCCATCATTTTATATCTGGACGGCCACGCTTCTCATCTATCGTATCCACTCACAAAATTCTGCCGGGAAGAGAATATAGAGTTAATTGCTTTGTACCCAAATGCGACTTACATTCTCCAACCAATGGATGTCGCCATGTTTCGTCCTTTAAAAGCTGCCTGGAGTCATGAGGTTTGAGAATGGAGAATGGAGCATAATGGCGAATCATTAAAACGTGAAAACTTTGCTCCGCTTTTAGAAAAATCGTTGAAGGCGTTGAGTATCAGCGAAATTTTAAAAAATGGTTTTAAATCAACTGGCTTACATCCTTTTTGCCCTGATGCAATAAATTACAAAAAATATTTCGAGTCATCTGAAATTGATAACACTGCTGAAACTGAGTCGTTAATTAGTAATTCTTCCCAAGCTATTGATCATTTGATATTTATAGAAAATAATATAGAGGATAATTTGTTAGAACAATTCAGAAGTCAACAATATCTTGCCCATTGGAACGGTAACCAAGACCATGCCAGTTTATTTTTATTTTGGCAAAAAATTAAAAAAATCGCATCTCATCTTCCTATGACTAGCAAGGTTCAATTTACTAGTAATGGAGGACCTGACGATATTGCACAAGTAATTTAAATAATCATGACTTTATATCAGACTCACAGCCATCAGAAGATATTTTAGTCTTTGCAGTAAGTGATGAGGGAAATTTAGTTTCTATCAATAATGATGAAATGGACATTGCTTATAGCAATCAGGGTGAAGAACAAGCAAACTTGCAAATTCAAAGTTCATCTAACAACCCTGAAGTCTTAAATGAATCATCACGACCTAGTACACAAATGATACCTCCGAATGTGCCTTCTCCATTTAAGCGAGCTTTGTTTTGGCCTTTAAAAGGTGAAGCTTTAAAAAAACGAAAACCTAAGGAGAAAGTACCAACAGTTTATACTTCCGATGCGTGGTTGACATATCATGACAGCAAAGAAGCAAAAAAACAAAAATTAGAAGAGGAAAAAGAATTGAAAAAAGCTGAAAGATTGAAAAATAAAGCAATCAAAGAAGCAGAAAAAAATATTAAAAAAGAAAAAATTGAAGAAAAAAAGAAAAAAACAAGTTCGTAAAGAAAAAAATTAACCAGAGTAATTTAAAAAACTGCATTTTTTTATTAATCATAATTAAATTTAAGGGTCAGAAACTACACCACTGTCAGGGTCAGAAACTGCGACATAAAAAATTCTAAGGGTCAGAAACTGATACCTTGGATGTCAATTATTAAAACGTCAATTTAAATTATTAATTCAATTCAAATAATTATTTTACGTATTTGACTTTATTTTGAAAACTATAAACTAGTTGATAAAATTATTAATTGTCTCTTGAGTTCAAACTTATCTTTATTTTTGCCGTATAACCTCAACCGTCACTCTAAAAAGGTCAGAAACTGGGTCCTTTACCTTATATCGGAAATACATGTTTGACTGAGATTGTGGTTCATAGCAAGAGCTAAAATCATCAACATACTTGATCTTACAGTTACTGGAGCTCCGCGGTACAATGGCTGATTATGACGGAAGTCTTCCATATTTTGATCTGGTTGCTGAAGATGGTTATTGAATACAACTTCTTGATCACTTTGATTATTTTCACTTTGAACTTCATTGTCACTATTCGGTTCATTTTCACTAAATTCATCACATTGTAATATTATCCTCAAGATGATCATACAATATATTATCAATTTGATCGTCGATATCCATTATATTATTAACTGAATTTCTGTTAAGTGTGTTATTCTCTCGTTCATCGATGGGTTGATTGCGGTTATTTCTATCACATTTCAATAAATGATTTAAATAGTCATATTGAGTTCTTTTAAATAAATATGTTACTGCTTTTCTAGCCATTATTTTAATTTCTGGTGATGATTAATATAATTCTAAACCTATTATAGTAAGCTTGATATATTAATAGTCTTTCTATTCAATTAGAGGTTACTTTTGAAAGTAATTTAAACACACGTGGTCTGAACAACTCAACATCTAATAATTAAAATAAGAGTATTTTCCACAAGTAATCAATTTATGTAATATAAATAAATTATTTTTAATTTATTTCACTAATTTCACTAATTTTTCTCTAATTTAATATTAACTATATAATTTTTATTTTATGTCGGAGATGAAAGGATGGTTGGGTTTTCTCGAGACTGGCCTTAAATTGTTCACTATATAGAGTTTATGAGTTTATTATTGAGAATATCTCCATATATATGAACTTAATGGAAAAATTGAAAAGGACTTTTTTGTACCTGATTGAATTGCCTACAAAAAAAGTCCTAATGACTTTTTCTCAAATCTGAATATTCAAAGAGATATTTGAAAAAAACTACCATTTTATCAAAAAATGAATTTAAATTGGCTTGCGGCACGTGTTCTTTTTGTTTAAAAACAAAAAGAAAAATTTACCTGTATTTTTTCATCAAAAAGATCGTTTTTTTGGGCGTCGGAAAAATTTTAATTTTTAACGACCACTCTAATATATATATTTACGGGAAAACCCAACACTTAAAGCATCTATTGGGTACAAATATTTTCAATGAGCTTTAATCGCTAGTTTTATGATGCACTAGGTACCCGTCTCTATTTGAAACTATTTTTATACCTAGAGAATGAGTGAGAAGAATGAAATAGTCTGCATTATATAGGTATAGTGCATTATTGTTCATGTACCTTACAATATGACTTAAGCTACTTAAGTATCTATGCTGGCTAGACATTTAATTGATAAATTTTCCCAAAAAACTATAGGTAGAAAAGGTGCTTGGGGACATTCTTTTTCCTTCCGTTCATTTCTTGTACTTCTTTGCTACTGTACACTTCGATTCGATACAAATTCACGTGTGATATGAAAGTAAAAATTAAAACACCTCAATAAATTTTTAATTTTTTTATCGTTAAATAAAATAATATGGCTAATACAGGGAAAAAATAAAATTTGCTCTTCTGTGGTGAGAAAAATACCAGTATTGTTGAAATAAAACATATAACGGCAAAATTTCGAAAAGTTGATCAAATTGTGACTTTAAAGTAGGAGGATAAAATTAAAAATACTACAACATCAGAAAAAGCTAAGATTTTAGCATTGGGTGGTAAGTTAAATAATATTCAATAAAATAACAACTATTGTAATTATGTACTATATATTTAATTGTAATATTTATAATTTCTTATTTAATTTTTTAAGTAACTCGCAATGAACTGGAGGAAATAAATGTTGACTCTGAAGGAAAAATTTGCGATAAACAACAAAAAATATTTCCTCCGAGTATTATAGATGAAAAAAACAAAATTAGCAGTGGAAAGAAACAAAAGAAAGCAGTTAAAAAGAATGAAAGTTTAAGCTTTGAAAAAAAAATTGAGCTGGACAAACCGCTTTTTAATATGCCCTCTGTAAGTTTTCATAAAAAACATTTAAATACACTGCCATCAACATCATCATCTAACTCCAGCGAACATACGAAAAACTATACTGTGAGTGAATCCATTGATTTATTATCAGCCGATTCAGATGATTCATTAAGTAATGATTGATATAAACTACAGTATCAGAAAAATTATACACCCCCAATGGAGAAGACTTCAGAGGAGACTTTCCAAATAACTCAGCTATTTCCAGCCGGTAAAAATTTTTACAACAATAAATTAATAATTTTGTCATTAAATATCTCTTATTTATGAAAAATTTGATATTTTTCAGTTACAAAACGAGATTTAGAACACTTTAGAAGTATTATGAAGATGATGGAAAAAGCATATGAGATCCAAGTCAAAAATGGCAGCTGTATGGATGAAATTGATGAGGTAAAAATTAATTTTTTTGGTATAACATAACAATACATCTAAAAGTATAAATACTATATTATTTAATATTGCAAATTTTAATTAATATAATTTATTACAGATCGCAGATGAGCACACAAAACCAAGACATGATAGAGTGAGTTTGAGTATAAATTTTTCTCCATAAAATACATCTAAAATTTTTCTTTAATTTATTATTTGCGTTTTAGGTAGAAATTATTGAAGGTTCTAGTGTTTACATGGATAAGACGACAAAACTCCTGATAGAAGCCCGATTAAAGCTTTGTCAAGATAAACCTGATGATGAATGGAGGCATCTGGTAGGACTGGCTCTTTTTGAAATATATGGAGATTCTATAAAGAATTATTCTGCGCTTGGCGTGAAAAGTCCAAAACCTGGAATAAATCCCACTGTATTACAAGGAATTTATGGTAAGATATTGATTGTATAAAATTTTCCTATAATCAAGCTCATTGTTAACTTATTAATATTTAATATTATTCTTTATATTTACAGCGTGGGCTTGCAGTCGAATGGCTGCTGATCGAACGCTTGAATGGAAAAAATACATTAGCCACGTAAATTCGACAAGCGACAATAAAATAAGATGCACGAAACGAAATAACAACCATTTAAAGATGGCAACCACTGACAAAAACAAATCTAAGCAACGAAAAATTGATTAAACGAACTTGAATGATGCTGCTGGAAAATTATCCCCTACAAATACTAGCCCAAATTCATCGAGTACCTACATAGCCAAATCTGCTGGCAGGCTGTGTCGGCAGAACCACATACTTCTGCGGCCGCAGCCTGCCGTCCTACTACCAGCATACTGTGCCGGCAGAATGTGCTGGCATGATGCCGGCATTACGCCTGCATTTCGTGCCGGCATTGTGCCTGCATTTCGTGCCGGCATTATGCGTGCATTTTGTGCTTGCATTTCGTGACATGAGGAATTAATATATTGACCACATAAAAAGACTGGCATTTGATTTGCATAAAATTGAATCAATATTTTGATGATCACGGAAGCCGTCGATCCGCAGTTGGCGAAGGTGCTGACATGGACCGGGATAAGCAATGGAAGAATAGACGTAAAAAAGGCGGTCAAGGGAAGTCGGCTGCACCGCGCTTGTTACGGTAAATAATTGTTAAATGAAGTCTACAAGACTGTATATTTACAATATAAGAATATAATATAATCAAATTAATTTGTTTCATATTTCGACAGCTGGACAAGGGTCATGCCATAAAAATTTCTCAGACAGATTTACAGAGTTTTATTACTGCCGGGCTGAAATACGCCAAACAGAGGGGAAGACTGGCGGACAAATCTGATTGTCCATCCACTAACGAGACCGTTTAATTTTTGTACATACATATATATATATATATATATATATATATATATATAGCAATAAAAAAATATTTTTGTGTAATACAATAATGTAATATATATCATACGCAAAATTTCCCATTAGATTCCACCATGTTTAACGTTTATTTTTAAATATAATAAAAAAAATCTTCTAAGTATTTCTTTTGCTTTTATTTTAAATAAATGAGAAGAGAAATCTAGATAAATATAAACAAAAATCCAATCGAATACCACAAATTTTTATTTATCATGGTGACATAATGATACCATAATCAGTAAGAAATATTGATACAATTTTATGCAAATCAAATGCCAGTCTTTTTATGTGGTCAATATATTAATTCCTCGTGTCACGAAATGCACGCATAATGCAAGCACAAAATGCACGCATAATGCCGGCACGAAATGCAGGCGTAATGCCGGCATCATGCCAGCACATTCTGCCGGCCGCAGAAGTATCTGGTTCTGCCGGCACAGCCTGCTCTTGAGAGGGCAGGCATGCCAGCAGTATGCTGGCATAGTGCCAGCATGTGGTTATCTGGGTACGCATCACGAAGAGCAGTCAATCAATTCAGTCAGCCACAGTCATCCAGCACCCCAGTCACTACCAACGGCGAATCATCGAGAAAATAATCTGCAAAAGACGATTGAGCAGCCACAAAATTATCACCATCAAGCTCATTATGCCCACCAACTTCATTATTTTTATCAGGCCCTTTATCCTCAGCAAAATTCCTATCCCTCTAAACCTTTTACTAACAGCTACCAGCCTAATTACCCTCAACAAAACTCCCAAATCCCTGAATACAATACAAATTACTCACATTATTCTCACAAATTATTCTCACAAATAAATCAAATCATCGAAAATATAAATAAACTTAAAATAGAAAATAAAATAAATGCAGAAGCAATAAAATTATTAGAATTATATTCAAACTTAATTCCTGAAATTAGGAATTTAAATGAACCAAAAGAGATTGAACGATTTACAAATAAAGCAACCACATTATTTAATAAATACGATCAATATGAGACGAGTGTGAAACATGAAACGACTTAAAAACACAATTAAATAAATACAAACCTAAAATCACACAAGAAAATTTAATCGAAATTCTTACTAATAAAACTAAAGATAACAAAAAGACCTAACAGAATTTTTAAAAGAAGTAAAAGAATTAACTTATCAAATCATTCAAATGAGTCCAGTTTTAGAAAAACTAGGAACGAAAATAATAATGGAATCAATAGTCATTAAATAGATTATAAAAAACATGCCCTATTCCGCATCGTTAGTAGCAAGATCATTGAAATTAACAACTTTCGAACAAATTGAAGAAACAATAGAAACTCTTCAATTAAATGATGAACAAATTATCGAAAGAAAACCATTCCCCCAAAAATCCAAATAAAATTCAAAATCCAAATTGGAGAAATCAACCAAACCAACAACGAAAATTCCATAAACCTTTGTATCCCTCACAACCAATCACGTTCAAACAAAATTTTAACCATCAAACTTTGCCCCCAAACAAAACCAAATAAATAAATGGCAATCTAATCAACCAATGAGTGGAATAACATCAAATACCAATAATCAAACATTGAGAACAACATATGGGCCTATACAACCTGGGACAGGTCAAAACAAATGGGTTGCAGAAGAACTTTTCCATTGTGATGAAGAAGAAAGCGAAGAAGAAGAAGAAACAAACGAAGACGAAACACAAAACACAGAATATAAAGAACAAGAAAGTTATGAATTAAAACAAGAAACAGTAAATTCAGCATACGAAGATATGGTCAAGCAAATGGAAATGATGAAGATAAAAATCAAAGAACTTGAAAACAGAATTAACATAAACAATATATCATTATCCAAATTACCCTACATTAAAATACCATTCTTAAACAATGCAATGTTTCTTATCGACACTGGATGTTCAGAAAATCTCCTAAGACCATTCCTTGTTAACAAATTTAACTTACCCATCATAAATCAAAATCCAAAAATATTAACAACAATTCATGGGCAAACAACAGTAAAAACAAAGACAAAAATTTCCTTATTAAAAGATTACAATATTGACAACGAGATTTTTATGATTTTTATGATGGAATAATTGGATCAAAATTAATGACTCAATTAGGAATAACTATTGATTATAAGAACAAAGTACTACAAATTCAAGATAAGAAAATCCCATTAATATATCAAGAAAATTACAACAAACAAAAAATAGAATTAGAACCTAATGAGATTAAAATCTGTCGTATTAAAAGTAACAAACAAAATATCGATTATCTCTTACAACAAGAAATGGAAAGTTTTAGAATAAATGAAGGACTTGTTCAAATAATAAATGGAGCATTTACTATCGAATTATTAATAAAACAAATAAAAATATCCTCATATAAATCGATGACCAACAATTAAAATTACATCAAAAATTTGAAATCCCTTTGATGAATATCGAAGACCAACAAATAATAACAAATGGAATCGACTTAATAAGAACAAATCATCTTAATGAAGAAGAAAGAAAACACCTTGCCATATTAGTAAACAAATATCAAGATATCCTACATAAATCAGAAAATCAACTCACATTTAATAATGCAACTAAACATACAATGAATACAACTGATGAAATTCCTGTTCATGGAAAGACATATAGATTTCCACCGGTACACAAAAAAGAAGTTGAAAGACAAATTAATGATTTATTGGAAAAGGGAATCATAAGACCAAGTCACTCACCATGGTCGAGTCCAGTATGGATTGTTCCAAAAAAGATCGATGCAAGTGGAAAACAAACATGGAGAATGGTAATCGATTATCGTAAATTAAATGATAAATCCATTGATGATCGGTATCCTCTCCCTAACATTGAAGAAATACTCGATAAACTGGGAAAATCATGTATTTCACAACCGTTGACCTCGCATCCGGTTTCCACCAAATAGAGATGGATGAAAACTCAATCCCAAAAACAGCTTTCACAGTAGATAATGGACACTTCGAGTTTACACGAATGCCATTTGGGCTTAAAAACACTCCTAGTACATTTCAGCGTTGTATGAACAATGTTTAGTCTATATGGACGACATAGTCATATATGGTATAAGTCTTCAAGAACATTTAAACAACATTGAAAAAGTATTTAAAAAATTACAAAAATATAATCTTAAGATACAATTGTCTACGCTCCCCTTCCCCACATTTGTTCGTATATCCTCAATCTGAACAAAAATTGGTTGACATACAGGAAAATTTAGCTTCATCAATAGACCTAGAAGAGCTGATCGATGACTCAGCATTAAAAGCAGTATTAGTCGCTGATAAGGAATCTGACGATTTTTACGCTATAAAAAATTTGTTGTCATCATTAGTTGAAGCTGTTGATTTAAATTTTAAGAAGCAAAATTGTCTTGAATGTCTTAAAAATTTTTTAATTTTTAATGAAGAATTTGAAGTTTATTGCAAAGAATATCAGTTATATAGCAGATGATTTAAAAGAATTTTATTGCAAAAGTATTATGATGTCTGAAGAAGCTATTCTTCAATTATGCTCTCTTATTATGGGAATTTAAATATCCCTCAATTAGAAATACTACCATTTCCAAAAATTCAGAAGATTAATAACGTTAATATTTAAATAAATATCAGTAAAGTAAATGTAGAACATATCTAACAACAAGTGAATAATATTCCTTTAATCAAACAAGAATTACAACACCACGTAATACATTATTCCAATGTCATTGTATTAACCATAATTATAATCATTATAACATGTTTAACCATATTATATAAAAAGAAGTTTGCAAAAATTGTAAAAGGTCTTCCAAAAGAAGATGTTACTCTTTTGGAAAATCTTAAGGGGGAGGAGTTATAATATGACAATCAACCCTTGTACCGAAGATAAGAGAGTAAACAATATAACTATATAAAAGCGGGAAGCTCCCTATTAGAAGCAGTATAATTTTAATATAACAACTGTAATCATATTTTTCATATTTTAAATAAAGTTTTTTTTAACAACAAAAGTATTGTGTTAATTTATATAAATTAAAAATTGTGAAATACATTATTTTAAGAAATTATTCCATGGTGAAATGTTGAACAGTGAAGTGATTATTAATAATGCTAAAACGTTAATTTCGAGTCAAGACGTTCACGTTTTTTATAAACATTCAATTCAAAAACTATTAAAAGCCGTTGAACCGTATCAACGGATGACAGTGATTGAAAATACATATGGTCAACATCATACAGACTGTCCATGGTCAAATGAAAACACAAGATACAAGTCATTGTTTTAATATAAATTTACGATTAGGTCGTTTAGACAACTTGATAAAATTAATTAATAATGTCACAAAGTGAAGTTGTATTACAAGGGCTCTTGATGGAGAAAATGCAGTTGCATTAATCAGAAACATGGTAAAACTTAATTTAACGAAGATGAATGTTCTACATGTAAGGAATATTTGGACGAAATTACCAAAATTTTATAAAAGTCAATCGAATACATTTTTGCTCTTAAACCGATAAATTCTCTAATTAACCGACCATTGTTTTCATCTTTCATTAAACCAACCACTTTTTCATTTTTCAAACGAATATTATAAGGATTATCTAAAGCATAATCTGAGGTATCAAAGTGGGTATCGATATCCACCTTTATATCATTACAAAAGTTATCAATTGCTATAAATAAACGAATCTGTATCCATGTAGTTTAAAAGAAAACATTTATCAAATTTTGGTTTCATATAATCGTGATGAAAATTATACATTAACACTTTTCATAATTCTAATACAGCGAATCCGATACAAATTGGTTTATTATAAACCACGCATAGACTATGGGCGCGACTCGCTTACAATAAGATTTTCATATCACATGCATAGAAACAGCGAGTTTTGATCTCTGTTTTGACCGTCGAAACACGACAATTTCCGACCAATGCGACTGTCAGTCAGAAACAACGTTGTTTCTGTACTAGGGAAGAAACCACGTTGTTTCTCCCCTAGGGAAGAAATAGAATTTCAGAATTAATTTTTAGGTTAACTTTATAAAAAAATGTTAAATTAACAAAAACTGTTAAAATATTAAATTAACTGTATTAAAATGTTCTTTGAATATCTGATTTCTGAATTATTTATTAATTTATTATTTATTTATTTATTTATTTATTTATTTATTTATTTATTTATTTATTTATTTATTTATTTATTATTTATGTCTTTATTTTAAGTCTGTCAGAATAGCATAAAAACAAATGAAATCATAATCGTCTGACAGCTGTCAAATCGTTTTCAAAGATTTTAATTAATTAAAAATAAAATGAGTACCCCAAAACAACTTATGTGATATGAAAAATAGTATGTGTGGCGCGGGATGAAACGCCGATTTCTGACCAGGGCGATGACAGCCCTCGCTTCACTCGGGCAGTCAACTCTCGCCCTCGTCAGAAATCGTCTTGTTTCATCCCTTGCCACACAATATACTATTGCATGAATTTTAAAATTAAATTAATTCAAATATTAATGTTTCTAAAACTGGTCTGCAACGAAATCCTCCTTCAAAAAATTACATCATAAATATAAAGATTTTAATGCTCTGATTTTTTTTCCCGTTGGCCGATGTTTTCCTATCATGTCTAGATTTTGTGATATGATTTTTTTCAAAATATCATAAATTTAGGTTTTTTTGAATTCGTTGTATGCGTAAACATTATAAACAGTGTATACCGATCTGGACACTCTACTAGGAACATAGGAAATAAGATCGGTCCAATAGTTGACCAGTACTCTAAAAATTCCATCAGTGTACACCACCCATCCCTTACTCTAATGTCAAGCTTGCGACAGAGTCGCCGCAACAGCGTCGACAAAGTGTATAACACAGATTCTTATGTAGGCTGTCAAGCTTGCGACTGGCGACAGAAAAGACGTCGAGCTCGGCGTTTTTGGAAATCGGCGACAGAAACGTTCACCATACATTCTTATGGAGCGTGTCAAGCTTGCGACAGTGTCGCGGCGTTTTTATGGGCAAGTTGTTTATATTACTAAGAATTCTTGGGAAAAGAATTGGAAACAGATGTTCGATCGTAGGGGCATCACAAAACTGGTAATTGGCAAAGTACCGACAGGCCATTGTCCTGCACGTACACAAATACCAAGTACAACATAAATACAACATATTTTCAATTCGTCTTATCTGGCAAGTTGAATAATTTTCCTTCTTCAAGACTTTGTATTAATGATTTTCTGTTTTTTGTCAGATTGGATTTAAAAAACAATTGTTGCAGCGTGATAAACAAAAGTTATTGGTTATCCCAAAAGCAAAGAAAAAGTATTCTACAAGAAAAAAAAGAAATTTTCAAACTTATCAGTTCATGAATATTATTCTTAGGTTGTTGATTACCAAATACCAAAAAAAAAGTTATCCGTTTATTTAAAAAAAAATCATATAATTAACAATTAATTAGTAATTATTAATATTATTAGTATTTTTCAGAAAGTCCATTGTTCAGTTTCTATTTAGTTTTATTGTATAATTTGTATAGTATAATATGGACAAGTATTCTATGAGCGAAAAGTTACAAATGGTTACATGGTGCTATGGCGCTATACCGCCAAGTGAAACCAAAGTTTCAAGACAGTTTTCTGGAAAGACCATTTCCTTCTATTTCGACTATTAGTCGCATAATAAACAATTTGCGAAATCACGGAACCATTAATGATCTAAGCAGTCACCACAATGTGACCCTGGAAGATCCAGAAAGGGAAATGACTGCAATTATGGTGTGCGCAAGTGTTGAGGCTAATCCGATGCAGTCAAGTAAGAATACTGCCGATTAACTGAATTTAAATTCAAGAACAGTTCGTCGAATTTAAAAAAAAAATAACTGCAGGTCCTACAAGTTAAAAAAATCCAACGAAATCTTGCCAGTAGACAACTTTAGACGGATGGAGTTTTGCGAACGTGTAATGGAAAAGGCGAACAGAGACCCAACATTCATTGAAAATAATGTTTTCACCGATGAGTCGACTTTTCCATTACACGGTCGTCATAACCCATCCGTAGCACGCTATTGGTCAAGAAATAATTTGCATTTTACATACGATCATGGTACGCAATACCCCCAAAAATTGAATATATGGGCAGGTATACTAGGTGATCAGGACCATTTTTCATTGACGGTAATTTGACTGCATTAAAATACCTCACACTTCTGCGAAACTCTATCATACCAGCAATTCAGAATATCCCAGATATAAATCTAGAACAAATTTGGTTTAAGCAGGACGGTTGTCCCGCTCATACCGCGACAAATTAATTGTCAGTGGATGGGCGAGGGAACTTTATTGACCTGCTAGATCTCCTGATCTAGCACCAAATGATTTCTTTTTGTAGGGTTATGTAAAATCTAATATTTATTGTTTCCAAAACCAAAGGGCTACGAATCTAGATGAGCTAAAGCAAAAAATTATTGGCTCAATGGATTCAATTAGCCAACAAACTTTTCAAAATGTTAGAATAATTTCTATAATAGGCTGGGCTACTGTCTAACAGAAGGAGGTGGTCGATTTGAGCATCTTACTGGTTAACCATTTGTAACTGTTCGTTCAACCTGTTGTTTGTTTTGCAATTTTATATTTAAATCAGTTTTTCATCTTACCGTACCAAAATATTATAACGATTGTTCAATGTTCAATTTTTACAATCTCATTCTCTTTGCAAACACCCTTCAATAATTTCCAAGTACTGGCCATTTACGAACCCGATGTTTAATAACTTTTTTAAAACTGTTTTTGTACTTAATAAAATATTTAAAACCAACAAAAATAACGTTTGTGGGAGAATCTTAAAAATTGTATCACAATGAAAAATTTGACTGTAAACAGGATATTCCATTCGAAAATTTGAAAAATCCCCAAAGTTACGACAAAGATAGCAAAATAAAATTTATATCCGAACGTCGCATCTGAAAAGAAACCAGTTCCTCGTGGCGAAGGCTATTTACCTTCAGTACCTCCAAAAAAAAGAGAAGGTGGAAAATGAAAATATTTCTCGTCTACAGTCTCAATCTAGTTTTATTTCTACATGTACATCTACATTTTCATACACTTTATTTGGATCTAGTCCATCAATAAAACCTTAAACAATCTGATTTGAATGATCTTGTTAGAGACTTACGGCTATCAAAATCTAAGGCTCAATTACTGGTGTCAAGATTAAAACAGTGGAATTTGTTGGATAACGATTTAAGTAGTTCTAGTGATGAGAGTGATGAAAATGAAGATAAATTGTGGTCTAGTGATGAATCTGAATTAATATATTATGACAATAATGAAGATGAACAATTATTAAATTAAATTTGACTTTGTGCAGTGATGGTTCAGCATTTATAATAATTCAAGTTTAAATAGTTTCAATTTTAATTTAATGACATTGTTTCCTCTTTCTAAAAATAATTTTTCTTCAATATATAACATTAAAACATTTAAAATCTTCATATATACCAAAAATTCTTATTTTTGACTACTCACACCTGATGATGGCTATATAGCCGAAACCGGTAGTGATCGAATATATTTTATTATACAAGGAATTAGAGTTTTAATTATTGATCTGACAATTATTAAATGAACTATTAGACCATCACCACCATTATCGAAACCAACACAAGAGCAATTAGAAGTCAAGCAACCAATTTTACCTAATTATCCGCATCTGGGACCTGGTAATCCAATATTACCTTTCACTCAAAATGAAATTGATAATATTGCTCGACAACATGATATTGATTATAGTAATGCACGTCATCCAATGGAAATTTTCGAAGCTGATGAAAATTTCTAGATAGAATGAATAAAATAGAAACTAATTCAGTATATGAATGGATAGTTAAAAAAATTGGAATAGGAATTAATACGAAAACAACTTTCGAGCGCAAAATTTAACGAGCAACAAATTAAGCAATTAGAAGATCAATATCCGGAATATAGAATGTTTACAGAACGTTGGAATGCAGAACAAACAAGTTTTCGTAATAATATTGTAAGTACTGAATTGACAAAAACACGCTTATCATCACTATTTCGAAATACAAAAATTCCATCAACATTATATAGCAAAATCGACACAATTTTCAAACATACAGTTGGTAAAAAGGGCGTTAACTCCTTTGATATTTCTGACGATGCAGATTCAATTGCCAAAATGGCTCAACAAATACGAGATCTAGAAGAAATGGATAGATATAATAAAAATAAATCGCTATATAATAAAATTCAGACAGAATATTATTAAAGGCGTGGGATATTTAAAAAAATCACGCGAAAGTTATCAAGTATTGGTTTTTAGATAACGTTAAAAAATCAATCAATTTCGTAACAATTTATTGGAAAATAAATATAAAGTATCAACAACTTCAGAATTATTGCAAGATAGACAAATACGTGCGATAGATACTATAGAAAAAGACAACAAGAATGCAAGTTAGTATAAATAGATATAGAAATGCGTTTACAATTAATTGTAATAAATCAACCGTTCGTGCAACATTAATTCTTGAGGTATGTCAAATAAATCTTTTTGGTCTAAATTTAATAAAACTTGCTTTACTAATTGAAAAAGATCCAGCATTTCGTCGTTATATATACAGAGAAGTTGCCAGAAAAACTGTAGACAATCAAAAATTTACTTCCTTTAATACCGAAATTAATTTTAAAAGTTTACGCGATCATTTAATTAATGTATTACCGCGCAGTGAATTAATTCAAGCTGAAAGTAAGATATTTATTTCAATATTCATAATTAATTATATCGTTTATTTTACAGATCAATACCACGACGCAATTTACGAGCTTATCAACCCTAAAACATCGTGAGAACCATTTACGTCTGAAAACACGGAAAGTCCAGATTCTGTTGAGTCAACGCCCAGTACTTCGACGGCACATCCGTCAACGATTGATACATATTTTAAATCGGTTAAGCGTCCAGCTGACACACAACCATCATTAACACCTGCAACTAAATTAAAAGTCGTTGAACAAACTACATCATCAACTTCTGAATCTGATCAGCCTATGCAAATTGACCATTCGTCAACTGCCGATACTAATCAAAACGCACCAGTTCAAGGAGAAGCAGGAAATTTAAAACGACAAAAGAAACAAGGGAAAATATTTGGTTTATTAGAAGTAAATAACATTTGTAATCAGTTCAATATGTCAACATACAATTCATTCAAAATAACTAAATATACAAAATCATATATATTTATTTTTAACGATAAAAACTTGCTAATCAATTATTAAACTTAGTTGATATAACATACCCTTCGGTAAAATCAACATGTCATGAAATGAAATTAAATGAGGAATGTGAGAATTATAGAAACTCTCATTGTGAAATAGCATTTATTGTTGCTTTCAATATTAAATTTTCAACTCTTTATGAAAAATTAGGTAAAAATGTTAAGCATGAAAATTGTATATTTAAATTCCATCTTTCAATTGCTAATCGTTTAGATAATTTAAACGATATGGATAATGATGATATTGTCGATGAACACATAAAACATATAATTAAAACTATGTTAGATAATGAACAATTCGGTTTTTCGTGGTCTACAGAAATAGAGCGCGAAGAACAACGTTCACAATATAATAATAAATTTAATAATGATCAAGAACAACCTAAAAAACGTCGTCGATTTGATTGATTTGTTTCTTTTTAGTGTCTACAATAAACAGCACTTTACTTGACGACCAAAAAAAAATATTCCATTAATTGACGATAATGCTATTCAACCTAAAACAACTTATATATTAGACCGGATTACCAATACTTATAACCTAAAAAACTTACATTTCGATAATCATGTCGATTATGATATTACTAATAAACCTACTTGGATATATAGAAAGGAACCAATGCAATTAGATTCTTATTATAGAGATTTGACCAGAAAATATAACTGTTATCACGTCCATTCATTTGTACTTGCATTTATACCATTATCTTTGAATATAAATAATATTGCTAATATTTACCAAGTTTTTATATCGTTAATAAGATTTTTTCTTTATCAATTAATGTTTAACGAGGATGTTATAAATGATAGTGACATGTTGCTGCTGTTATTAATTTCATTAATTTTGAGACTGGTGAATCGAAGACAAGTCACCGTTGTCAATGGAATGTTCCTTCAGAGTTGAAGAATAGTGGAGAGTATTCGAAAGGACGGAAAATAAGCGACTTAATTCCTAAAAAAGCTTATCTAGAAGAGTATGAGTCGGTTGATTTAGATAATCTTAATATTTTATGTTCGTTAAGTAATATGCTGAAATCTGCGAAAATGACAGAATCAACTAAAACAGCTAACTTTATAATAAATAAATTAATTGATACTGTAATAGATACAGTATGTGCTCGAAATTGTCTGAATCTATACCATCACTTTTATAATTATCATACTAGTTTAAAAATATATGCTAGCAATGTGTCATTTCAACAAATACATGGTAAAAAAAATGATGAAAACGCTCGTGAATTCTATAAAAAAAATACCTGGACATGGTGTAGAATGGTCAACCATGGTTGTGTGCGAGTCCTGATGGAATGGTTATTGTGGATGGTGAATCTACCAAAATTTTGGAAATAAAATGTCCGATTTCCGTGCAAAATAAACCAGTAGTTAATAAAAAAGGACAACTGACACATCCTTCCTTTGAATTTCATGAGAATGATGTACAAAGTTTGCAAAAATCCCATGCATATTATACTCAATGTCAAATATTAATGTATTGTACTGGTCTTTTTGAATGTGATTTTTTCGTTTATTTCCCAAACTTAGAATATACTTTGATAACAATACCGCGAGATGAAGGCTTTTTGTCGCAATGTTATTTCAAATGGGTCGGCCGGGCCTCTACTGATTATGATCAAGTGTGTAGACGAGTAGATGGATGGTGAATCGGTTTCCATCAATGTATGGCTCCAGTTATATGGAATTTGTTTGATTGTTTGATAATAATATCTATTTATTGAGAGAAGAAATATCAAATGTAAGTGAATTACATAATGTTTAAACGAAAATCGTCAGAGTTGGCATAATCGATTACAAAGAAAACATATCGAAATCATAAAGTCTCATCTTGTGAAATTCACCAAACATTTACAACGTATTTATCATCATCGTACATCATTGTAAATCGTTTATTATCTTAAAATATCGATTATATTAATGAATATTTGTAATTTTAGGTGTGTGTGATGTATTTTTTTTATAGCAGGATCCATGAATTTACTGGAAAAAACAGGATAACATTGTATTGGAATGGAGACGTTGAAATGGATGGTGAATTGGTTTCCATCAATGTATAGCTCCAATTATACGGAATTTGTTTGATTATTTAGATGTGTGGAAAAAGACGAATGTAAGTGAATTACATAATGTTTGAACGAACATCGTCAGAGTTGGCATAATCGATTACACAGAAAACATCGAAATCATAAAGTCTCATCTTGTGAAATTCACCAAACATTTACAACGTATTTATCATCATCGTACATCCTTGTAAATCAGTATAGTAATGTAAATCAGTGTAGTAATGTTCCAATATTTATAATAGTTTAAATTTAAATCTATATATTTTCAATCTCAATTTCTACAATAACTTAATTTCATTTCAACTTTGTGTAGTGGTGATTTGACATTTATAATAGTTTTGATTTAAATTTAAATAATTTCAATTTTAATTAAATTCAATTTGTGTAGTGATCGTTTAACATTTATAATAACTAGGTTTGAGCTATTTCAACTTTAATTTTGACTAAATTTTTATATTAAACTGATTTCATTTTTACATCAAACATGACGTTGTGTAAACATTTGTAATAGTTCAAACTCTATATTAATTTAATAACATTAATTCTTTAAAAATAAAAATAATTTTTCAATTTGTAACATTAAAAAATTTGAATTCTTCATATGTATCAAAAATATTCTTAAATTTTGACGTAAGTTTTTTAAAGATTATTTATATAGTAAATAGTATATAGTATACAGAACTCGACACAGAAATAGGAACATAGGAAACAAGATCGGGCCAATAGGCGACCAGTTCTCTAAAAATTTCACCAGTGGACACCACCCACCCTTAGATCTTTGTATAAACATCACGCCCACTTTCATTCGAAAATCTCTCTGACCCATATTTTGTAGTTGTATTTCATTGAAATACACAAATACACAAATTTGTAAATATTTGTTATCTTTGTCGTGACCATGGCGATTTTTCAAAACCAGACTATGGAACATGGGATTTTAATGTATCAGACAAAGAGCGGATTATCCACAGCTGTGGAACATTTCAATCGTACTTTTTCAATTTTATACCTACTACAATTGGGTAACATCTGTTTTTGCTGTTATCGTACTAAATTTTATAATAATTGTTAAAATGCCCCATTGTCAAAAGTGCATAGCGATTTCTCCTTGTAATTCAACTTTTTTTATACCAATATTCAATTTCTACAATTTCATTGGAATTTCTCTTTGTAAACATCCTTCAATAATTTCCAAGTACTGGCCATATCGCTTTACGTACCCGTTGTTTAATAACTTTTTTAAAACTCTGTTTTTATAGTTAATAAAATATTTAAAACCAACAATAATAACGTTTGCGGAAGAATCTAAAGATTGTAGCCTAATGTGATAAAAAGCGAAAAATTTGACTGTAAACAGGATATTCCATTGTGGATCATATTGCTTCACTCATCTGATGTTTAATTAATTTTATAGAATTCTGTTTCTATTTCATTTATTACAAATTAGAGTTAGAGTACCTGCTGTTGATAGAATTTAAAAATCATTGGACCGGATAGTGGATCTAAAGAACAAAAAACTTGTGGACACAGTGACATCTCTTTCGGCAATAGGGGAAGTGCGAACAAATGATAATACTACAGTGCGTGCGGTAGGTACGACGGACAAATTTCACAGACTTATTGTTGATTATCTCGGATTTTATTTAGTTTATTGCTTTTTTGTAAATGAAAAAAAATACAAGTGGTATATAGTTCAAGTACTCTCGAAATTAGTAAAGAAGGAGCGGCGTTTATTGGGATGATGTGAATGAATTAGTCTATCGATTGGCTTTGTTACATGCATCACGTAGAGCCGGTATTAATTCACATCATAACGAAATTATTGCCATCGAAGAAGAATTACGTGAAGCTGATGTAATATATTAAGAATGTCACTATATATGGATGTACAACGGTTTCGTGTACCTGATAAGAAATTTTTACCGAAAGAATTAGCAGTTCACGACGACCATAGAATGAGTCATTTTATTTTCAAATCACCTTATTGTTTCAAAGCACTACCATTGGAATATAAAAAATAAGCTCACTGAATGACAACCATCATGGTTTAAAATGCGATGATGGTTTTGCAGAACCTGCAGAATTTGGGAATATACTTAATAGAGTAACTGTTGGATATGATCAGGTTTATGTAGAAGGGTTACAAAAAAATCCGGCAGTTTAGCGCTACATTTTAAACCCGGCATTTCAGCGCTACATTTAAACTTGACATGCCCTACATTTAAAATCAGCCATTTTTAGGGATTTTTCAATTTTTAAATTTAAGTTGGTACTGGCCATATTGCCTCTTCCCCTACAGCTTAGGCAACTCAAAACACACGTAACACAACAAGGTTTACATATAAATTCAAAATGGGTATGCAACCAGATATACATGGAACTGCAAAGTACTGTCCCAAAATCCCGTGACTATTTTGTCCGAAAACTGCCGTATTCATACTACTAACATGTTGTGTTTGGAGGCATTCGAACGCATCATTTACGTGTTGGGTTAGAGTTGGAAATTGGTCAATCAATTAATGAGAATAACAGTGGAAATTATGTTTGAAAGTCAAAAGAACTGGCAAACGGTTGATAAATTTATAACGAAAGTAATTAAAATTAAAACTGATGATGAGAGATGTAATGGAACTGATAGTGATGATGATAAAGACGATGACAGTAGTAATGATGATTGATTGAAGAAATGTGATTTAAATTATCTGAACTCCTGATCCTTTGCTTAGCAAGGGGTTGGGGGATGTAAGATTATTAAAAAATAGTTATGATAAAAATGTTAAACATCATCACTGACACAAGTAGTGATCAACAGTTGTGTGTAGTACCGGGAACAGGCGAACCCGAGGTATTCTTGAGCCACGGATGGCTGAGCGCCAGCCATCTGTTAATTACCGTAATCACGGCTCGCACTCCAGCAACCTCTGCAGTGCGTGGTAGGGGTACGTTGTGTGAGTTCGGGACCGGGGGCTTGTCTTATAGGCCGGCCAGAGAGGACAAACCCTCCATAACGGAGGCAAAGGTAATGCTAGAATCCCTGTGGAGTACTAGGCGCACCCCACAGTATAAATGCCCTCCCCTCGGTACGGGCGCACTGCCGAGGGGTGATTTTTAGGTTATCCCAACGCGTGGCAATCAAGTTTGAGCCAACTACCCAAAAAAAAAACAAGAAGGAAGTAGGAACAGATATAATATATATATCGATTTAGATGGGTCGGAGCAACCTGGTCCGTCGACGGTGCAAACTGTGAGAAGCCAGGTCACCTAAGTAAGGAGTCCCTCAGTGGAAGAGATCTCCAAAAGAGGAAAATGGCGGACCGGTTCATGGAGGAGGCCGGTCCATACAACAAAGAGGAGTGCTCGATAGTCTTCACCTTGGTGGAGGCCATTGGAGGCTCACAAGGCAGTTTGAGGAGATGGAAAAAATCATTGCCGCTAAGACAAACACCAAGCGCGAGATTAAGGACGTGGCGGGTCGTATAATGAAGTCAGTCAACGTCCTCAACAAGGAATCCGTAAGTAGGTGGTTGGAGGACCACAGATACGAGGCGGTTGAACGTATGTGTCACGAAGTTGACACCCAAACAGTAAAGTGTGTGTGCAAGGAGGTCAGCACGCAGGCTGAGTCGAATGCTGGTGCGCTGAGTCAGGGATGAATGTGCAGGAGTACATGCTCCTGGTGGGTAGGCGGTGGATTGAGGACGTCGTCACGACAGTGAGGATGACTGAGGGCTCCCCTCGTGTTCGGGGCGGCGATGTGCTCCTGTTGGTTATAGGAGAGAAAGGGGTAAAGAGTGAGCGGCTGGGCTGAGGATTGGTCGACCAGTTTCCCCAGGCCAGGCAAGTGCGCGAGGGCTTGAGTGTAGGATCAGTTGCCTACATCAAGAGCGAGAACGTGGTGTGCTGTGATCGCTCTCTCTGGAAGGGCGGCGGCTGCCGTGCGTTTCTTTAATAATCAAATATTGGTTTTTAGATAACGTAAATGAAATCCATATATTTCGAAATAATTTATTGGAAAAAAAATATAAATCACAATCATTATCAATACCAAAGCAAGATAGACAAATTAGAGCTATTAGTGATATAGAAAAAGATGCACATAATGCAAGTAAGTATGAATAGTGGGAAAGCGCATTTACAATTAATTGTGTATTAGTAGTTAACAGTGTTACATTAAAACTAAAGGTATGCCAAAATCATTTTGGGCTAAATTTAATAAGAATTCATTAATTAAACGTGATGCTGCTTTTCGGCGATATATATAGAGAAGCTGCTAAAAAAGAAGTAGCAAATCAAAAATTTACATTTTTCAATACGGAAATAGATTTTAAAAGTTCAAGAGAACATTTAATAAACGTACTACCACGAAATGAATTGATTATGACAGAAAGTAAGATATAAAACTTAAAATTGAAAGTCCGCAAGATACAAATTTACCTTCAACGTCATCCGTAAGTCAAGCAAATCCTACAGCAAAAATTGACAAATACTTTTAAGCAGTTAAGCGACCACTGAAGTATCAGCATCTACAAGTACTGCAGAAAATACCTAGCCTTTGCAAGTAGATCATTCCGAATCTAGTGAAGCAAATCAGAACGCACCTGTACAGGGAGAAGCTGGTAATTTGAAAAACAAAAGAAACAAGGCAAAATATTTGGGTCTTTATTAGTAAGTAATAAAACTAATAACAATATGTCTGCTAGTACATCATATAATTCATTTAAAATTAGAAAATATACGAAATCATATATATTTATTTTTAATGCCAAATTATTAGCAAATCAACTTCTTAGCTTAGTAGATATCATATACCCTTCTGTTAAAAGCACGTGTCATGAGATGCATCTTAACGATGAGTGTGATAGTTATCGCAACTCTCATTGCGAGATTGCTTATATCGTAGTATTAACTTTTCCATTTAATATTAAATTTTCTACATTATATGAAAAATTAAGTAAAACGGTTAAGCATGATGATTGTATTTTTAAATTTCATTTATCCATTGCTAATAGACTAGATAATCTTATTAGTTGATGCTGGATACATAATTAACTCATACAATGGTCTACAAAATACATTATGAAATTCTCCTGGCGCAATTAATAATTTAATTTATTTATTTATTGTTCAAGACAATTTGACAAAATATCTCTCCATGGTGTCCGCCATGGACTACATTCAAGTCTCATTATGAATGCAATTTAGGTTCTCTAATTAATGCAGTGTCATGTGATTTAATTTTACCGGTACTGGTCATCTTTGGACTGATAAACAACAGATACACCAAAGGTCGACAAGTCATTACGTAACAATTTCTTCAATGTCCGGCAAGGTGGTGCATTACCCAAAACTCAGAGAAATTTCAGGTCATACTTTTCAGGAATTTGTTTTCATCCAACAGATAATAAAATTATTTGTTTTGTACCGACTTTCGATACTGAGGTTGTGTTCCATCTATTTAAAATCGAATTCCCAAAATTGAATAGGTTTTAATAATAAACGTTGAAGTCAATTGAAAAATTGCTAATTGCATATTTTTTTTTGAAATGAGTTTTCCACATATTCCCTAATATCATCATATGTGTCTTACAATAGTCTACAGAATAAATTATGAAATTCTCCTAGTACAATTAATTTTATTGATTGATTTATTTATTTATATATTGTTCAAGGCACTTTCTGATTTCAATTGACTATTTAATTAATCAATTCAATCGCCTTTTTTTACTGTTTTTAAAAATTTCTTGTAATGCAGAAAACGACAAATTATATAAAGCAATGCATTTTTTAAATGTACATCGAATGGAAAAAGTCCTCTAATTAATGCAATTTTAAGTGACGGAATCTTACCAGGGCATCGTTCGACTTGTCAAAGGTAATGATAAGGGATGGGTTCCAAATGTGGAGCGAATATTCAAATTTCAGAAGAGCCCCACAGTAGACTACCGCACAAAATTATGAACGCAGAAAGATTTGAAGAATGGATACGCAATCTGGTGGTAGCTCAGGAGAAACCATCCCTGATTCTATTGGAAAATGCCAGCCATCATAGTCGGTTAGAAGAACGACCCACCAAAAATGTATTATTATATAGATTTACCGAGGCAAAATTATAAACAAAAAATTCATGTAGTTGATAGAATAGTTGCATCTTTAAGCCAATAAAAATGGTATGGAGTCAAACGAAACGGTTCTATGACCAGCAAGTTTTAACAGAGACGACACCGCCTATAGATGTTTGGCAAATAGTCGTCAACAGTGTTATTCCACATCAATGAAGTAATTCCTTCGAGCATACCCATAAAATAATAAATGAGTACTGGAACATGGAAAAACAGATTACTAATGATATGGTAATTGATATTAATAATGATTTCAGTGACAGTGATCTTGATTGTTGATTTTTATTTATTTATATGTTTTATTTGCTGTTTGAATAGGAAATTATATTTCATTTTACCTTTATTCAAAAAAGAATGTTATCATTATTAATCTTTTTAGTTAAGTTGTGGTTGGTTTAGTTATTATAATCTCATTATCATTATTATTGAATAAAAATTTGTGTATAACAATTGTTTAAAGTTCTCCATACTCCAAAAACCATTGTAGTTGGCGATGAAACGTAGTGCTTTCAATACGATCCAGAAACCAAGCGCCAAAATGCAGAATGGAAGCACTCAGAGATGAGCCTAATCCGAAAAAAAGCCGTTTGGAGAAGATAAAAGTTAAGTTAATGTTGTTTCTACGGCTCGAAGAGAATAATTCATAAGGCGTTCGTCCCACATGATCAGATGGTTACTGCTGAGTTTTATTTTGGTGTTTTGAAACGTTTTGTATTCGGTCAGAATATCGTGAAGAAGGAAGTTGGCGCTTGCTGCATGACAATGCGCCAAATAGACAATTATACTGTCTTTTAAGAATAAATATATTTTTTTTAATTATTACGACCATTCCTTGCAATTTTTCTTCTTTTTTAACACAAGGTTGTAAACCTTCAACATCCATGAAAGCTGAAATTTTCTTCAATAAAGAGTTCATGCACATTCTTTTAGAGTTTTTTTTACCTGTCTAATAAAAATTAAACAATAAAACCTAATTTAAAAATTAACCATTCTATGATTCCTAATTTCCATAGCGTTATCTCTAATTATAAAAAAAACAACGGATACGGGCAGGTCTTTAACAGTGACATTGTAGACTTTCGTGGTCGAAGTTCCATTGTAATTAATGGATTAATTAAGTTATGTTAATTATAGATAGTAATGGTGGTAGTATTGAAATACTATTAACAAATGTAATTTATGCACATTGAACACAGGCATATAGATGTAATTAATGCTACGCAATTAAATGATTTATCCATTTTAAAAATTTACTTGATGTAGGTCGCTGTAAAATGTTTAGAAGTGAGTGTTCCCACTGTGATAAAATTCAAAGACGCTTCAATGGATCGCATTAGACCTTTGAAATTAAAAAAAAACAGTACAATGAAGATATAGATACGAATGTGAGAATGAAATCCGTGAAGTGATTTACGACATGGTGGAGCGTAGTAAGAAATTATGCTTCAACATTTTTTTCTGCTTTTTTTAGAATTATCTTTAAGTCTTTCCATTTTATTTCCATTGGCAGAGAAGAGGGTTTTAAAAAGCTTCCTGCTCTTTTAGAAAATCGAGTGACACTTTTAAAAGACTTAGGTTTCAAATATGTCAAAGATGACAATAGACGTCTGTAATTAACTATTTTGCCCCTAGTAAGAAGTGAGAAGGTTCTCGGCGAATTTATTTCTGTGACTGTGTATAAGGAAAAACCTCGTGACCATATTATTGTTCACAACAAACTAAACCAGAGCTACATGTGGTCGTAAAACAAAACAAAACCGAAATTATTATATACGTTTCAGATATTGATTAAAACAGTCGGTTTAGCCCAATGGAAAAAATATAGATCTAAAGAAAACCGTGGTGGCTACCAAAAACATACATTAAAAATTAACGGAACTGTTCAACTTGCAAGTGAAGCAATTGCTTCTGTCACGCCAGATTACTGGGCTGATGTTTGTGCACCTGTGCACAGGGTTGTTCTCAAATGCATACTTGTTGGATGAAGTTACTCAACCAAATCGATTTTTAGGTAAACATGGGAGATGACTTTCCTGAACTCGGCGAAAGTAAAACCCAAGAGATCCCTGGTATTGTTGACAACTTCCTAGAATACCAATTATCTATTTTGGAAGGCCCGAAATTACATTGAGAAATGACCATGGCTTCTGAAGGGATGAAAAAGAATGGCACTCGTCCAGGACTGATAGACATCGCTCGTAAATGTTATCATAAAGATACCGTTTGATTTTTGATCAATAGTTTAAAAAACATAGCAACAGAACTATTGTGAATACCATCCAACTGGTATGTATTTCTATGAAATGACTTAGTGAGCTGTTATGTCGTAATACTGCATCAAAATCATGTTGCTCCGAATTCCTTTGAAAAATAATCCAATCTATAGATTATTTTAAATTCCAACCAGCAACATATTTTATTCTCACTAATATTATTGCAAACCTTGGTGTTATTCAGTAATTTAGTTGGTTGATTTTATTTATTAAGTAGCAAAGGAATGGTTGACGTAAAACAGCAACTGTATATTGCAGAATAAGATCAATTAGTTTTCGCTTATACAGGCCTTATCTATGCCGACTATTAACTCCACTAGATGGTAGTGTTCATTGGCGCGAATAATATACTGACACCAAACTGGGACAACGAACATCATCAATGTAAGGTAACTAATTGGAGAACAAATTAATTTATAATTACACAAGGAGTCAAGCTAGTAAACACTGATCAATTCAAAACCATTTGAAACAAGACCGAAGTTCGATTTCAGAGGCCACAACGTTATTTGACGATTGCAGGGAAAGGCAAAGCAAGACGGGGTACCGCATGTAACTCGCGATATAAAAACGGAAATCCCAATTACGCATAGGGATTACTCGGGTCGCCATCTGGGCAAGCGAATCAGTGAAACAATTGGTCGGGTGACGAAGTTACAGCGTAACTTCTCATTTTTACAAAAAAAATTTGGTGCTTTTATAACCTGTGACGGCGGTATAAAAAGATCTGCAGTATATGTCCACGTTCCCGATGCAGAATTTAGAAAGCTATACGGCATGTGTGATATTTTATACATTTGTAAATAATGTTTCCTGTATATTTTATATGGTTTTAATCAAACAAGAAGGGGCATGATGGGGAAATTATAATGACACATTACCCCATCTTGTCCGTCACACACATACAAATGAAAGACAGGTCGAGGAAAATGGTCAAAAGAAGCGATGCGGAGCGCAATTACTGCTGTGTTAGAAGGCAAGATGGGGTATCACTTTACCAGCGAACACATTTTCAGTTCCAATATTGTTCAAAAAGTTGAGGTACTTATGCTCTTGCATTTCGTTACGATTGTAATCGAAACAAATTTTGATTCATCCCACAATATTTGTTCTTTAATCGAATTTTTGTATTTGTTAATAGAGTTTTCCCAACTTTTGTAATATGTTTTTAATTTTTGATTTGTTACATTATTTACTACTATTTTTATGTTTGTTTACTTTTGCCAATGTCTTTTTAATGCATTTTCTTTTTGGTAAGTCTTATTTTTCATATTTTTTTAAACATGTTTTTAATTATTATAATATACTAACAAAATTAGGATAATTATTTGCTTGTATTTTCATATTTGCTTTTGTTGTACTAACATTTACAATAATCACCCATTAGGGCAACGCGACCATCACAAGGTATTGGAACGCCCGGAAAACCACTACGAAGTCAAGCCCGAGAAATAATTGCCAAGGTGTTCAAGTTTTTCAACAAAGAAGCAGAAGAAAAGTAACCGGTTCCAGTGAATAATTTCATTCGGAGAACAATTGCAGCAAGAGGAGTTTCTGCATGGACCCACCGATCTGTCGTGAAAGAAAGCGAGAAAATTGCTTATGAAAAACAGACAGAATTCCAGTCGCCGGAGAAAATATATCAAAAGAAGAACACCCCTTGCCTCATTAACAACACATCAATGGATCCCACCGTCAAAAACCTCGTGTATAGCTACGTCACAGAAGAGAAGCGCCATCCTTCCTTGAATAGTAAGCTTATTTTACAATATTGTCGATAGAATTGGTTCTATAACGGTTGATTCCTTATTCAGCTGTTTTGGCAAAAATACATGCAGCGGAGATACCGTTTGAAGGTGATAGAATAAAGCTCTGGAGGTATCTTCGACAACTTGGCTTTAAATGGAAAACGACTCCAGATAATAGAAAGTCGTTAGCTGAATCATATGACATTCGGCGTAAAAGAACTGGATATCTAGCATTAATGAAACAGTTCAGGCAAGAAGGCCGACTAATTGTATGGGCAGATAAGAGTTACATCTGCACCTCCCACACACAGTCTAAAACGTGGATGGATGACAGCGGATTTGGAATAAAAAACAACAACTGGCAAAGGACGTCGATTGATAATGGTGCATGCCGGTGGAGACATGGATTTTATACCAAACGCCTTGCTAATATTCAAATCAGGATCGAAATCAGATTACCACGATGACATGAATGCAGCCAATTTCATGAAATGGGTACAGCAACAATTACTACCCAATCTCCCCCCACGGTTCGTTGTGATAATAGATAACGCATCATATCATAACGTGAAAGTTGAACGATATCCAACGTTCGCTTCCAAGAAGATGGAAATGCTAACCTGGTTAGAAGAGCGTAATTTACCGTGTCATCCAGCAATGGTAAAAATACAGTTGTACGAGTTGATAAAGACTCAAATTCCGAGAGTGCCACAGTACAAATTAGACATGCTACTCGAAGAACACGGACACAGTGTTCTACGTCTACCACCATACCACCCAGAGCTCAATCCGATTGAGTTGATTTGGGCACAAGTCAAAAACTGGGTGGCGACACATAACGTGACGTTCAAGATGAACGACATAGAGGCCTTGGCAAGACAAAAATTTGCCGAAATAGGAGTAGCAGCATGGAGAAAAACATGTGAACATGTCAAACAGGAGGAAATACATTTTATGGAAGAAGGGCACCGTATCGACACTCTCATGGAAAATGTGCAACTTGGACCGTCCTCTTCAGATGAAGAACTGGACAACTACAGCGCTGGTGAGGGACCAAGTGGCTTACAACGAATAGATCTGGATAGTGATTCAGACTAAGCCAAATTCTAGTATTCGCTTTCGAAGGGTTGACTTGGGCAGCAGTGGAAAACGCGTGTTATCGTGCTTAGGATGGATTTACATAAGGGTAAATAAAAATAAAATTATTATAATAACAAATATTCATTAATTTTATTTTCAGGTCTTTTACTGGAGCTGTCGAACCCTACCAGACTGGGATTTTATCGTGCCTAGGATGGATATATACACTGGTAGATAAAAAATTAATTATTATAATATTAAACATACAAGTGATATATTTTTTCAGGTATATTATTGTGACTGTGGGGCACTCATCGACATGTATTTCACTGTGTTTAGGATGGACTTACGCAACGGTAAATTTAAAATATAATTGTGGTAGTGCAACTATATACCTAATAATGAAATAATTTTTCAGGCATATTATTATGGCTTAGCAGTACTATATAACACACTGGTATTTTATTCCTTAGAAGAATTCAATGATAGGTTGAAATATTTTGATTTTTCATCGGAAGTTGACCGTGGAAATAAATTATCTTCACTGAGTGAAAAACAAATTCGAAATGGATATGTTATAACTACTGAAATGTCATTTCTTATCTCTTACTTCGGTATTATTATCGGTGATTGCGTTCCGGAAGATGTCCCTGCGTGGGAGGTGTATCTTACTTTATTTGAAATAATTGATATTGTTACTAATAGTTGTACTATTTCAGATGATATATCGTATTTGTCACATTTGATAGAATCTCACAATAAATTATATTTAGAATTATCTGAAGCACTGAGGCCTAAATTTCATAAATTATTACATTATCCGTATATTATGACTCAAATGGGTCCTTTACGTAATATGTCATGCTCAAAATTTGAATCCTTCCATCAGCTATCAAAAAAATATTCTCGAATCAATCACTGTCGTAAAAATCTGCCTTATACTTTTGCTACAAAAATACAATTAAAACTTATATAGCTATAGATTTTTAACTAGAAATGGATTTCATACTTCTATTGTAATTGGTGAAGTTTTTGGAGAGTTAATAAATAATTCGAAGTACAATGAACTGCCAAAAATTGCTGAGAATGTATACGAACTAGCATTTGTCAAAGTAAATGGTTATACTTACCGGCCAAATTATTTTATTCATGTAGATAATTCTGTTAAATTGAATGATCCTAACTTCGGCGCTATTTGCAATATTGTAATAACTAATGATAATAATACTATTTATTTTATTTATAAAAAAATATATAACAATTTGTCTTACGAAGTATTAAAAGTAGATCTAAATAACTTATTGAGGCCGATAAAAGCCCACTTTTCTCGAGAAAAATATTTAATGATTTCAAAAAGAGAATTAGAGTAAATAAAACCGATCTGTAATAAAATATTGATGGGAAATTAAATAATAATTAAACGACTTTGACTTTGGTTTTAAGTCTCTGATACAACTATATTATTTATATTGTATTCTTTCTTGTAGTTATTTTGTATTATTGAATGTTTCTTTAATTATTTTATTAAAATTATAATAATAAAAAAATGTAATAATAAATGTAACTGTATTGCTATTTATTTAAATACATTTACTTCCTTCTAATAGATTTATAATTAACAGAAAGTTTTTTATTTTTTATTTAATCCAATATATTTTCAACGGAACTATTCTAATAATCTATTTAAATATAGACTTATGTATTATAAATAATCTAACTTTCTATTTAAAACTTGATAGATTAGCAATAAAATGAAATAATTTCATCGATAATATAATAATATTTAATATAAACACCATGTTACTTAATTTAAGAATCTCACCTCTTCATTCAAGTATTATTATCTTAACTATTAAGATATCTAGAGTTGTGTCAATAGTGAATAATATTGATAATTAATATGCTAATGCTAGGATCAAATAATGGCAACTTAACTATTAAGATATCTGGAGTTGTAGCAAGAATATCTGAATATTTAAAATAAACATATTTTTTATTTATTATGAACGGAGATCTAATTCTCCCTAATCAATTCTACCATTTATTTGTATTAAAGAAAATATCTTAACTATAAATATATCGTTTTTTTAGTGTGGAAAACATGAAACTTACACCGTCCTATTCAGATGAAAAACTGGACAAAGATAGCGCTGGTGGGGGACCAAGTGGCCTACACCGAATAGATCTGAATAGTGATTTAGACTAAGCCCAATTCTAATGTTCCCTTCCAAAGAGTCGACCCGGTCAGCAGTGGAAAACGCGTGCTACCGCGCAAAGGATATAGTTACGTAATGGTAAATAAAAATAAAAATATTATAATAATCAATAATTTTTTGATCGGGTCTTTTACTGGAGCTGTCTGGCCCTAACAATCTGGAATTTTACCGTGCCTATAGTAAGGGAGCCCACGAGGCTAAATGAGGATTTACTCGAGCGACGTGGGGACCTATTAGATTTTGAAGATTAGATGGTAGGAAAAAGAAGATTATACGATGTATGATAAATGCCCTTTCACCGGTAGAGGAAGCGTCCAAAGGTTTTGAAAAATGTTTAAAAAAAAATAGTTATATAGAAATACTCGAGGGCGTCAGATATTGATAGTGTCTATTCCCCATGTGTCTCTGATATCGAATGTATGTTATCTAATCTGCCTGTTTGCATAGCTGCGGCCGTATGGAAGGGTAGAAAATGATGGGGGGGGGTCGTTCGAGTGCGTAAGATATTCATAGGGGACGTTAAGTGAGCCCAAAGAAACCCCCATTCAAAAATTGGATTATATTGGACAGGAATAGGAATGTTGACTTGGAACTGCCAATTGGTTATAAACAACTTAAATTATATGAATATTTACTAATTATTTTGATGCGAAATTATTGATTCAATTATAATTACGACTTGTAAAATGAATAATTAACAAATAATTGTTAAATTGAAATAATTTCTATCAGTATAATTATTATTATTATTTTCAAATCTAGTGTGTTTGTTTAATAAATTCTTAGGTTGGCGATATCAATCTAGGGATTTTTGGTGAATAGAATTATATAGTGGCAGCAGTTGTTTTTTGACATTTGACAGATGTAAATATGACCTCAACAAAATTATTTAATAATTTCTTTTCATTTAGAATGAAAATATCTAACAAATATACGTGAATTACGCAAAGTTTAATCGTAAATCAACAGAGTTGGTGGTCCAATCCATTATAAAGAAAAACAATCCAAATCTTCAAGTTTTCTCATCTTGTGAAATGTACCCAACATTTCCAAGGTAAAATTATCATTATACAGCAATGTAAATCATTTATTATAGTAGACAAGCCCACGAGGCAAAATGGAGATTTACCTATTTGATTTTAAAGATCAGATGGTAGAAAAATAAAAGATTATACGATGCATATACCCTTTCGCCGGTGTAAAAAATTGAAACAAACAGTAAACAATCCTATATAAGTCTTGTAAACAAATTGAAATTCAATCCTTTCAAACTGTATGGCAGTCAAATTTTACAACAAGCGTGACATAAAAAAACATACCGTCTGTTAGATAAACGATGAAAACAAAATGGCTGCTGCCAACAACTAAAGTGTATGGAAATAAAATAAATAAATGGGCCATTCAAGATTTAAAATTTCAAAACATTGTTAAATATTATTCACAAGAATTAGTAGAACAAAAAAAAAACTTGACTTACCCAAAATGCTGTCATCCACACATAAAACCGACACCATGGCCAAATCACACCATCACAACACCAACACCACAACCGAACTGAACTGAACATTAAAATGGCTGTCAAACGCTTCCGTTTAGAAAGATGACGCTCACCCAATGTTGCCACGTCTACTTCTCCAACAATATATGCAAGTGGATTGCATAACTACCACCAACTTTCCAAAGAAAATTCTCCCACAACTTTTATTTTGTCTTATTTATGAACTCTTTGTCAGTAAGAAATTGTGAAATCAAGAATAATTTGTTGTCTTAGTAAAAACATTAACAACAACTAAATTGATAATATAGAATGATTGGACGACAAAAAGGAGTCTAATCGAAATGGTAATTTACGAAAACATTAATTAAATAGATATATAGATTATAAGTTTAGAACAACAACAACCAAATATGTTTAGTGGAAACAGCGAGTAACAAGTTCGTGTTTCAGTTTCCTGAAATTATTTATCTATTCTTCCTCGAGTTCTCTGCAAAATGCATTTTCTTCCTGGAATTGTCTTCAAAATTCATTTTCTAAGATAAATATTAAAAGACAAAGTTTTGCCTGGCAGTCCTCCGTTCATTTGAAACTCCTACTTTTAGATCTTCTGAGTCCATTTATTAAAGCAATAAAAAATTAACGTGCACAGGCTTACATTTTATTTAAAATAAATTATTAATTTTATCGTTTAGTTGTAGAATTTCAACATTTGCAGTTCGTTTGGTGGAAAATCACTGAAAACAAAATCGAAACTCAAACAATATAAAAGTATATCTAAGGCTGGAGAACCAATTCTGCAATATATATTCCAATATTATAAAGATACAAACATTTATATATTTACATATTTTTATAAACTTGTTGAGCCAATATGTGTTTCATGCTAACTTGAACCAAAATATAAAGTTTGTATACTTTACCGCCATTTCCTGAACCATTGCGTCGTTGTCATATTTCAGATCCCTTGAAAGACGAAAAGATTTTTTTATTTTGATAAGTATAAGACGCAATGTTATAATCCGAGGAAATTGGGAGAAAATATTGTCGATGTAAGTATTCTATGTTTGTTTAAATGTATGTTATTAGGCATCAAGATCGCTTGGGCTACCACTGCAGCTCTCGCGCCTAATCACGTTACATTTTTTAGCAAATTATTGTTTGATCTTTTTTATTTCTTGTGTAATTCTTTGGTACGATATACCTGTCTTTAAAAATATCCATCGTTTCAATATCAACTGACAATAATCAAATAAATGGATTAATGATATATTTAATAAAAAATATTAAGTTTATATAAAAAGGACACGTGGTTTCAACACTACTACAACCAATTGCACCGAGTGTAAAAATATCAATTTTTTGAGACACTGTAACTTTTTGGTATTTTCTAATATTTTTTAGATTTCAAAGTATTAACTTAATGAATAGTCTATTAGATGTTATGGTTTAACATATATTTATTGATTTTAGAGGATATTTTGTCAACACGGACAAAAGAATCATAATAAAATAGATATTCTTATTTTATTCAATTCTCACAAAATATAATTAAATTATTATACATAGCATGAAGTCTATACAGGGTCGGCCCGTCCAAGTAGAAACATAGGAGAAAATAGAAGAAATGAAACAGAAATATGATGTGCATGTGTTAAAAAGAGATATAGGAAAGGCGGGTGGTTAAGTAGTAAATAATCATTGCAAAAATATCCATCCTCACCATCTTCAACAGACCCCTTTTGTAATAACTACTCCTCTTTCTACTAAGAAAACGATCTGGCCTAAAATTTTACGTCTTTTTGAAGTAGAAACATTACAACTCAATGAGTAAGAGAGAGACGGAACAACAACATTGTGCTGGTTTTGAGACATTTGGTGAATTTAAAATCAATCGTAATTGAAAATAAATGTAAACATCGATTAAACTTAAACTTTTGTTTTTTTTTAATGCTCTTACATAGTACCATAAAAAATGTGTATCTGTACTGTTTGTTAAGATCGACAGTTAATTGAAAACAAACAAATTACCAAATTTTTTTTATTGTTTTTTATAATTCGTTCAATTGATAACAGTAGCAAACATTTCTCTAAATTCGGTTTCCATCAGCAACGCATTTTTAATTTTTATTCTCCAAATTGCTAGTTTGTTCTTGTTGTTGGTGTTGTTCCGTCTCTCTCTTACTCATTGAGTTGTAATGTTTCTACTTCAAAAAGACGCAAAATTCTAGGCCAGATCGTTTTCTTAGTAGAAAGAGGAGTGTTTATTACAACAGGGGTCTGGTGGAGATGGTGAGGGTGGATATTTTTGCAATGAGTATTTACTACTTAACCAGCCCTATATCTCTTTTTAACACATGCACATAATATTTCTGTTTCATTTCTTCTATTTTCTCCTATGTTTCTATTTGGACGGGCCGACCTGTATATTGCTTACACTAGCGGCATGAAGAATATATTTTAACAAATTCAATTTATGATTTAAATAAATTAATTAAATCATTTCATAGAATTAATCGAAAATCGTCAGCAAAAACTTAGCAATTTTAAACTTGGTTCAGTACAGTTTAAATAATACGATTCAGTTTTGTTTGAGTAGTGTGAATGTTTAGTGTTTTTAATATGTCACAAAGAACGAAGCGAATTCTTCATCTAAGTCGACAAACTGCTGCAGGCAAATATTATTATTTCATTCTTACTACGGAATTTAATCGATTAATCAGTCATAAATGAAACAATTACATCTTCTATGGTACAAAATGCATCTATTAAAGACCCAAATTTTTCAAAAAAAATCTACATTATATTAGACGATATTATTATTTCACCCGCAAGTAATATTTCTATAGAGGAACAGAATATAAAAGAATTACTTATTTGTGATTCGCATTTAAAAGAACGTTATGGACAAGATTTCATAATATTTGATTTTGATAATGATACGACTGATGCATGTTTATCAGGGAGAAAATGTGGCAGCAACAGTAATGATTCCACTTACATTCCTTCCTCATCAAGCTGTAGCAGTAGCAACGGTCCTAATGATTTTTTATACCGTTCTATCTCCGGTAGTGAAAACCAGGTAAATTACATTTTCAACATTGTAATTAAAATTTATTAAAAAAAATATTTTAGGATTCAAAGTCTAAATCAAATAGTCAATCAAACACCCACTTGGATTTAAAAGAGTTAATAATTTGGCGTTTGCTGATTTTAATTTCATAATTAAACAGAATTAATTATTTGATTATTATGATAACCCTGATCGAATTATCAGTCGTCATCATAACATATGCATTAATCGATTATTTATATAATGTAATATAAGTCAAAACATTAAGTAAGAATTAATAGTAATGATACGGTTGATGCAACACAAATGTGTAATATTGCTGATTTCAATAATTTTATATAATATTTGTTTACATTTTTTATAATTGTTAAAGAGATTAACCAGGTTAATTTTAATGTATATAAACGTTTGTAGTAATTAATAAAATTTAGTATTTATCAGAATCTCTGGTAGTACTCACTTACGCATTGATTAAATGGCGCCTTTCTATATAAATGTGCCCTCATGTATGCCCGGCTTTGGACAATAAGCGACACATGTGTCCTATAATTAGATAATTATAGAGAGACTATTGTTTTTTTGGATTGTAAATAATGCGTCAGCATGTTAGAACCGAAAACAATCATGCAATTCGTCATGGAATAATTTGCAATGTTTTTGTCATCGACTTATTAATCGCATACAGTACAAGTCGCATCTTTGCCTAAGGATTAGGGCTATCATAGGAGATGAAGGCCGAGTTCAGCTTCCGTCCCTTATTCTATTCCACTTTGAAGGTCGGTTTAATTTAAGAGAGAATAAACAGATGGAAATGCGTTCAGCTTGAGAATTTGTTCCTTAGGTTAAGAAAAGTCTATTTGTTATGCCGTGTTGCCGTTGTCTGGCGCATGCGTTGGTCATAAATAGGGTAAATTTAAGGGATATTTGGTCCGAATTTTTATCCATAAAGTTGTCGATTAGGTGCATTTTGCAATATCACCGTAAAAATTATATTTTCTTTTGATAGAATCACATACAGAGAAATTATTTGCAAATATTTATCTACGTACACTTGTAAATTTTAAATATAGGTAATTAAGAACCAAAAACAAAAATTCTATTAATTTACTTATTCTAATTAATTATTTATTTATTCTTCTCTTTACTATCGAGAATAATAATAATTTAATTTCTTTTCGAATTTTCAGTCAAATTTTATATACATATATTCTATTTTATAAATGAAATATAATAACTGATTTTCTTTTAATTATAATTAAGTAATTTTCTTTCCACAATTTTTTGCAAGAACCTATAGCAGGTTTTATTTTTAATTATTCTAATTATTGTCTATTGAAATTATTAATTAATCTTCAATAACAATTAATATTAATATTAATATTAATATCAATTTAGTTCAAATATATTCGATTTTTTTAATTTTATACATATTTCAACGGCGAATATTCTCTTTACATTCAGTTTAAGGGCCCGATTTCGGCAGTTTAATTTGGGTCGTTCTTTAAGGGCGCTCTCCCCTTAAATTTTCAAGCTGAACGCAAATTCTCGGTTTAGCATACTTGTTTGAAATATATTCTTATGAAAATTAACAATTTATGCGATTCCAAAAATGTTTTACTGCATCGCTTTCTCTTGTGTTTACAGGAAATAGATTTTTAGAATGGCATGAATTGTGAATTTCCATAAGAATATATTTCAAACAAATATAGCCTTTAATGTTAATGGAATAATAGGGTTCTTTTAGTATAAACCGCAGGTAAAAAGTTGTCTTCTTGCTAAGACCGTTCGGGTACATAATTTCTACGGAGCTTCATGGATAACAGCAAGTTAGTCAGTGTTATTTAAAGATGCAGAGACAGCAATGTTCCGCTTCTAATTGATACGGATTTTTATAAGTTTATTGGGCTACCCTTCAGAGTCAAAAAATTCGACTATAGTATTTCGGTTATACTATACCAATCTGCAAATATTGTTAAGAGTCACATTTCATGTAGGAAATTTCGGAACCTATCAATAAAAGAAAAATATCACTTCCTTATCTAATGAAAGGTAATCATACTTTATTACATAATTCAACATGGAATAACAACAATAATAACAAACCTTGGCATAGAAAATAAAACGCTGATAAATCAAAAAGTAGTTGTAACAGTCAGCAATCAACATCAAATACGACAAGAGTAGCAAGTCACATCGGTAGACATGAACGAGATGTACTGTTAGCTACAGCATTAGTAAAAGCCAGGGCAGCATCCGGATCTTTAGAATACCTAAGAGTATTAATTGACCCTGGTTCTCAAGCAACATTCGTTTCTGAAGATGCTGCAATTCGATTGGCACTACCACGTCAAAGGATAGACGCACGTGTATCTGGAGTAGGAGATGAAGAAAATACATCAGCAAAACACAAAATATTGGTAGAATTGCGACCGAGATTTCCAAGCAAATTTAAAGTGCTGACAGAAGCATTAGTGTTACCAAAATTAACGAAACCATTACCCAACAATAAAATCTAATCTATACAATATGAAAGCTGGCGAAATAAATTGGTTACCGATCCAACATACTATCAACCAGGACCAATAGACATGATCCTAGGAACGGAAGAATATAGTAAGATAATATTGGAAGGGTTATGGAAATCAAAAGAAGGTCTGCTAGCTCAGGACACTGAGTTAGGATGGATCATCTATGGAACAGCTAGAGAAAACAAAACAAAACCAACTCAAGTGATCAGCATGGTCACTAGAACAGAAAAAGTAAAAGGTCAGCACGAAACATTTAAGAAAAAGTACGGAAGGTCCAAACAAGCCATCCACGTAAACTCAGAACCGAAAAAGAATAAAAATGTGATGTTCCTCCTATTGTAATAAGAGGATTAACTCGCGTCATGGAAGTTCCATTCGTGAAGAAAACGGACTTCAAAAGGTCAGCTCAAAAATCTGATCCAGCAGCAAAACAACATTCAACGTCAGATTCAACAAAAAAAACCAAGGGTACCAGAATCACTCGTTCCCTTAGTAACATTATCATCATCTTGCTCGCAGTAAATTACATCAAATCAGCAACTTCTGCGTACACGGTAAATTACCCAAAGTCGAGATCGCATATGGAAACTGTTGGATACTCAACTATCGAGAAAGCCACTTTTAGAATAGAAATCTTCTTTCCAAGATCAAGAATAAGATATGACAAAAATAATATGAATATAGTGATTGAGCAACCAAAGTTACTGCGAGACCAAACAGCAGAAGAAATTTTGCATATAGAAGATTCCTTAAAATGGATGTCAAAATATCATTGGAAGTCAAATGGGGACAGTTACAAGTTCAAGGGCATCTTACACAAGGTTTTCCAAAATAATCAAATGTATCGTAATCATGGACCCACGATCGTGGGTACCAACGAGATATTACAGCGATAGGTGTAAATATCATTAAAGGTTCATCTCCAGGATGAAATAACGACAATAGACACACAATGGCACTTCATCCCTCCGGCAGCTCCTCACTTCGGAGGATTATGGAATGCTGAAGTTCCATCAACTGAAAATCATCTAAAAGAAATAATTGGTGAATCACTGCAAACTTGCATAACGGTTTGGAAAAGTACAAGGACTACTCGACCAGTGAATGATTAAGTGACTACTGAAGATTAAGAATAGTGCTTCAGACAGATTTATAACTCAGTATTTTTTTTGTGTAGTGGCAATTTGTTTTATTTTCATAATTAAACAGATTTAATTATTTGATTATTGTGATGACACTGGTCTAATCAACATATCAGTCGTCATCATAACATAGTTATTTTACACATTTGTAATTGCCATCATAACATATGCATTAATCGATTATTTATCTTAATATATATAAATTACGTGTCATGTTGTTTGTCCGCGATGGACTCCTAACGGCTGGACCGATTTCAACGAAATTTTCAGACAATCTTTAGATTGACCCAGCGGGTAATCCGGTAAGGTTTGGTGGCGATCGTAGTCAATGATAGTTTTTTTTGAACTGTCAGTGACAGTTTTTTTACTACTGATATGCTATTGTTTTTTACATTGAAGTATTTAAGGTCAGTTATGATGCCATGGATATATCCGTGTACCCTCTAGAGAAACGAGTAGAAGAAAATGAAATGCAGGATGAATCATAATTATTGTTGCGGTGGTTTCATTCTTATATTTAATGTATTTTTTATTATGTATTTCGAATTAATATATCCTTAAATTAAGCCCGGCGAAGCGGGTTGGGTATGCTAAATATAAGTCAAAACATTAGGTAACAATTAATAGCAATAATACGATCAATTCAACACAAATGTGTAACATTGCAGATTTAATTAGTTTTTTGTGTAATATTTGTTGAAATTTTTTATAATTATTGGAATATTAATCAGGTTAATGTTAATGTATATAAACCTTTGTAATGATTAATAAAATTTAGTATTTATCAGAGACTCTGATAGTGCTCATTTAAACACTATATTTTGTTTCTTATTGGACGATCATATTCTTATTATAAGTTCGGTGTGAATATTCAACTCGGATGGATTAAATACCATAGGTAGATAACACTGTTTTTCTTTCAATATCAAAAACATTTATTGATTCATTATTGCATTTCACAAATTTTTCTATATGCTGTGATTTTATTGCAAAATTGATGCTTTCACACTTTAAAAAACTTGGCTGTAATGAGAACAACTCAATATACGTTCAGATTTTTTTCTACTAGCTAACCCAGATAGCATGCAATATTGCATGCAAGATTCGCAATATTGCTACAACGTTGCACTGCAATATTGCAGTGCAATATTGTAGCAATATTGCAATGCAATGTTCTTATTGTTATGGTTGGAGTGACGTCATCAATCAAAAAAAAAAAATTCAAATGTATCTTTAATAATTTTAGTATTACAAAAACCAAAATATCAACATATAAAATAAAGAACAATTGTAAACAACCAGATTTCAACATAACAATTACGTAAACAAAATATAAACAAATGAATTGTTGCATTATTAAAGCATACATGTATAGAGACATAGGCAAATTGGAAACAATATATACAAATCTATGCACACAACAAATTAAAAACCCTTATAGACATAAATAAAACAATAAATAAAATACAAAAAAAAAACAATATAAAAACTTAAAAATAATAACACATGCACAAATGACATCACATTCAATCACTGTCCGCAATTTTACCCGTTTTTATTGTATTCCGCTTAATTTATACGGGAGCTTCAACAACATCAACTTAATAATGGCGTTCTCTGAACATTTGGTAGAGTTCTTCATAGGCGAATGTGGCCGAACATGCGCACATTTTTTTCCGATTTTAAATATTACACTGCAATCTTGCTGCAACATTGCACTGCAATGTCCGTGCAATATTGCACTGCAATATCCATGCAATATTGCACTGCAATATCCATGCAATATTGCACTATAATGTCCGTGCAATATTGCATCGCAATATTGCTGCAATATTGGCAAGTTGCCGCAAGGATGCAATATTGCAGCAATATTGCTGCAATATTGTGTGCTATCTGGGTAATCAAATAATCTTTACTTAAATGTTTAATGATTTACATAATGAAATACTTAAAATGATTAACGTTTTAGGAATCGATTGCTAATTGCAAATAATTTAAGGAACGTCTTGACATCCTGGAAAGAATGTTACCAGCAAATGGGTTATTCTTATTGTTGCGTGTGTAGGTGTATATTAATTACGAGTCTGTTCGGTTCGGAGTTCTTTATTCAACTGCCATCAGGATGTCCCCCACTCCTGGTGTACATACACAACATCTCTTTTTTTTTATATATTTTTAAATTACCAAAACATAAAAACTAAGCAATTAAATTAATTGAACAACTTTAAATAATGCCTATTTACAATTATAATACGAAGTCTTTGAGGTAAGTAGGTGTTTTAACCTGCCTTCCTGATCGAGTTCGTCGAATCCTTTCAGAATTATCTGATCTTTGAAAAACATGTGAGCTCTCGGGCAAACAAACACTAACGTCACTATCTGTTTGTTTTACAGTATCAGAATGAACGTTACTGTCCGTAACTGGCTCATTACAATCATCGTAATCATCAATATATGTATTGTAAAAATTATTTCGATCGATTTTCTTTAAAAATTTGCGATTCCGCGTCACAATATTTGCAGTACGATCTACTTGTATATCGTATGAACGCGGTCGTAATTTATTTTTCTCGATTATAACCCCGGGTTCCCACTCTTTATTTTCATTTTGTATGGCCACTATGGCACTTTTGTCTAAATTATTTGGTAGATCTTTTGCATTTCTGTCATAATTTACCTTCTGTATCTCTTTTCTTCTCTTTAGGAAATCATCATACAAGGTATGTTTTATTTCAGGTGTCAATAATGACTCACTCACAGGTGAATGACCTTTTAATCTTCTGCCAAACAACAGCTGAGCTGGAGAGGGTAAATCTGCTTGTATTGGAGTATTTCTGTATTCCAAAAGAGCTAAATATATATCTTTTTTGTCATATATAGTTTTCTTCAATACTTTCTTTATGGTTTGAACCTGGCGTTCTATAAATCCGTTGGACTGTGGATATCGTGGTGATGACGTTCTATGATCAATTTCCCACTCTTTTATAGATCTTTGAAATTTATGATTTGAAAATTGTGGACCATTATCTGTGTACAATATGTCAGGCTTTCCATGTCGACTAAAAATCGATTTGAAATTTTCTATGACCTTGTCACTAGTTGTCGTCTTCATCAGTACCAATTCTGGATATTTCGAGTACACGTCCACTAAAAGTAAATAATCTTCAGAATTCAAATGAAAGAAATCTGCAGCTACAATTTGCCAAGGTCTTGTAGATGTTTCCTTGTTCATTAGTGTTTCTTTTTGCTGTGAGTTCATGTATTTTATACATGCTGAACAATTCTTTATAATGTCTGTAATTTCCTTGTTCATCATTGGCCAATATACCAGTTCTTTCGCTTTATTTAGGGTTTTCATTGTCCCCATATGACAGTAGTGTAATCTTTCGATTATTTCTTTTCGTAATGATTTTGGTATTATAAACTGTTCATCTTTATATAACACTCCATCACTTTCAATTATTACATCTTTTACATGCCAATACTGCTTGATCTCTTCTGGTATGTTTTTCTTTTCTTTCGGCCAACCTTGCTGCATAATGTCTCTTAACTGTTGTAGCTCTCTATCTGTACTTGTTTCTTCCTGTAATTTTGTAAATAATTGTGGACTGATGTTATTGTACTGTATTAAATTAACATGTGCTATGTTCTCTCCTTCAATTAAATCAAAATTTATATTATCATAACTAGCTCTTGATAGTGTATCAGCCACATATAACTTAGAGCCTGGAACATATTTTATGTCAATGTCATAATTTTGTAATGTTATGAACATTCTCTGTAGACGTAACGGACATTTTTCCAGATCTTTCTTAAAAATCATTTCTAATGGTTTGTGGTCAGTTTCTATTGTAACTTTTTTACCATAAATATATTGTTTGAAACGCTGACATCCAAACACAATAGCTAGAAGCTCTTTTTCAATCTGTGAATAATTTTGTTGTGCCTCTGTCAGTGTTTTTGAAGCATACGCTACTGGACCTCCATTTTGTATCAGTGCTGCTCCAAGTCCCTTTTTTGAACTATCAACTGAGAGTGTCACCTCTTGTTTTTCATCATAGTATTGTAGTACTGGTTTTTCTTTCAATTTATTTTTTAAATGATTGAAATCTTTATCATGCTGATGACTCCACTGCCAATTAACATCTTTTTTTAACAATTTCCTTAAATTGGTCGTTAGACTTGATACATTTGGAATAAATCTGGAAACATAATTTACCATACCCAGAAAACGAGAGAGTTCTTTTTTATTCTGTGGTAGCGGTATTTTTTGAATTGCTTCAATCTTATCCATATCTGGTTTTATACCGTCTTTAGATATGACGTGCCCTATGTATTTAATTTCTTGTACACCCATAATACATTTCTCTTTGTTGAACTTAATTCCCATGACTTCAGCTTTCTTCAAAACTTCTCTTAAAATTAAATCATGTTCTTCTTTACTGCTTGCATGTATAATTAAGTCATCAATATAAATTTTTACACCTTTTATATCTCTGAATATTTCCGAGAAAACTCGATGAAAATTTTCAGGTGCGTTGCTTAACCCAAATGGAAGTCGTAAAAATCGATATCTCCCAAACGGTGTTACAAATGTGGTTAGTTTCGATGCTGCTTCTGACAAGGGTATCTGCCAAAATCCTTTACTAGCATCTAGTACCGAGAAATATTTCGAATCCTTGAGATCATGTGTTAATTCATCAAACGTAGGTAATTCATACCTTTCTCTCATGATCGCTTTGTTTAATTGTTTCGGATCAAGACAGATTCTTATTGCACCATTTTGTTTTTTTACAATCACTATCGGATTTACAAACTCCGTTGGTTCATTAATTTCTTTGATAATTTCATCATTTTTCATTCTTTCTAATTCCTCTTTTAGTGAATTTCTTAATTTGAATGGTACCTTTCTCGAAACTGCCGTAGCTGGTTCATAATTTGCAATTAATTTAAAATCATATGGTTTAATTTTTAATTTCCCTAAACCTTGAAATAAAGTATCATATTTATCAATCCATTCGCACGTATTATCTTTGTTTGTTTCTACGTAACTTAGATATTTTTCCGGACGAATTAGCAAGTTAAGCGCTTTTATTGTTTTAATACCCAACACAGGTTTTACGTTTCTTTTTACTTTAATCACTATAAAACGTACCATGTGGATTTGTTTATTAATTTCGATCTTTAAATTTATTGATCCACTAACTTCCATTTTCGACCCCTCGTAATTATATAATGTATAATTACATCGCGATAACGGTTTCTTTACTTTTAAATCTGCAAATATTGTTGACGGTATCACATTACAATCTGCACCGCAATCTAGTTTAAATTGTACAATTTTATTACAATCAATAATTTTAATGTTTTCAAGCCAATCAGAATTATCATAATCATCATCATTAACTGTATTCATATTAATATTGCCTAATACATACATTTCTGATTCGCTTGATTTTACATTACTTTGTTTTTCAATTACATTTATTCTTTTTGTCTTGCATTTTTTTGCGAAATGATTATTTTTATTGCACTTACTGCATTTTTTCCCATAAGCTGGACAACTGTTCTTATCAATGTTATGACGCCGGCCACATCGCTGACATTCTATATCGTCGACGGTTTGTTGTTTCTTCTGTCTGTTCCATTGACCTTCAGTCGTCGATTTTCTTCTGGATTTTTCTACCATTCTGATGTTGGCTTCTTTCAGATTTTCTTCTAAATTATGAATTAAGATATCAGATTCTTCTGCCGCTTTGCAGATATCTACTGCTTTTTTATACGTCAGGTTTGCTTCTCGAAGTAATCGATTCTTAACACGTAAATCTGCCACACCACACACTATTCTGTCTTTTATTAGATCATCCCTTAAACTACCATAATCACAATTTTTTGCGATTTTTCTCAAATCTGCTATAAAGGCTTCTATTGTTTCTGTTTTTGATTGGACACGTGTATTAAATTTGTGCCGTTCAACACTTTTATTTGTCTGCGGTATGAAATATTCGTCAAACTTCTCCACGATTTTATCGGGATTTTCCTGATCCTCTTCCGTCAGGTCAAATGACTCAAAAATTTCTCGAGCTTCTTGTCCCATACAGTGTAACAGTATCGCTGCTTGTATTTCACGACTTTTATTCATACATCCCGAAGCTTTTATATAAATTTGATAGTTTGATTTAAACTTCTTCCAATTCTCACTAACATCCCCTTCCATTACCATTGGTTTCGGCTGTTTAAGAAATTCCATTTTTCTTCTTTTTTTAACTTAGTTAATAACTTTGTTAATAACTATTTATATACTTTTTTTTTTTAGTTCATTACCGACTGCGCCATGTTGCGTGTGTAGGTGTATATTAATTACGAGTCTGTTCGGTTCGGAGTTCTTTATTCAACTGCCATCAGGATGTCCCCCACTCCTGGTGTACATACACAACACTTATCAGAACACTTACGCAAAATTGCGCTGTTTTTGTATAAGAGAATAGTAGCTATAAGAAATTATTAACCTGAATTAAGATTGAAGAAGACAAGTGTTACGTTAGTTAAACCAAGTATGTTACTTGTAAATGGTCTAAGTGATGATTATTACTTATTGTAGTACTGCGATCAAACTGTTAATGTTGAATTAATTCTCAAATGATTTGCTTGATAAATAAAATATAAATTACTTTATTTTCTTTCAAATTGTTTTTACTTATCTTGATTTTCTACACTATATGTTTATTGTTATTTAGAATTCTTTTATTCTATTTCTGCTTTTTATTCACTAAATTTATAATCGGTATATTTCGTATTTCACTGATTCTTGATTTTTCATTGGGGGCAGACGTCAACTAAAATTCGGCCCACAGACCCTAGACACTACAGGAGCGCCCCTGATAATTTTGTGTTGCAAATATTATAAACAAGTAACACATTACTTACATCAACAAAGAACTTAACAATGAAATTTGTAATGATGTTGCGTGCAAAATAGAATTATTTTAATCTATAAAGACGTATAGAATGGCTGTTTCGACTGAACCATTTTTGATTTGTGGTTGATCACTATGCGGATTAAGATGTTCAAGGATTTCTAGGAAGTTCGAATGAAATTTTTCTATTCAGACATTATTAGGTGAATGATGATGAGCATAGAAATGATTTGGTTTAATTTGAAAAACTGCGTTATCAGGCCATTATTGAACTTTGAATCATTATCAGTAACAATTAATTCTGGTAGCAAATGACATGGCGAAGAAATGGAAATTTATATGCCTCCGTCCAGCATTGCTAAGTCTCTACATTTCTATATCGCCCAGAAACATTGTTAGCTATCAAATCATAGAAAACATAAAAAAATAATTATCTAAAAGTCGTCGTTTTCGACTTTATCGCCATTATTTTTTTTAACTCAGAAGCTTTCATATTATTTCAGTTATGTCTGTTGTATGATATCACTCGAAGTGACAACATTAAAAAAAGTACACATTTTTGATGTTTTGCTGTAGTGACATAGTCTTCAACAAGTAAAATCGATCTTGGCACTGAATCAGTGGGAGTAGTGTAAATAAAAAGCTTTTAAAATAAATAAAGATAGTGGTTTGAATATTTAAATGTAGCGCACTGGAATTTTGCCGCCGGCTTCCTCTTGGATGGGAAAAACGATGTCGACGTTCGTTGTGTGTACCGATGATGTGCGTTATGATAATTAACGTTTATTTGGAAAGGACAATGTAATGGAAACTTGTGAAAAGTTTGAAAATATGTTTAATTTATAAAACTAACAACTATCATCAGAAGATGACGTATCAAATTCCATTCGTTTTGTAAATTTTCTGTGAACTATTTTACAGTATTCCGTGTATGGTTTAATTGAAAATAATGATCTCTTTACACAGAAATAGCACCGGGAAATATCATCTTGAATGTAGTCTGCTAATGGTTCGGTCTTTACACATTCGTGAAAATTAACTATAGAAAATTTGGACAATAAAATTTACAATGATAAGATCACGTATTACAGATACGTGTACCGTGTCTTCTCACGTCGATAAATGTTTCCAAAAAAACGTAGAGATAAGAAGAATTTAAGTAAATCTTCACACTTGCTTCATCCTTATCAAATTCTAAATATTCTAAACAATAAAAATAATGAGGGGGATATTTTCAAAAACCCATAAGCACTTAATGACTAATGTCTATTGGTATCATTTTCGAAATTTTGAAAATCTAGACTTCTTCAGTCTAGGTAATAGATATACATATTTTTGAGACCGTTGATCTAAATAATTCGTTCTTGGTATGGTTTAGCTATAATAGCTAAACCATCTTCTTCCACCATACGTTACGTTTCCAATCTATGGACCTTTATCCTCCGCATAATGACTTGGAGCAATCATTTTTCTTTTATATATCCCATATATAACGATTTTTTTCTTTTAACAGTCAGTATCACTTTTTCCCTATTCATCCATTTAATCACTTCCACATTAGTTATTCTGTACACTCACAAAATGCTCCAAATTTTCGGATACATTTACATTAATTGCTTTTATATTATTAGATAATTATTAAATAACGTTATTTGGAAATTTTACATTCCGTATCTGAATATATCATTATATTATCATTCAACGTTATATACATTTGATGGAAATAGTGTAGGTACTGCAGTTGGTAATAATCTATGTTTTAAAGGACTTGTAAACATTTTAGCTTCAAAATGATCTATACAGATTTTATATTTTCTATACAATTCTTCAGGTGGTTTATTTAGTAAATCTTCTCTATTACAAACTGTTAACCAAATTTTGGACCTAAAATTTTAAAGTGTGAAATTACATTTTTCATGATCTATTATAACTTACCTTTCAGGATCCTTTACGACTCTAAACATAGTTTTAGGATGTGCTGATCTAGTAGGACAATAAGGAACAAAACAGCACTTTTTAAATTCGATGATCGGTTCATTTTCTCTAAAATGGTTATAAAAAAATTAACAATCTTTATGATAAGCAGCGACCTAATTTACAACTATATGTGTAAGCGGTTCCAGTTACATGTCATAAATTTAATTTTTACTAGTACTTATATAGAAATTCGATAGTGCTAATCTAACTGGTTACGCCCTAACATTCATGAGGAGACTTTATTTCAAATTAGCTTAACTAGCTTAATTAAAGACCAATATCGCTGAGACTTACTTGTGAGAAAATGAAGAGCGCGTACTGGAATTACGACTATTGTCACATTTTTGATTATATGTAATGTAGCTTCGACTATTTGCATATGATTCTATGGGTTTTTCAATGGTTCCTTCAATAACTTCAGGTAAATTCTGTTCAGCATTTACTCTCGGAATAGTCGGTTTCAGTTTAGTTTTCGCTTTAACAGTTTCATTCATATCATTTGGACTATAATCATTCTCGACGACTATTCGCACCACCTAAAATAAAATTACGACATATTATCAAATAAATTCTTTAGCAATTCATTAAAATTTGATAAAAATAAATAAACCTCGAATTGATCTGTTGTTGTTAAACTTTGTTGAATAAATTCATGGCTACGTTTAATTAATTGTTGAAATTCATATGAAAATTCCAATTTCTCTTCACAACTCATACAAATGAATCTTGGTGAAACCTCATCATCTTCATTGTAATCCACCTACATTTAGGAAACACGTTGAATAATTCAATTATTTGTAGTTGTGTAAAATTATACTGAATTTACCTCAAAATTGCCTAGAGAACACAGCATTGTGTTGATAGACTTTGGATGGTCGTTATTTTTACTAATTGCAATCATTTCTGTGGGTTTGGTTAAACAAATACGACACACACTCCTTAAATTCACAATTTCGTTGTGAAAATTATCCATTTTTTCATTAATTTAAGTAAAACTTTGTAACTTTGTAAGTATTTAAATAGAAACTGATAGAAACATGGGATGTTTGATGTTAAATAATCGCAAACATCAATGACGTAGAAGTATATAGACTGCTCATCCGATCGACAAAAACGTGACCACATGTGGGCTGACATCTTGAATATTTACGACTCAAACCAACTAAAGTCGCAGACCGATAACTCCGGGTTTGCTTACGAAATAATCTGAGAAATATTGTTAGTTGCATAAAAACTGATTGCGAATCATCAAAATAAGACTATAAACATTTTAAAATACAAATATGTATGATATATTGGTGATTTGGTTAATTTAATTCAACTCTTTTGGAATGATTTGCATATAATCAAGATTACCCTGTTATTTTGTAGTTATTATAATTATTGTTGTTCGTATCTATATCCACATAAAACAAACCAGGGTACCTATTCTTGTATACTTGAAATTAATAAATTAATGAATTACATTCAAATAACAGACGCATTTGTAATAATTAAACAAATAATTGCAAATTAACAGGTGAAAAAGAAAGATGTATGCAACTCTCAAAGCTTCAGCTGACATCTACTGATTCTCTATGATAGTATACATTAGAGTGAAACAATGATATCTTATGTCTCCCTTTACTGGGCTACGTAGCTTAATTCATATGGACTGCGCATTTTAATGAGATGAAAAGAGTGAGACAAACCTCCATATAGGCCCTCCTTTTTAAAGCACAGAAATTATAGGCGGTAAGCAGTCTATATAATTCTACGTCATTGGCAGACATCTAGCCAGCGTTGCCAAGATGGCATTTGCAGCTAAGCGATACGCTCTCTAGTGGTGGTTTTCGGAAACAGTATAATAGGAAATAGTATAATAAAGTTATCTATGCTAGCGGCAATAAAAAATTCATAATATATCTTCGCCAACATATAAAATATAAAAACTATATGAATATCCTGGTACTTGCTCTGCCTACTAATTAATTACTTAATTAATTAATTAGCTAACTGCAATTAAAGATACCATATTCTAAAATGTACAATTCTATAAAAGTAAGCTTTAATGGATACTCGAAGAGATATATAATTTTTGTCTTATTTAATTGGTCTTCAACGAAATGAATAACTTTGTCGGAGAATTCGCGTTATTTTCATTTGTTATTGTTCGGTCTATTGTGTAATACAGTTCTGCTGTGATTCGTCGACGACCAGGGCTGTATTCAATACCCTCACTGTCCCTTTATAGTTCATTATAATTATTTTTATTTATTTGTCTATTATTTAGAATAAATTATTTTTAACTTTATCTGTGAGAGTGTATGTACTGTTTTATATTTCTCATTTTATTAATTGAGCGACGCCCGTAAACATATTGTGCAAATGTGACGCTCTCGCCAGGGATCAGTTAATAAAGATGTGGAACTCTAGGTTTTTAGTGGAAAACGGTCGCCATTATTCTGATTGTGGACAAGGATAGCTAAATAGTCGAGCTGAGCTCATCTGACAATTCAAACATCTCGGCTCATTCAGTATATTGTACTACTGTATATAATATATTGAATTATTACGTCATCAGCGTAGCCACACTAGATATGTTAGACGGTATAAAATTGGAAGCAAAACTCAATGCCAATTTGAATCTCGCGCTAGGCCGCCATTATTCTGGTTGTTGACAAGGCCAAATCTGATTTTCGTTCGAAAACAAAGGAAATGTCAAGGAGTTCCACATCTTTATTAACTGATCCCTGCTCTGGCTCACACAAAAGTTATCCACTTGGGCAGTGTGACCTTATCATCTGCTGAAGTATTACTGCATGATATGTACTGATCACTGTGTATCGCATATGTGTATGGTAGAACGACAATTAACCAAACTAATCAAGGACGAGCTGGTTCGGTTAATCAAATGGTCCGTATAATTGAAAATACTAGTCCAACTCTAAAATACAATAATGAATGTAAGAGGATTTATAGTGTTGCATTTAGTAATAAAATTATTGATTTTGAATAATTAGTATTTATGTATATACAAACATGTAATAATATACAACTTTCATATAACAATCAACAGGTGATACATAGTTCTGTTTTTGGACGCAAATGATGAAAGAATGAAACATATATTGAACTACGTGTATACTTTAATCATACTGACAACCTAAATGATACTCTTTTTTAACTAAAAATTACAGCCCCATCCACCCTTAGCTAATAGCTAATAACATAACGTAAGATAACCTAAGGGTGGATGGGGCTGTAATTTTTAGTTAAAAAAGAGTTGTCTAAATAGTGTAAAGCTTCAACGTTCGCGATCCTCTTAAGAGTAAACATATTTTTAGCGCCTTGCAGATTTTTGACACCTTTAAAATTGTAGTTGCTTCCCAAATTTGGCCAAACTTGATTGAAACAATTCATAGATTGACCTAATAGATTTGAAATTCTTCTGGTAGTTAACATGAATTCAATTTCGCTTAAATTCTTTTGTAGAAAACATCTCAAGTCGTGATAACGTAATTTAAACATAAATTCAATAAAGTGGGTTAAATATAGTCGTGTCATTTCATCATCAGAATAATGGAGATTTGATATACATGTAAAAATAAAAGATGTTATATAGAAAAAGAATTACAATCGTAAATAAATGTGAATTTATTGTAAATTATTTGTCATAATTAGAGATCTGACAAAAGAAAGTGAGTACTTTAGAGGTGGTGCGCCGCTTCCATATTCTATGAGGCAGGTATCAAACATACAATTGTTTTACTTAAGTGCTAATCTACAACCTATCTTGTGTCTAGGATTTCAGTGGCGTGCGTAAGTAAATATACAAAGAGTGCAAAATAATTTAATAATTATGTCATTCTTCACAACTTATTGACTGTAATCAAAGAGGATAATGAAGTGGAAAAATATGACGAAAATAATAATTAAAATTGTTTTAACTATCTAATTTATTGTGAAAGCAAAAAAAAATCAATCAAGCATTATTGTATACCGATTTTTCTATAGTACATCAAAGTGAATAATCTTAAACTGCTTCGGCAGTCTCCGATTCTTGCATTTCAACATCCTCAGGATTTGCAGAACCAAACAAAAGTTCAATTTCGTCGTCTTCACCCGAGGTTTCACCAGTTACAACAATACATAGTTCATCCATTGCGTGGTCCAAAATACCCTCTTTTATAATGTATTCATCTTCGATTTTTGAAGTAAAAGTTCTTTAGGCGCGACTTGGGGGTAACTCAGATTTTTTTCTGACGGATGTAACGCTCGAAATAGTTTCCGCTATTTAAAATATTTAGTTCTACTAAAATCCTAATAATACTAAAATTCCCAACTTCATGTGACGAAATTTAGAAACTCCGTAGATGTAAGGTTGGTATCTTAATTCTGGTGATATTTCTCAGTCATGTGACTACAACATCAGGAAAGCTATTGTTTGGTTGTAGGAATAGGAGAACAGGTTTGAATTTTGGGTAGATTGACATGGGCTGATTTAACCTTTAATTTAATTTTTTATTCTCAATTAATTGAATTAAAAAAAAAAAATTAAAAAGTGGGAGTGGTATTAACGAATTTTATATAGAATATAAAATAAAATAGTTTAATCGTTTCAGTGATATGTGCCGTAAACGTCAAAAAGTTTTACTTCAATCGCGCGTAAAGATTACACGCACACAATTTTTTTTATATGGTTACATACATTAATCCATTCATCTGTTGTAACGGAATTGAAATTCTCCCTAGTTAATTGTTCAACATCTTTGAATTTAAAACTGTAACATTCCTTTGGGCCACCCAATTTGTAACAATTGCCCATATCTTTTCAATTCGATTTAAATCCGGATGATAGAGTGGTAACTGTAATACACTGTGACCATGCTGTCCCACTAATGTATCTAGTTTGTACAAAGTATGTTGGGATTTATGAAGTTTGATTAAATTATATAACTCTGGCTTGGTCATGCTCGTATAATGCTGTATATTTTTCTGCTCTAAGCATGAAATCATCGCGGCTTTGAGGTCATGGGACCTTTTCAACTTTTATATTATGATATGCAGCATTATCAATTACCAAAACAGATCGGGGTGGAAGATTAGGCAGAAGCTGTTCTTCTACCCATTTTTATTGTTTTTAATTTTATTTCTTACAGAATTCAGAAAACTTAAAGTGTTACAATTTTCAAGTATTAATTTTCATTAATTCTTTCACATTTAAAAGTGTTATTTTTTGGTTGATTTTCGAATAATAAAAATACTATTTCAGTTTGAGAAACATTATTTTCTTATATAACCAAACCTTGTTATCTGATGTTACTATTTTTCATATATACGATTAATTAAATAAGTCAAGTACACACTTACATGAAATGTACTCATATTAAATTTATAATTTTAACTTCATTTGTATTTAGCTATTGAACGATGGCGGCTCTGATAAGTTTGGGCCAAAACTAGTCTCAATGTTAATACAAATATTTTTTGGAAGAACTTTTCATTTACCTACTTATTTCATAATTGTTATTATAATTTTTATATAATTTTTAGATAGTTCTTGCTGGCTTCATGAGATCATAATTGTTTCTTATTAGATAATAATTTATTAACCGAACAATTTCTAAATTTATTAATCAAATGTTATCAATATGTTATTGATTTAGTTCATTTATTAAGTAGTAAAATTGATGTTTAATGTAGTAATCGTTATTTGTTATCACATAATTGTAAATTAAAGTGTTGACGGTCTATCCTGAACAATTAAAATGAATTGTACTTATTGTATGTACATAAAAGAGTTATGTTAAATATTGCACATTGTCTTTTTATGTTCTTTCAATAATAATCATAAAATAAGAATACGCTTTAGAACAATTTGCCACTATCACTCCTAAGCACATCCCAATGTGATCAAAAGCAATAATTTTGATTGAATTTCGTTGATATAAACGACACAAGCTTTTCTCTCATTATCGGTCTAAGTGCAGGAAATATTCGAATTTTTCTATTAATGAATTTTATTGATTTGCGCTATTTATCGTCATTATTTTATCAATATTATTGTTGTGCGATGTAAAATAAACACGCAGTTTTAGAATTGCATCATCTTTATTCATGTGTATAGAGTAATTTTGTTCTATTGTGTTAAACATTATAAATTGTGTTAGTGTACATATATGACCATAAACATTAAAATCCAACAATAATTCTTACATTAACCATCAAAATTACTATATAGATAAATAACTATAATACATTTATAAATGAACAAAACAAATAACATCTTGATAACATTGATTAACAATATTTGAAATAATTTTATTAATTACTTATTAATAAGAAACAATTAAGCTTTCATGTAACCAGCAAGAACTGTTACGGTTGAATAGACTTCCCGTGCAACCTGAAAATGATTCACAAATACAAATATATAAAATTATGGTAAATGAAGAAATATCATAAATGAACTCAACTGTTAATCCTAAGACGAAGTTGATTGAATAATTTTCAGAAAATTGTATACGAATCGGTCTTTGTGCACAACTCAATACAATTAAATACATTTTACGATTCTCAATATTCATATTGTTAAAATTGATTTGTTTTAATGCTTCATAGGCATTTTCACTCTAGAAACAAACAAATATTCATAAAAAAACGGTTCATAATTATTTAAAAATGAATAAAACTAATATTTACGACAGTTTCAATTGATTGTCCTGCCACAATCAGTGCCGTGGCTGTTGTTAATGAGGCTAGAAAAGCTATTGGCATGTATCGGTAGTCGTATTCTAATTCTGTTGTTTTCATTGAGAATATTGCAAAGACTACACTTATAAGAAGTAATAATCCACAGAATGCGAAATAAACGATGTAATTTGATATTTGACGAATTTTCATAAATCCTGGCCTGCAACAATCACATTTGTTTTTTTTTCAAATTAGATTGGTGATGTATAAAGAGGTGAATTATAGGAAAATACCCTGCAATCTCACAACTTCGTTCAACATAGTTAATTAATCGAGATTTAACTTGTTTTTGATAATCAGAATCGTCAATTAATTCTCCAAAAAGTGAATCTCCCTTATCGCATTTTGTTATTTCGTTAATTTGATCAATCAGCATTAAACATTGATATTTTATATGTTGTGTGTAATAAATGACCTGATAACAATGTGCCGCAAATATAATAGGTAATGCAAAAGCCAAACTATATTTATAAATTTTTGTAAACATATTCAAATATTCTGGCCAATGATCAGTGACAAATTTAATTGACAATAATGTTGTATAATCGTATGTATTAAATGAATAAATTGCGATACCAACACTAATTGCAATCATTGTATTAATAATTGTGAAAATTGAATTAATTTTCATTTCTTTCTTAATCTGTGATCTCGTCGGTTCGATTGCATCATCGATTGGCAATATTTTCATCTCTTCAAATAAATTTTCAACTAGTTTTGGATTTGCCAACAATATAATTGCACTTAATATTCCCTGCAAATTTAAACAATTAATGAATTAACGATCAAATTAATTAAAGAAATGAATACGTAGAAAATAGCAAAGAATCCTGGTGCATATTGTGTGAATTGTTTCAAATTCAATTGATAAATAAATAAATAAATTTGTATCAATTGACATGGAATATGCAATAATAGAAATAAAATCAACAAAAATTTCACAATTAAAAATTGATGTATTGTTGATCCAATCCATTTCACAATAATTAAACAATCACTTTTTGTTAATTCACTCCACAGATGTTTCATTTTAGATATTTTTTAATCAGAGTTCTATGTTCTCTCTTGTTGATTAATTCAAGACGAATAAAACATTGTTAGATTGTCTGTGTTAGCTAATACGTTCAGTATTTCCATCATTTTCTGAATTATTAATTAATTCATCATCATTATTACATCGTTCCTAAATTAACAGACTGTCCACAAAAGAAAGGCCACGTTTCCATATTATTATTTTGTTGTTGTTAATGATAATATTTGTACATTACCATTATATGCCTTCCACGTGAATATCATTAAGTTGTAGCTATCATATTTTTCCATGAACGAAATCACTAATTAATATTATTGATTTCCAATTACATTATCTAGTTGTATGTAAATATGATGTTTCAACATTAAAATACGTTTCATTATTAATTCACAAATGGTGTTATGGAAACTTTTATCAACAAAGTCTTTTCTAATGTTGTATCTGTTCGTATTTTTCTTGTTACCATTCTATCAATAGTCATTATCGAACGTTTTTTGTGTCTTTTTCATTGCGGATACGAGAGCCTTACGTTGCTGGATATCATTTCGTTCACACCTAAGCGGCGTACCTCGGTAACGAGGCCCCCCATAAACAGCGTTTTATTTTGGCACGCGTTAAGCACTGTTCTTACCACGTCCTGCAGCAGTCAATTTTTAGAACAATCTCCTGTGTAACTAAACAATTAATTGAAATTGTGGAAAAGAATTGATTTCTATGTGATCTGTCACATTGAAACTGTTGGAAGTAGTATGAAGTTTGGGACATAGTTGGAAAAGAAATTTTGTAAAACCTTATAATAACAAAGTCTGTTCGTCATGATTTTACCTAACGAAGTACACGGATGGCACAATATGAATATCGACTTTCGATATTTATCTCCAACGAATTCCCGCATGTTTTTAAGTCTCGTCAATGTTGTGCATGCTTGACGCCGAATGCGTATTTTAATTAGGTACATTCCGTTGTACGCAACGCTCCCGTCAATCCCGAGTCCCAAGTCTCGAGTCGATTTTCCAATGATTTCTTTTTATATCAATGAATCGATTCACTCGACAATTCGCTTAATTGTTTTTTATTTCCACATGCCCAATACCTACACATTAATGAAGTATTTTCATTAATATATCATTATCAAATATATAGAAACGTTGAATTTCTATTAAGGAGAATCCATCAATATGGGAATAATGGATGGTGATGAAATAATCAATAATCAAGAAAATTAATGAGAATATTAATTATACTAGCTGTTTGGTCATTAAAATACTTTTCACCAATGATGTTTTATGGTGGAATGTTTTATCTACAAAGTCTCTTCTAATGTTGTATTTGTTCGTGCTTTTCTTCTATCGCGCAAATTTCTTTTTTCCAAAATGCGTTACCATTTTATCAATAGTCCCTATGCAACGTTCTTTTGAGTCTTTCTATTTCTTTCTCATTGCGGATACAAGAGCGGGAGCGGGCGTTACGCTGCACCAAGTTTACGTTGCTGGATTAATATGTCCGTAGCCAGTAAAGAAGCTCAAGGGTGACAGTACAAAATTTAGAGGTGGTAATAAAATAACATTGATAAAATAAAATTAAACTTTCCATTTTGCAAAATATCATAATGATTAACTCTTGCCTGAGTAGGTACTAGTTTATTACCGGATCAGAAATGGATATTGAGCAATTAAATTATGTAATTAAGTAACATATTATTATCGAATAATGTTTCTAAAAAGTACAACAAAGTAAAATGTGAAATTTAAAAATTTCGCAATCTTCTGTTTGCTTGGTTATTAAAATAATATAAAAAACTATTAATATTAATATTTTTAGTTCTCTTATTTTCAAACGCTAGATATGTCAAATTTGGTTGTCTTAAATGGCTTATTGATCGTCGTGAGGGAGTATCAATTTTGGTGAGAACTGAAAATGATGACTCATAAGCAGCAGTACTACAAGCGAAAACTTTGCAAGATGCAAGCAATTAATACGTTGCTTCAAAGGCAATTTTGTGTGTATAAAAATTTCGTGAAATGTATAACTTCTTTTAATTTACTTAAATAATTTCTTACTACTTCGAGTTCTGGTCTTGCTGGCAAAACAATACCTAACTAGCGGAAAATGGGTGAGTCTTCGAATTCTAACTTCTCTGCAAAATGTATATCTTTAAATAGATGTTACCACAAAGTCATTTAAACTGGTACTCATTTTCCTCGGTCCTTTAGTAACTACATTTACGAATACATCTTTTTCTGGTACCTGTTTAACAGTTTCCATTAAATTAGAAAAGTATTCATCGTCTCTTTTTAACTCATAATAAAAAATTAATATGTCGGGAAGTTATTGGTTTCAAAATCGAGTTTTTGACAGATTTTGACGTTTCGAGGTGTGTGTGTGTGTGTGTGTGCGCGCGCGTGTGTGTGTGTGTGTGCGCGCGTAGTGTGTGTGTGTGCGTGTTTGTGGTCGTATGTAAACCTATTATAACTTTGCAACGAGACGTCCGATTCAAAATCGGCTTGCGGCTTCTGAAGCGGCTTGACTCAACTTAGATTTCCTGTGAGTGTCGACCAATTCGACCTTATAGATGATGAGAAATCTAAAAAATAAAATTTTCTCAAATCTATTATTTTGGAATAGCTTTTAGACTACTTTATCGATCAATTCCAAAATCTAATCAGCTCTTGTACTCAATAAGTAGCATCGATTGTCGCAAACCGTTGGAAAATCGGTTAATTTGTTCGTGAGAAAGATCGAAAGATTTTCAAATAATAAATAATAAATAATAATAATAATAATAATAATAATAATAATAATAATAATAATAATAATAATAATAATAATAAATAATAATATCTCCGAGAATTTTCATCAAATCAATTTTTTTGTGAGAACTTACTTTTTTGTGATTAAAAAACTGCGTCAAATGTTGTAAAGCAAATCAAAATTGAACAATGCGTTCAAGTAATATTACGGTTTTAAATATTTCAAAAAAATATTTTTTTAAAGTATCTCCTTTAAAATTACTGGTCTTGAAGATCACTCATCAGTATATTTTTGAGCTCAAAGACCTCAAAAAAGTACGACAAATAATATATTAAGCTCATTAGTAGATACATTTTTGAGAGCATCCGCTCGAAAATAGCGGGAAGTTTCAAGGATGGCCTGCAAGGTCAACCAACTTTTCTAATTTTTTTTATGTTGTATCACGAACACTGTCAATAACTAAAATTCCCTGGGACAAAGAAATTTCTCGACTTTGTAAAATTTTATCTGCAGGCTCTGAGGATTCTAAAATGTCTTTCATAAAAACTAGAGCAAAACAAAAAGTCTCTTTTTTCATTGTTACTAAAAAATTCTCACTTAGTACTATGTCTCCGCCATCAAAATCACGTTTGTTATTTAAAATATCTTAAAACACTTTAGAATGTTATTACAATGTTTAAAAACGACTTGCAATACATTTAAGTGTCCACACCACCGTTGAGGTAACAATCTGAGGAGGTTTACTCCGTAATATAAGTTGTCTATATTTGAACGCTTAAGGAAGTTACATAAGTCACTGCAATTTTGAAAAAACTGCTGCACGTAATCTTCTGAATCTAATGCTTTGATCACCACTAAATGTAACCTGTGTTTGGCACCATGAACATAAGGTATTTTGCGATTTTCTTCTCTTTGCAGAAGTGCTGTACTCCTTCCTCTTTTCCGGGTATAACAGCAGCACCATCATAGCATTGTCTTAAAATATTATCTGAATTGAGTCCACTACTTTTGAGTTAGATGTGTAAATGTTCTTGCATCAAATTTATCACAGGTTTTAATAGACAGTAGCGATTTATGCGGTTTGCCACCTTTCACAGACCGAATGGCTATGGCCACATTTCCCCGTTTATTTTTTTATTTTGTTCCCTCTTCCAGAAGCGTGAACCACGAAACATCAGCAGACATAACATCTTTCACAATTTCTTCTTTTACCATGTTCACAAGAATTTGAATAATTTCATTCTGTATTTGTGGCGACTTGTAATGAGCATTGCTGGGGATAATCTTTCAAGCATCTTGCAGTTTTTTTATATTTCCTTAAATAAAAAGAAAATAAACTTATAAACAATCCATGTTCCTCCCATTCTTGTGCAAGGTAAATGCTTCTCAGAGGTAATTCATTTGTTACTAGAAATTGAACAGTCTCGGCAATGGATTTTATATAATATCTGCGCATTTCTAATACATTATCGTCCAGTAAGTACAAAACAGAACATCCCCTTACCACCCGTTCTTCTTTTTTCCACATTATAACTGGCGAAAGATGAGACTTAGAGGCAGCGTCCTTTGGAAAACTTTTGTTTGTCGCGTTCTTGCAACTTCCAAATCCATTTTTAGTAGAAGATTCCTCTTTGGATGTATTTAGTTAAAACTGACGACAAGGATACCAAAACGCATCAAGATGTTGTGAATATTCTAATCATGGATAATTCTTATACCATTCTTCAGAAAATGATCTTCCATCTGTTTTTGGATACGTCTTTAGGCGTATCTGTTTTATAGGTTCGCCCACCGCCGAAAGATCTGGGGCAGATTCCAGCTGCTTTGATGACGCTGATTGTTTTGACGTAGCATTTTCCCTATAAGAAACTGTTTTTCTAATCACAAATTTATCCATTTTGAAAAAAGAGGGATATGTTAAATGAAAGTTCAAACGTTGTGTGTGTTCTTGTCGACATGTGGACAAGTCGCTGTGTTTTGAAACTGACTTCGAAGTACTAAAAGAATTGGTTGTCTGTAAAGTCGGTTAACGGACGATAGTTTTACGTGATAACGTCATAAAGAAACATTGATGAAAAATTGCATACTTTTATGAATTGAATTGAATTATTATGACTGAATTATCATTATTTTGTATAATACAAAGAAGGAGTTAATTGAAGATGAAGAAGAGAGATAAATGTATCACAAGCCAACGCCTGGGCCGATCGTGCCTCTCTATCGCTTGTTCCGCGCTCTCGCTTGCACGCTCAGGCTCAGGCGGAACGTGACAGTTTTTCGTGCGTGCAGCCGGTGTTCATCGATTTATAAGACGTTATCACGTCAAAAAAAAATGTAACTTATACTGCAAATCACAGGAAACAAAAACAGCAATGTGGCACTGTGACAACGGTCGCCATATCTTTCGGCTCTCTTTGGTAGTAATACGACAATTTATGATGTACATAAGAATTGGATGACTTGAACAATCTCAGGCAAAATTTTCCAATAAATTTTATTATATTTTATTCATTGTTTAGGTTACAGTATTACTTAAACATTCAAACATTAGCCAAAATTGTTCAAGGGTGGCAAGCCACCTCTGCCACCCTGCTGGCTACGGGAATGACTGGATATCAATTCGAGTTATTGTGATAACTAAATAGTCCCACATAAACAGCGTGTAATTTTGGCTCGCGTTAAGCACTGTTCTACCCACGTTCCGCAGTAGTCAATTTTTATTAGAATGTCGTATGTAACTAAAAAATTAATTAAAATTGTTCAAACGTATGGATTTCTATGTGATCTGTCGCATTGAAATGATAAAAACTATAGGAAGTAGAATAAAGTTTGGGACATAATTGGAAAACAATTGGAAAGAATCAGTGTTGGGAATAGATAATTTCAAATTTATCTAGATACAGATACAGATAATCAAAGAATAAAATCATCTAGATAAAAATAATATAATCTAATATTGATTTATCTAGATGAATAGATAACAGATAAAAATACATTCAACTCACTAAGAATTCTAGCTAAAGGAAAATTTCAAGGTATCTTTAAATTCCTAGAAAGAAACCTACCTATACAAATCTAATAAAACAAGTTAAAAAAAAAATTCAGAATCTATTTATTATTTTTCAAAGAATCTCTTAGAATTAACAAAATTTCAAAATATTTGTCACCTAAATTATTTCTCCTTGGAGTGAGAATCTGGGCGCCGTTACTAAACAGGCGCTCTACAGGCGCTGAGGATGGTATGGTGGAATTGATTTTTAAAAATACCATCTTTACGTTGACGTATCCATTTTGAAAAATGCTTAAATCTTTTTTTTCATCTTCTAAAAAAGCCAAACACTCACAATTGATTAAATTCTGTGCCGACATAACAGGAGTCGATTTTTCGAAAAATTCATGATAAAAGTCGATTTCCGGGTCTGATGTACTTGAAATATTTGGTGTACTCCCAGACGACTCCAAAATATTTTTCATTGTTACACATTCAGACAAAAATAAATTTTTTGCAACTTCACAATACCTATCTAGTATTCAAAACATCTTAAACTTGGGATGTGAAATTGCCGATAGAATGAACCATTTGCTCTTTTCATCTTCTAAATTAAAAATATGATTGAAGCGTTTCTCAAGCCCTTGAACTAAGGCCGCCCTTAAAGGATCACAGTATGCTAGGTGAGACATTAATAACAATTTTTTTTTCAAAATAGTAATAGTAGGTGCGACACAGTCCAAATAACAAAATTTTTCTCCCTAAAATTCAAGATCATTTTGCATAGTACAACAAAATCAGAAATCGTTCAATTTATACCTGTAAATTGTCTAACGATATAGCCAAAGGCTCTCTACAACCTTACAAAATTCTTCTAAGAAACTCCATTCTTGAGTTTTTAGGTTGCTAATTTTTAATTTTTCAAAAACTGTCCCTAAGTTGTTCTTGAATGGTATAATTTTTTTTAACGCACCATACGTCGAGTTCCAACGTGTTACATTCGGAACGGGAAACGTGCAACCACATCCGCGGCAACGGTGCTCCTACTGACAAGATTCCAAAAAGCTTGCACTTTTGCAAATGCACTTCTGTATATTTTCTTATAAGTACTACTATTTTCAAAATCATTCATAGCCTTCTCTGCATCTCTTGTTGCAATTAAATTAAGGGTATGTACGCAATTTATTTATTTATTTATTTATTTATTTATTTATTTATTTATTTATTTATTTATTTATTTATTTATTTATTTATTTATTTATTTATTTATTTATTATTTATTTATTTATTTATTTATTTATTTATTTATTTATTTATTTATTTATTTATTTATTTATTTATTTATTTATTTATTATTTATTTATTTATTTATTTATTATTTATTTATTATTTATTTATTTATTTATTTATTTATTTATTTATTTGTTTATTTATTTTTTATTTATTTGTTTATTTATTTATTTATTTATTTATTTATTTATTTATTCAATCTACCACTCTATACAGATAGATATCTATAATTATTTTTATTAATTTATTAATTTTTCGTATAAAGGTTGTTTTAATTTTCTATATAGCATTGACATTATTTGACATTTTGTTGGTTTGTTTGTACAGTCGGGTGCGTTAAAATTTTAACGGTGAAGGTTGTGTGGTGTAAATCTGACTTTCGCCTGAAGGGAACAACATTTTCAAAAATATGCTATTGGATATCTAGAGAAAGGAGACGATTTATTGATGTACCTGAAATAAGAAAACCCCACACCCCTTTTAATGAAATTATTGAAATTTTTTCACAATAATTACTTTTTGTGAAAATATTGATAATCTAATAGATTATATCATAGGTAGATATGTAAATTACTTTCAGTTTCAATAATATTTCTTACAATCAGACTGTTTATTTATTTATGGTATGACTTCGACAGCAACTATTGCTTAAAGTAGGTAAAGCAATAAATGTGGGGATCGGTTCATCCTCAGTACGAAAAATGGTTGAAGAACGGTTCAATCTATGTAAAAGAGACAAAATTTCGCTCCAAGAGTCGTTAAAATTTTAACGCACCCGACTGTACTACCCCTACAAGAATATGAGATATAATTTATGAGAGAGTGTTTACAAGGCGAATACATAGTTCGGAATATCGACTGTATTTGTATTAGTTATAAGTAGATTGATATAAAGAGAACGTTTACAATTCAGTGTTACAAAAAAGAATTTGCTTATATTATAATAATGTTATTCTGTAGGAATATTGATCTTCATCTGTATATACTTAAATCAGTACTACTCAAATTACCAGATTGTTCACATTTTCCCCGAAAACTGTCTTATTTCAACCTATACTACCTATAGCCCTGAGCTCTGATATATGTATGTATACAATGCATGGATTGCTAATACTGTCGCCCACCATTACCGCCCTTAGTGGAATCATCAGCGCCACTCGTTACTGCCCCAGTAACTACAATGTAGCGCATTGCGCTTGCGTGCCAATAATTTGTTGACAGTAAATTGTCAGAATATACATGGCTTTGTCGCGTTTCACGGGCGCTCTTTGTTGAATTTAGGTCAGGGTTGCCAGATTGGCGATTTATCGCAAATTGTTCGATTTTCTTCATGCATGCGCGCCTAAATTTTAGCTTGGGCGACAAATCGCTAATTAGGCTCTTTTTATTCTTGACTGTTGGCAACAATTTTAAACGATATCTATGATAATAGTCATTACATTTTAAAATGTGTTGTTTTGTATATGGGAACCAGAGTAGAAAAATAAGAAACAGACAAGAAAACAACAAAAATATTTGGGTAAAACTAAACAAATTATTAAAATACAACAATCACAATTATGTCCGGAGAAAATTGTACAAAGAAGAACATGAAGTATATAAAATTACTACTGCTGAGGTATGTTTACACGTTCCACCATTTCCTACTTTGTAAAAGCATTTATATTTGCCAACATAGGGTTTAGCAAGGGTTTTACATTGCTAATTTCAATATAAACATCTATTTTGTGTGATGCATAACATAAAATTTTGAAGGCACAGATTTTAAATATTTATCTTTTATAATTTTGATTAGTTATTCCACATAAAATTAAATGGCCACCATTTAATATTTGTTTTCCTCAAACTACTGTTCTAGATTTCTTTGTTACATTGTAAATTGCAGGAAACTTATCAAAGAAGTGTGAATTTTAACTTTCTCTTTTACAATAATTAGGAAAAAATGGTGAATTTTAAATTCTCAACCTATATAATAAACTTATTTTTTTATTAAAAACCTATTTCCTAACAATTTATTTCACAGAAGAAGAAAATAAACACATATTTTATAGAAAAAAATTAAATTTTATTTTTATTCAATAACAAGTTATTCAACATATATGTTCATATTGTACCACACAAATGCTTGTACATAGGGCCAAAAATTAATTTTATGAATGAAACTGATAATGATTTATTTTTAAATTGCTATCTACATGTAAACACAATTTATCAACCCGAAACAGATAATACCGAACACTAAATATACTTATTGGAAAATAAGAAAAACAGAATAAAACTCAAAAAAAAACCATTTAAGCCAATGCAAAATAAAACGGACAATGTTTATTATACAAGTTACACATTTCACCACCCTGGGCGCTGCGATCTTAAAATGAAATGCCAATATTTGCATATACTTTTGTAGACTTGGCAACATTGGGTGAACATCTCTTGACTTATCCGTTTCCGTTAGACTGTTAATCAGTTTCGTGTTAGTTGTTCGTTTTAGTGGTTGTTGTTTTGTGCTTGTAGCTGAATTGATATATGGGTAAGTCGTAGAGTTTTTTTGTTTAGTACATTTTGATTAATAATTTTTAACATTAATTGATATCTTGCAACTTTAAATATCGATTAATGCAACTACATAACATGGTTTATACAGAATTTAGTTGATAACTGCCATTTTGTGTATGTTCTGTTTAGAATATTGTTAACCCATGTGGTCAGATAATTTCTCTAGGACATAAGCTAATTTTCGTAAGAAAAAGTTGAGTAATTAATTGAATATTGGACAATATATTATGCGGTACGCAACATCCAATTAGTTTTTCATATAATATTTCCAACGAAAACGTACGTCTGCAAATAAAATTAGCTGATCTCCAATATAAATCATTTTTACATAGTTCGGTGTATCGCACTTGCTAATTATTGTATCACAAACGAAGAAAAGTACATGAAATGTAAACCAAAATACTGGGATTTTTCAACAAGTTTGAGGAATTGCCCTCTAGGATGGCAGTTTTATTGTGGGTGTTTATCGCTCAGCAGGGGTTCTGTACCGGTGATGCCAGATTAGGGAACTTTCTCCTAGTTCTAGGGATTTTTAACAAATAAATACGATAAATTTAAATTTACAAATAAAATATTTTTAAATAAAAACATGTAAATAATTAGAAGTATTATTCTATAGACAAGTAAACAATTTCTCCCATAATTTTTTAACACATTTATTAAAAACAGAAGAAAAAACTTTATTAAACAGTACCACAAATTAGAATTTGGAGAAAATAATAATCAATTGATAATCGGCGAAGTATACAGTCTACATGATTTATCTAATGAAACATAACAAATGAAATACCAAAAAGTGCTATTTATTACTGTACATTTGAATCTCAGATTTATTTTTACGGTTCCTTGCTTTCAATCCTCTCGTAATTCGAGGATCAGCTAACTCCGGTAATACACAATTGTCCCAAAAATCTATTAATTTTGACAGCATAGTTTGTTGCCAAATTGTATCATCTTTTTGTATTTTAATAATTTCAATATCTATGTCCGTATATACAGGGTCGGCCCGTCCAAGTAGAAACATAGGAGAAAATAGAAGAAATGAAACAGAAATATGATGGGCATGTGTTAAAAAGAGATATAGGAAAGGTGGGTGGTTAAGTAGTAAATACTCATTGCAAAAATATCCACCCTCACCATCTGCAGCAGACCCCTTTTGTAATAACCATCATCAAATGTCTCAAAACCATGCCAATGTTGTTGTTCCGTCTCTCTCTTACTCATTGAGTTGTGATGTCTCTACTTCAAAAAGACGTAAAATTCTAGGACAGATAGTTTTCTAATAATATTTATAATATGTGTAATTTTACTATTTAGAATTTTTATTTGCAATCTCTCTAAATTCGGTGTCCATCTGCAACACATTTTTAATTTTAATTCTCCAAATTGCTAGATAGTTTGTTGTTGTTGTTCCGTCTCTCTCTTACTCATTGAGTTGTAATGTTTCTACTTCAAAAAGACACAAAATTCTAGGCCAGATCGTTTTCTTAGTAGAAAGAGGAGTGGTTATTACAAAAGGGGTCTGCTGCAGATGGTGAGGGTGGATATTTTTGCAATGAGTATTTACTACTTAACCACCCACCTTTCCTATATCTCTTTTTAACACATGCACATCATATTTCTGTTTCATTTCTTCTATTTTCTCCTATGTTTCTACTTGGACGGGCCGATCCCTGTAGAACTAAGAAAACAATTCTTTGTTACAAATATGCAACTGACCTTGAATATGGTAGAAATATTTATGTCTATTTTTTAAACAAAGCTCATTGTCATTGTTAGATAATAAATATGCAAATGTCTACTTCTTTTTTCCATTACAGCGCCTTTGATCTTTCGATTTCTTATAGAGTATAAACATTTTACTTCTATTAATTCTAGATTTTCAGTAATTCCATCAGGACTAGCGCCCAAAAAACACATAATTTTGGTCTACAATAATACCACAGCCCTCAACTGATCTTTTCATTAGACCTGAAAAATTTTGTATGGCCACATTTTCATTTTCAATTCCATAAGCGACTGCTTTGCCTTTTGGCCCATTCGTGGAATATAAAATTTCTTTCACTGAATTGTGAGCTGGAGTTGCCGATCTTCGAAGACATATCTGACCATATTTTGAAGCTATTATACGATTTCTTCTGGCTTCATGCCACATAATATTACTTCTCTGTCCTGAAGTCTGGCGCTCTAATTTTTCGAAATCTACATTATTCACTTCCTCCAAAATTCCGTTTCTGACTTGTCCGGTTGGGTAGAAGTAGATCCATAATCCATATCTTCCTGTTGAGACGAAGTATATTTTCTTTTGTTGTGCTGAGTTGTAAGTTTGCGCTTCAGTCTTCTAGCACAAAATCGATGTAAATGTAAATTGTTATTTTGTGGAGGATACAAATGGAAAGTTTTACCTACATTATACGCTAAACCAGCACGAATACATCTGTGTTGATACAAACCTCTCTGAATAAGATTACTTCTTTTTCCGCCGGTGAATTTGGCTGTCATCGCCATGTACCTTTCCGCATAATTAGTGGTGACGTTTCTATTTAATCTGTCAGCTTTTCGTACCACATTGTCTACTGTTTTTATTAATGTTGTAAATACACCAGCCGGTTCTAGTAAAGGTACAACGTTTCCTGATAATGTTTCCTTGAGTTGTGATGTTTCTATATACTTCAAAAACGACGTAAAATTTTAGGCCAGATCGTTTTCTTAGTAGAAAGAGGAGTGGCTATTACAAAAGGGGTCTGCTGCAGATGGTGAGGGTGGATATTTTTGCAATGAGTTTTTACTACTTAACCACCCACCTTTCCTATACCTCTTTTTAACACATGCACATCATATTTCTGTTTCATTTCTTCTATTTTCTCCTATGTTTCTACTTCAGTTGACCGACCCTATACAGGATCGGCCCTCACCATCTGCACCAGACCCCTTTTGTAGTAAACACTCTTTCTACCAAGAAAAAAATCTGGCCTAGAATTTTACGTCTTTTTGAAGTATACTAGCTGACCCGGCAAACGTCGTTTTGCCATATAAGTAAATTATTTCTAGTGAATATTTTGGTAGTGAAATAAAAAATAACTAACTTATTGTAAGTGTGTGAGGATGTGGTCTATGATTGAAAGAGTAATGGAGCGATGTGGATGATGACGGCCTATAAAAATAACAAAACGCCAACCATTCATTTTTTAATTAATTGTACTTTATTAACTTAACTAATATAATTAAAATTATATCTCTTAAATGTCATATATTGGGTAAAAGCCGGATAGTTGCCCCACTTTTCAAAAAGCTTTATTTTTAAAAAATATGAACTTGCTGAAAATTATTCAGTATGTATCTCAAAATATAGGCCTTTTATCTTCTATAATAGCTTATTTTTGTATACTTAATTAATAATGGTTTTGAATAAATACTGTTTTATTTCATCTCTCAGAAAAGGGATAGTTGCCTACTATGGCGGATAGTAGTCTAGCGTGGAAAATGCTTCGGGGTTACTTGCCTCGTGCGGAGATAGTAACCTCGGTATGATTTTTATTTGGGATAGAATGTAATTTATATCAATTGAAGTAATCTTTATTATTTATTTAACAGTCTTTATAATTTACTATTTAATTCACTGAGATCTTTTATTATTTAAATAATTGTTTATCTTTTTTCTTCGACCCGTGAAGGTCATCGCAATTGATAATTATGCAATCCGCACATCCCCCTGTACATTCTGGGATGATCTCCTCATAAATACGCCTACGTAGGTCTCAGGCCGTACATACCATAAGTACAATTTGAAATATTAATCAACATTATTAAATAGTTTTCAGTTTTAATGATTTAAATTATAAAAATATTATTCAAACTTAAAGTTATGTAAGTTATTATAAAATATTAGCATTTATCTTAAGAATACAACAATTTGGTAATCAACTTTGGTATTAACATTAATTTTTACCAGAAGCTAAGGTTTCTAACTTTCCACATCTTATACAATAGTTTTTGACTGTTGTACATGTTTCATGCAACCACATCCGACACATCTCACATTGAATCCAATCTGATTTTGATCTAGTCAAATTGTAATTCTCAAAACATTCTACTCAATAATTATCAATTGAAACTTTTTTAGTCGTATTTACTATTAATTTAGCATTTGTGACTTTTAATATCTTTTGAGCGTCTCTTATCGATTTTTCGTCCTTGTGTTTTTTTGATTGATAGTCCTTCGGTGGCTTTCCCTTTAAGTGTTTTTGAACTGAAGATATTTTCTTCACTTCCACTACTGTCAGAACTGTAAATTTGTAATCTTCTCTTCCTTAATGTCTTTACTTTGTCCTGTTTCATAATATCTGTGTTGTCAGATTCAATTTCACCGCAAAACAATCTTGAGACAAATTTAATAGGCTTGAAGACGGCCTCGGTGGCGCGTGATTTTGGTTCACGTTATTATCAGCATTACTTGGAACTTGATATCCTAATGAAAGCAGTTCGTTTTGATGATGTAGACCTTGATTAGACTCAGATTCCGGTACGGTACAAATACCTGGTACTTGTTTGCTTAGGGATGACACTTGGTCTCTTTTATTTGACCCAAGACTGCTCAGAATCTTGTGAGCGCTTCTCTAACGCAGACACTCCAGAAACGCCTGGTACTTGATCATTTAGAGGATTAGATTCTCGTTCCTGCGCAAATTCCTCCAACGCAAGATCTGATATAGCAAATTCAGCGTCAGATAGAGCATTTGGTTCGACTGGGTAGATTCCACTGCCACGAACACCACTTATTGCATTGGCAGGGATAGCTACTCGAATCCATGCCTTGGTTATTAGCTGACCCGGGTTGTACTGATTCAGTTTTTTTTGTAGATTATAATATTTTTTAAATGGTTCGAATACTGATACATCTAATGGTTGCAAAGCTGAAGTAGTGTGACTAGGTAAACAAAGTAATATCACATCATTGTCCCGAGCAGTTTCTAGCATATTGACAGCACTTGAGTGTGATGAATGACCATACAAAATCAGTAATACCTTCCCTGGCGGTTTGTGTGGAATAAAATGTTCAGTCAGCCATTTATAAAAAAGATCTGAGGTAATGTATGCCGATTTCTTTTCCATGTAAACTTGAGAATCAGGCGGAAGTCCCTCTTCGAATTTTGGTTTCTTATTTACGCCTTTGATAATCAGAACCGGTGGGAGAAAATTGCCAATAGCGTTGCAACAACCAACAACAGTAATTTTTTCTCCTTTTTCACAGGAAGTAACTGATTTAACTGCTTTAGCACGTTTCTTAGCTAAAACTTTACCAATTTTATTATTGAGTTGGACACCGGTCTCATGCATGTTAAATATTCTACCTGGCTTATCCTGCAAATTATTGTCAGTTAAAATAGTTGTTAAGAGTTTGAAAAAATTTGCAATTTCTGTTCTGTTGAGATCCTTCGCTCTTTCAATTGATAAACGCTCAGCTTGTCTCAAAGCTATTTCAGGATTTCTTTCAAGAAAGCTTTTTAGACATTGCGGTCCAGCCATTTTACTCTCATTGTAAAGTTGTACTTTAATCCCAACTTTTCGGCAAACTGATAAGCTAATTGGCGAATCACAATTCTGTCAGGAGGAAAACCGGCGCCTCCGAGCTTCAATGTATGAGCTACCAGTCATTTTTCATTCTCGAAGCCAAGAACAGGATATTTTCCTAGAAGTGACAAAAAATACAATTACGTCAGATAAGAAGATATGTAGATAGAATTTTGTATTTATACTGCTAGGTATACACCTTTAAATCAAAAATATACCTTGAGTTAGCAGTTGCTTTTTACTTCTTTCATAGTGTCTTCTTAAGGCTTGAGAGGATATTCCGTATGTTCGAGAAATTTCATTGATACCTTTTTTTTGTCTCAATTCTTCCAAAGCAAGTGCTAAGCTATCTTCTATCCAGTTGATGTTACGTGGCACCACGCCTGGTTTTTGATTATATTTGCGAGGCATTTTGCTTATCTAGAATAAACATATAAAACAGTTAACTAGATATTTATTTTATTTATAACAAGTTAGAGTCACAGTAAATTCGAAAAAACAAAAAAATAAAATCCGTCTTTGCTTGTTAAAAAATTTTTAGTCACTCTAGGGGCAACTATCCGCGAAAGTAAGTAGGGTAGACTATCCTTTTTGATGCGGATACTTGCTCTTTTTATTTGCGGAATAAATAAAAATTATTTAGCAATATAACATAATAAACAATGTAATTTAAACTCTAATGCATGTGTTGTTTGAATATCTATCCTCTATGATTGGATTTGATTTCTCAAATGCATGAAAAGTTGGTTTGGTTCAAGTTATTCTTTATTTACAATTTTTGTGTATTTATATCCGAACTGTACTGTTCAACTGCCCAAGCAACACTCGTGTTGGACACCAAACGAATGGTCCGGTACCCTATATAAAAAACTACCTGGGTGACAATACCCTTTACCTAACATACCGGCGGCGTTGAAAGAACGTCTTTCAAAAAAAAATGGATTATTACACATAACAAAATAATAATACATGCTAGATAGTGAATACATTGAAAAAAAAGTGAAACTAAATGTAAGTTGCATGTACACTAGATAATTCTGAGTTATTTAATATCAGTCATTGTCAATAGGCAAAACACATAATTTGTTTATTGAACGTTTTATCACTCCACTTATTGTTTTTAAAGCTACGACACGCACCTTGTGGTCACTACCAGGATACACTTGTGTGATTCTACCCATCTTCCACAGTAGTGGATGTGTATTTTCTTCAATCAGTAGGACCAATGCACCAACATTAATGTTAGATGCCGAATTAAACCACTTATTACGTTGTTGAATTTGAGTTAAGTATTCTCTGGACCAACGCTTCCAGAAATGCTGTTGCAGATTTTGTACGTACTGCCATCTTGACAATCGATTTTCTGGCAAAGCCATCAAGTTGGGTTCAACAATAGATGTGAGACGATCACCAATTAAAAAATGACCTGGTGTTAAGGCCAGCAAGTCCTCAGGATCGTTGGTTAGGGGTGTAAGGGGTCGCGAATTTAAACATGCTTCTACTTGAGTGAGCAAGGTATACATTTCTTCAAATGTCAATTTAGCGCCCTTAGTTACACAATTGATGTGCCTTTTTGCAGATTTTACTCCCGCTTCCCACAAACCTCCCATATGTGGAGATTTTGGTGGAATAAAATGCCAGGTGATTTGTTCATTTGTTAATGATTTAATTACATCAACTTGAAAAGTAGCCTGAGTGAATAGGTTTTTTAGTTCATGATTTGCTCCTATGAAGTTGCTGCCGTTATCGGAAAATATTTCCTTGACCTTACCGCGTTTTGCCATAAATCGGCGAAGGGCTGGTAAGAATGAATCTGTTGTACAATCAATTACTAATTCAAGATGTATTGCCTTAGTGGCAAAACATATAAATAAGGCGATTTATGATTTTATAAATTTCTTTCCGCGACCGCGACCTTCTTTAATTAAAATTGGACCGCAATAGTCCACTCCGGATCGCAAAAATGACCGTGATGGCTCTAACCTAACTAGCGGCAAATTTCCCATCATCTGATTTGATGGTGTGGGATTACAGCGAAAGCAGGTAATACAATTACGCAATACTTGACGTACGGCGCTACGTCCCGATATGGGCCAATAAAACTCCCGTACCGCAGCCAAAGTGGCTTCTTGACCTGCATGTAGGTGTATTTCATGAAAATATCTGATAATTGCCTTCGTTAAGTAATGTCCTCTTGGAAGGAGCATTGGAAATCGTTTATCATACGGAATTTTTTTGTTGTTTGTTAGCCTACCACCAACCCGAATAATGTTGTCATTATCAAGAAATGGATTTAAAGAACTCAATTTACTGTTAGATTCGCATTTCCCATGTTTTTGCAAGGATATCAAATTAGAATGAAATTCTTGCAATTGGATTTGTTTTATGATTACCTTTCTTACGTTATCTAATTCCGGTACAGTCAGGTGTTTGTTTAATTGTAGTATTTCCCCCTTTGCTTGTTTTTTACAATTGTTGAAAAATCTGTAGCAGTAACCCACTACTCGTTGCAATTTTATAAAACTTGAGTAATTTGTTAATAAATTAAAATCAGTCGTTATGCAACTGACTGGTGTAACTATTTTTCTCTCGGGAATCTCATCAGTGTTTGTATCGTTTTGTGCGTTTGGCCAGAATTGTGACATTCGACTTAACCATGATGGACCACTCCACCATAGGTCTGATTGCATTAAATTTTGAGGTAATGAGCCGCGAGAGATAATATCAGCAGGATTATCATTGGTACTAACGTGTTTCCATTCGCTATTAGTTGACAATCCTTGTATTTCTGATACGCGATTTGCTACGAATATTGTCCAGGTGGAAGGATTAGCTTTTAGCCAAGCGAGGACAATTGTTGAATCGGCCCAACAGGATGTGCATCTAATTTTTAAATTTAAGACTGTCCCAACTTTATTAATTAATTTAGCTAATAGTAATGCTCCGCACAATTCCAGACGTGGAATTGATACTGTCTTTATGGGAGAAACGCGTGACTTTGATGCTAGTAATCTTGTGGTGATATTACCACATGTATCTATTGTTCTTAAGTATACGCAACAACCATATGCCATATTAGATGCATCTGAAAATCCGTGTAGTTCGAAGTGCAATATGTGCTTGTGTGGTACAACTTTACGCGGAATGTGTAGATCTCGCAAGCTTTCTAACTGGGTTATAAATTCAGTCCATTGATTCGCGATATCCTCTGGAACTTGATCGTCCCAATTAAGTTTCAAGACCCATAGTTTTTGAATCAGTATTTTAGGGATAACAACGACTGGGCCGACTAAACCTAACGGATCAAATAACTGCGCTGTTTTTGATAAAATTAATCTTTTGGTCTCATCCTCTAATTCAACAAAATCTGATATCATTGGTATTGGTGAGTCAACTTCTATAAGTGATAAGTCTTGCAATTTTGATCCAGGACTTTTCACAAATATGGAATTCAGAATTCCATGCTTTTTTGGTTGAATCAGATTATGTAATCCAGATGTTGGTATTTTAATTCCTGAAATATAAATATTGTTTAATCATTTTGGACACTGTCAAAAATAATTTGTTATGTTCCAAAACAAAAATTCTTACGCATTCTCGGAACGATTTGAGGTGTACTCGGGGGAAATTCCAAAACTTCATTGTCAGTTAATGGCGCCACATTTGATGGAAATTTAACAGGTACCGCTAAGGGTTTTATTTGCTTTTTATTCTTCCTGATACTGTAGTCATCATCATCAAAGTGACAACTACATACGAACCGATCTTTAGATATAGTTTCCAAGGATAAAGCAAGAAGATCGTGATTTCCCAATGCTTGAACCCATCTTCGACATCTGCAAATGATATAATTATAATAATTGTGAAAGATACTAATATAGCCAATAATTTATTTTACAGTGAATAACTTATCTTCATATTATTGCAGTAAATTTATTAAATTTAATTTTGAGGTTAACTCACCTATCTACATTCTTAGGAAATTTAGAAAAAGTGCAACCATCTTTTATTTTACTACCTTGCCGATGTCCACATAATGTCACAGGTTCGAGTCATTTTTCTCAAGTCGTTAAAATCTTCTGAAGTAATAAGATGGTGATTTGGTTGTTGATGTGAAAGTAAGAATTCCCTATCTGAATTATTTGTGTTAGAACTAAGAGATGAGCTACTTTTCTGAGATAGTTTATTCGCAGGTTCAGGTACTGGCCGTATCAGACTATGTGCAATTGGAGCAGAATCAAGGTCAGGATATTCAATAGGTTTTGCATTTTTACCTCTACGTCTTTTACTTGGATTCACAATGCAAAAGTAGCACTCATTCACGTGGTCTTTTGGTTCTCGCCAGATTCTTGGTGTTGCAAATTTCATAGACCTTTTCTCACCTCGATACCAACCTAAAATGTAGAAATAAAAATTAATGTGTTTATTATATTTGATTCACTGCTTAAAAACTGCTCAGTTTCCAAACATCTTTTACAGTTACCTCAAGCGACATGTGGAGCCCATGGCTTGTCTTGATTCCGAACAGGGCAGTCAAAATATGCTTCGCAGGCTTCACAGAGAACGTTACATGTCTTTAATTCAAATTTTACGTCTCGAACTTTGATAAATTGACCACATATACCTATAACAAAATGCATCAGCATCATATTTACACTTTCGTGATGATATTTCAACTTTTTCTAGACTAGTACAAAACACCTGATCGTTGTTTATCACTCGAGGTTCATCTGGAGGCACTGTATGAACATAAAAATCCCACTCTGATCTCGCGCTATTTTTGAATATATTAGAATTAATTAAAATTTATAAAAAAAATCGAAAATGAGTATTATTACTATAACTATCACAAACGCAAACTTTATATCAAAAAAGGTATTTTCTTTTCGTTTTTGTGCATAATTAACCGAAAAATCATAAAATAAACTTTAGGACAAAGAACGAATATTTTTTTGTAGAGTCGTGTAATTGTCCGTGTGAAAAACACGGTGTACCCAAATCTAAGCCACAAACAGACATCGTTTGGCCTTGCGACTTATTGATTGTCATTGCGAATGCCAATCTAATTGGAAATTGAACGCGTTTGAATGCAATTGGCACATCTATGGGAATCATAGGGATTCGTGGTAACAATACATTTTCGCCTCGGAACTTGCCATTCAAGATGCTGGCTTCGACAATGTTTTTCATTAATTTTTTAATGACTAATCGCGTGCCATTGCACAGCCGTGGTGGGTTCAAATTACGAAGCAAAATAATTGGAGATCCGACCTTCAGTTGTAAATGGTGCGGTGGCATGCCTGGCAAATCCAATGAGTTCAAAAACTCTGTTATTCGGAGGTTCAGGTACTGGTCGTACAGCTTCGTTGGCATCGCAAACTGTATTGATAGATTTGTATGACACCAAGTCCCCGGTCGGCAATTTTATGCATCCAGTATTTTCATATACAGCAACTTTTCCATCGCGCACGTCTAACAGTTGTTTGGCGGTTGTTGGGGAGCTCGTAACACGTGTTGAATCCTATTGATTTATATGAGATCACTTAATTAACCGAACGTGAGAACTATCTTCAGCAGCCGAGGGTTGTGCATCACTGATCTAAGTCCATAGTCCATTTCACTTCTATTGAATCCGTCTACTATGATGTTTTGTTCCATACCCGTTGAAGTTCCCGAATAGTTTTTATAACATTTATTCAATGTCACCTCGTTTGCATGCATAACAAAACTTATTTTTTACACCCAAGAACAGAATTTTCTTTGTTTCGTTTCCGATGATACAAGCGACACCTGATAATGATGAAAGGCTATGACCATAAGATCTCTTGGCTCAACTTCCGTCGACTACTACGGTGATGTAGGGAAAGCCTTGCTCAACATGTCCTTTTTGTATAGCAATTTGTTTTTCTTGCATTGTGTTTTCATACATTTGCTTCTGCAATAAATCCGACCATGAAGTGTGAACGTCTATTTCGACTTTTTTATATAGTTTCTTCGTCATTGTCGCACTGATAAAAAGAAAATTTTGAGTCAACTTGGTTTCAGTTGAGTCAAACACGCCATGTATTTAAATACGCCCAAGTACGGTACGACCTACGTTCAGGTAAAGTATATCCACGATTCTAATACAAAATTTCGATTGCCAGAATTGTCACTAACCTACGCGGTGGAAAGTAGATCTTGTACCGGCAAAACTCAAACTTTGATGAGTATATAATAAAAAATCGTAATTATATATCTATCAAGCAATTAAACCTGAAAAAACATCATATTTGAAAAGTTATGCAGCTAATCAAACACGTTTAATGTAGTAGTTAAAGGAAAATATTATATTGTAGTCTATAACAAATACGAACCAACCACAGACACATTTGAAAAGATTACAAATGATGATGTTTGGTAAGGGTAAAATTGAATCTAATTAAAACTAAATTAACAAACACACAATACATAAAAAATAAGAAACAATAGAAACTGACAAAAACAATAAAAAACAATTATAAAAAGGAAAATATAAATAAATAAAAATTAACAATCAAGATCACTGTGACTGGAACCATTATTAATATCAATTACTATATCATTAGTAATGATCTGTTTTTCCATGTTCCAGTACTCATTTATTATTTTATGGGTATGCTCGAAGTAATTACTCCATTGATATGGAGTAACACTATTCACGGCAATGTCCCAAGCATCTATAGGTTGTACCCCTCTTAAAACCTGCTGGTCACAGAACCGCTTTGCTTGACTCCATACCATTTCTGTTGGGTTGAACATGCAATGGTATCGAGGCAAGCGAAGCAGTTCATGACCAGCTTCCCAAATTATTTTATCTACGACATGAAGTTTTTGTTTATAATTCAATCTACATATGTCTAATAATTTATTTTTATTGCTGCTCATATCAAATTCCACATTGTTTGCAGTTAACCATTTCACAATATCGCATTTTCTCCATGAAGCAGTGGGCTGTTTTTCCTCCAGGCGATTATGATAGCTGGCATTGTCCAGTATTATAAGGGATGGTTCCTCTAGAGCTACCATCAGATCGCGCATCCATTCTTCAAATCGTTGTGCGTTCATTTCTGTGTGGTAGTCTGTTGTGGGGCTCTTCTGAGATTTAAATATACGCCCCACATTTGGAATCCATCCCTTATCATTGCCAGCATGGACGCCAATGTATCGTGCTAAAACAGATCCATGCATTACTCTTTATATCTTACTTATTATAGACAAATTTACCTCCATCACCACTGCTTCTTTTAACGGATCTTGTGTCCCCATCCTGCCACAATTTGCGGACGGCCCCCCTAGCGAAAACCCGTGTCTCATCAAGAGCGACAACAGGACGCTTCATTACTCGTAAATTTTCTATGCATTTTTCCAAAAAGATACGACGTTTGACGCAAACGTCTAGTTTTTCCATAAGACGCCGGTTGTCGTCTCTTAGGTAAAAAAATCCTATATTTTTAAGGAGCTTAACTAAACTGGACCGTCCGTAATCGTACAGTTGTTTCGCTTTTAATTCAAAAAGTAGGGAGTCTAAATTAACAGGTTTTTCTAAAACAATTGGAAATAATCTGTTAATTAATGTACAATAAAATTAAAATCTCCCTTATGGTCTGCAAGAAATCAACAAGATAGAAAAAACAGAAACAATCGTAGATGGAAAAGCGCTAACTGAAATATTAGTTCCTCTTACCGTCATTATACATCGCATAAATAACATTTCTGATCTCTTGTTTCTGATTGACATTGAGATTTTCATGAGCATTTTTCTCGGTTACATCCTTTAGGGGTGGAATTATTTCATTTGAGGTTGGTCCTCTCTTGTATTTGCTAACAGTTGAAACACTCACCCCCAAGCATTTTGCTGTTATCTACAAGTATGGTCTCATTAACGTATAAGTGTAAATATATTTTAGAAATCACCTCAATGGGATGACCCAAATTTAGAGCATGATCTTTGAAGAAAGTATATGCATTTTGTATCATGTGTTGGGCCACTGCATTTTGAAATTAAATATGCAAGTACTTTCCTAGATAGTAATTATAGTTACTGCATAATTATGAATATTATTGTTAATATCGTCGATTTCATCCATTTTATAATGAAAAACAAAGTAAAAAAAATAAGATTACAAAACCTAAAACAAAATAAACGTTAATTTCCAAATGAAAGGGTACATCCGGAAACATACAATATATACAAACACTGCCCCAACGTTTTTTCAGAATCCACTGTAGACATCAGATTGCTAGTCTAAAGATGTTGGGTAAAGTCTGCAGAAGGGCATTTCTCGGTTTTTATTTTATTTTGATTAGAAATCGATAAGCCATGTAAATTTTGCAAAATTGTTGCGGGCAATTTCTGCATCCTCTCCGGCTGTCAACTCGGACAGAAAAAAATTACAATTAACAATTTAGGGCTTCACACGAGACGAGATAGGGCGAGACTTTCAAAAATCTCGTCTCGGTCTCGTCAATTCTGAACAAAATAAGTCTCGTTTAAGTCTCGGTCTCGTCTCGTTACCAGTTGTCTCATCTCGTCTCGCTAAATATTATCATACAAAAACTTAATTCGACGATTGTTCGAAACAATATAATTAAGTAGTTGAGTTTGAAAAAGGTATCGTTTCATAAATTTTCCAAATTTTTTTTTATGAATTTGGTAGAAAGTCCTAACTCTATTGATATTTCACATCTAATTTTATTAATTTGATTTTTTTTCAATTTAATAAATTTAGAAAATGTACGCTTGGAATTAAATTACATTTGATAATAAACATTTTTCTAGCTTTATTAAAAATGAAAAGATGCCCTTTTTAAACTCAGTTCCTCCTACTGTAATTAAAAAACTCTTAAACAGTTTCTCAAATCTATATTTTTATATTTATTATTCAAAAAGTAATACAAGTTATTATTATTATTAGTTATAAATGTTATATACACTATGTTTGCAAATATATATAATATAATTTTACAAACACAACCCTCGTGAATTATCAATACTAAAAAAAACTTTGTTAGTTTATATCACTTTTAATCTTATCTTTTAAATTACAAGATGACCAAGAATTTAAACATAATACTGCTTGCATCACATCGTCCTTCAATGATGTACGTGTTTTTGTCATAATCATACCTACTGTAGAATTTTTAATAGGATTGATATCTGTTTGAGTAGCTAGGATTTCAGATGGTTTTTCACAATGAGTATTTTTGGCATATTGTTTGTAGAAATTTTCGAAATACTGAATTGCCTCATCTTTCATTCTGTCTGTTTTATCAAATATTTCAAATTTATGACGAGGATCTAAAATTAAACTTGAACAATAGATCCAATTTGATTTTCTATAATGTTTCAACATCTTATCTCTTGATACTTGAAAAGCAATGAGTAAAGTTTCGTCGACCAAAGTGCGGTTTGGCTTATTATCTAACTCAATAAAGGTTGATTCATTGTCCGATAAAAGTATATTAAAAGCTACAACAACTATAGGAAGTTACATATTTTTCGCCACAAATTGCATCGGACATAATTTTGAAATTTTTTAAAAATACACATATTTGTTCAAGTAATAGCCATTCATCATCACTTATTTTCAACATATATATACTTTTATTATTTTCATGACTCAACCATAATAAATTTAAACTATTTTTCACACTAATTCCTACTTCTATCATGGCATAAGTGCTATTCCATTTAGTCTTAACGTCCAAAATAGGTTTAATGTATTTAGTGTTTGTGATACTACAAAAATTATTCAATTTTTTTTGTAATTGCTCAGACTTTTTTATTTTAATAAAAGTACTGGGCAATTTACAAATAGCCGACGACGGGCTGAAATCATTTGAAATTATTTCAGATGATTCGTCTTCAGCTAAATCATCATCATCAACTTCGTGATGACCATCTACATTTTCCATTTTGGAGATAAGGCTGTCAAAAATATCACTTTCTGATTCGATATAATCTACTTCCAACATTTTCATAATATCTATCTTGAACCCCAAGATTTAAAATATGGGCAAAACAACGAAAATGTTGATTTACATCATCGAACGATTGCCCATTATCGGCCATCAATACATTTAATTCTCTCATAGATGTAGTGTTTGCCGATGCTTTGTCAACCGTAATCCCTTGAATTTTATTTTCTAATGCATACTCTTTTACACATTTAAAAAAAGCTTCTGCGATGTCTTTTCCACTGTGTTTATCACAGGAAGGAAAAAAAAACTCAAGGCCAATTTTTTCTTTGCCACCCACTCTACAATCAATGCCTCAAAATCCATTGTTGATAATTTATTCTAAAACATAATTCATATAAAAAATCAAATCAAATTACCTGTTCAGAAAACATATCAGTCAATTTCTTTTGAGCCGATGACCCTGGTTTTTGAATCGGAGTAGAATTACCATAAATTTCTTCGTAGGCTTTTGAATGTGCAGTAAATAAATGCCTCTTCATACCAGTAGTGTTGTTGTCTTTTCGGCTAATAGCTTTTTTCACTTTTGATCCAAAAAAATTTCAAATTTGAAAGTATTTTTTTTTAATGATTGATCAATTGTTTCGATTTCATATAATTTATCTTCACTTTCATTTACTTTTCGCCTTTTATTTGGGTTACTATCATTAACACTTTGACTTGTCGATATTTTTAATGTAACTGAAGTTTAAAAGTTGTAGATCTCCACTGTTCAAAAGGTTTCGTAAAACTAAAAACTGGTGAAAAACTCTTGAAGTACGTTATTCTTATCCACATATTGTTGTAATCATCGACGATTTTTCGTCACGCATTTTAACATAAATTTTATCTTTACAAAATACTTAAAAATCTTTTTTTTTGCATCTTATGTTTGTTATCAAATACGTTTGTTTCTATCAAGAAACGTAACTATGATTCAACTCCTTTATGAAAAAAAACAGCCATAAAAGATAAAAATAAAAAGACAACAAATAGTATAGATTTTTCACCACTATGGGTTAAAAATGTCGATTTTATGAGTAAATAGGAGTTTTAACTATTGAATTGGACTTTTATTAACTTGAGTTTTTTTTTCAAATTTGAAATAAAATATTTCACAGATGGTAAACAGATTTTATATTTTGTTATTTTGTAAAAAGTATTGTTTATCAATGTAGAGTTTGTTATTTTTCTAAGAAAAATTTTATAAAAAATTTTTTTACGAGACTAAAAACGGAACTCTAAGGGCTGCTCCATATGTGGTCTCGGTCTCGTCTAAAATTTTTCCAAAAGTGTCTCGTCTCGTATCGTCTCGCTTTTTCGAGACGAGAAAATCTCGCTCTCGTGTGAAGCCCTATTGTCGATTCAATAGAAAAAGAACTTATCCTAATTAGTTACAATTTATTTGTAAAAAATTATTTCGTTATAATAACAAGGAAATTGTTAAGGTTTAAAACAAATTAAAAATATAATTTCGTTATTTACTTATTATTCAATTTATTGATAAATTTCTCATAATATCTTATAATTACGATTACATTTATTTTAAAAGATACATGCTTATTAAAATTATCGTAAATTCAAATAATTATTATTCACAATATAAATGACAAACATTATTATGAACTACAAATTACAATGTATAAACTATTACCAAGTTAGAAAACATACCTCACTTATATAATTGTACATAATATTTTTTATTTGTACTATTTAAATGATATATATTTTTTAGACTTATAAAAATTACATAAAGTTGAAATAATTATTATTTACACAATAAACGATAAAAATTATTATAAACTATGAATTAAAATTTATATACTATTTCCATATTATTAAATATACCTTATTTAACATTGTACATAGTATTTTCCATTACTTAAATGTTAAATATTCATAGGTTTAACTTTAACAATATGGGTACTAGAAATAATATCCCATTCACAAGTAGAGGTAACTTGAAATGCATGATAATGACGATCGAATTCAACCGTATGATATTTATTAAACAAAAATATGACTTTATTAGAATCTATTAAAATATACCTTATTTAACAAACATATTAGTCGAATATTTTGTACCATTTATCGTAACCCAATTTGTTTAATTAAATAATACTGGTATTAAAGAGTGATTTAAAATGTTTAAAACTTTCGAAATCGCGTAACTTACTTAAATAAATATTAGAGAGGGTACCTGTCTATTTGATTTTTCCAAGCTAAGCTGTAGCAAATATTTTTTCTACATCGGATCACATCAGAATGTTCTTCGGCTTATGGTTCGCTTCAAATCTCATGCATGATTGCGGCCAGAGAGAACCTATTGTTAGAATTACTCTGATGTAGTGCAGAAGATAATGAAATTTTGGTTTTAAAGTTTCATTAGTTAAGTTCATATAATCTTTTAAATGAATTTCAATTAAATCATTCGACTTCTGCAGATCATTTTTATTTAGTAAAAGAATTATTGGATTGAATTCTTTTAAAATATCAAATGAAATTACGAACCTTTCACAACTAACAATAAAGTCTAAGCGAAGTTCCATCTGATAAATACAGTCGACGCTCCCTGTATTGGACCTCCTTGTACTTGACGAAATTCTCTCCCTATTTGCTCTGTGCGAAGTCATGGTAGGGAGAGTTAAACCGATGCCAGCGCTCGCAGTGGACAATTGAAGCATTAAAGGGGGCAGTTTCTAAAGTTCCAGTAACCAAATACACGTGGAATAATATAAATAACAAATTTTTGTAATAAACAACAAAATTCGTTTAAACTTATTTATAAGTTACGTATTTGTAACGAATAATAAAACTCTTCTTAATTGACATTATTGTAACAAACAGTAACACTCTTTACTTAACTTAATAAATATTGATTTTTAAGTAACGAATAATAAAACTCTTTACTTACCTTTCTATTAATTGACTTGTTTGTAACAATCACAACAATTCTTATTTCTACCTAGTTATATATTATAAAAGATGAATTACTATTTTGAAATATTACCAATATCATTTCCAGTAAAGCTTCGTTTTTGGAATGTAGTGTCATCTTCCTCATTACTATCTACGATATCTGTATTATCACCATTGTTATTGTTCTTTTGTTTATCAATACCTTCAGTAGTTAATGTCATGCATAAAGCTGGTACATAATGTTCAAAATAAAACTTTTCGCTTTTCATAATCACAGTTTTTAAAAATTCCTCGTCTCTGTGAACTTCTATCAAACAACATCCATCTTCAACAGGTCAACAGACACAGAAATCACAGACGCTCATTCCACTGACGTACATTTGAACTTGAACTTGAGTATAATAAGCATCAGTCTCTTTAAGTTTTAACTTGTTATCAATAAATTGTAAATATTTTACATCGTTATCAATTTTACTAGGGTGTAACATGTCTGAAACCAAAGCGTCAACTGGTTTTCTGCATAACACTTTGATGTTGTGAACATTCGAACTAGTAGAAATTCTTGACCGTGTAGCTTTGAACCAATTGTTACATGAAGACTGCTTAAGCGTTTGACAAGACAAATTGACGATTTCTTCTTCAGATAACTGTACATTTTCCATATAAAATTCTCGTACTTTGCTATCCAGTTCATACTCGCTTTTGTAAATAAAATGTTCCTCACAGAAAATTAATAAATTACTAATACACACAGCACAATCTTCTTTCTCCAAATTCAATTCAACTTGCAGTAATAAATAATTCATAACATTTCTCACTGTATGTTTATTATTTTCTTTTAATTGTGCTTGCATTATTAGTTTCAATGGTGAATCGGCTTACAATTCAGTGACTGAAACTTTTTGGGGTTCATGTAATTGTGTATATTTGTGCGGCATCATATTTTTAAAATATTCTCTTTTGGAACTTTTTTTTTGCGAATTGATGTGCGGTCGGCTTGCCCCACTGCTGCTCATGACTTGTTTTTGAAGCGCTTTCCTCATTATTAATGAAATAAATTAACGCCGCAATGTGTTTGCACTTCTTACTCTGATTATATTCACAATTACAGTGCACATCCGTCACATAGCGTTCAGAATTTATCTGAGATAGAAAAGAAAAACCCGTTAATTACAATATTCTAACATTATTTATCATAACGAAATGATCAATTTTTGAATTACATTTAAAGAAGTGATATCTATAAGGTGTACCGTGGACCGAGGCTAGTCGAATAACACGAGTTTTAATTAAATAACTATCATTGTTTCGTCTGTGTTCCTCCACATCTCTAACATGCTCTGCAAGAGCAAGATTTTTGCCCTTGGTGATAGTTTTTGGCTGAAATTCAATTCGATGAGTGATACACTGAAATCCTGTTTTTATTATAATATCCATGGCTTATTTGTTGCTAACAATAATAAAGATTATATTAATTAAACAATTATTTATTAATTCCATAGAGACAACTATTGACATACCTACATATAAAAACATACTCTGACAGCCCCCAGTAGTTCATATTTTGTTTGGCGCTGCAGTCACGCACACAGCGAATACTTGACGATCCTGTCTCCCACTACGAGTTTTTGTCCGACCAATCAAAAACAAAATTTAGTGGCGGGTATATTTAAATACAACGGCGGGAATATTCAAACTTTCTAAGTTGAAAAGTAGTTGTACTCAATTGATTCAAATACATGGTTATTTGCTGATGACTTACAAAAGTATCGGATATCATTTTCTTTATTTATTATTAATATTATAATTGCAATTAGAATCTTGAATTAAATTAACAGTATTTAATATGTAATAAATACTATAAGGTTTTTTTTTTAACATAAAATCACATTCAAATTATCAAATATTTTTAAAATAATAAAAAATAACTACAGTAAAGCTAACTCTAAGACAAATTTATAACTATAACATACATTGTCTAATTTGTAATCTAAATTATTAATTTTTTTCAAAGTAAATTTTTTTATTTGGATCGAAAGCATTTGCTTAAACAAAAAAAATTATTTTAGTGTGATTGTTTTTTAGTTGTCAACAACTTTATCAAAATTTTCAAGTATTTTTTCGCATTATTGAGAATATTTTTTCTGCGTAGTTAATTTTAAACTTACGATGTAAAGATTATTATTTCATCCTTCAATCATATGTCTGACTAATTCTTGACTAGCTTTTTGACCGGCATTTAATATGTCTTAACTATCTCCTTTGCGTTGATACCAACGCAAGAATGTATTTAACCCACTCAAAGCCTCTTTTTTATTTTTATATCAGTCATTTAATGTAATTAATAAGCTAAATAACTATATAATTTTTTCTACGTAGAAAGTGAGGTTAGGTACAGACTATTGTTGACGTATATTTTTCTGAACACTGAGCATATGACCGCACAGACTTGCGCAGAAGAGACTTGAGAGCTGGTATAGTGGGGACCACTCATCTCTATATATATGAATAGCGGATCCTTATGGGAAAAATTAAACAAAATAGGTCAAAATCAGTGCCTCACACTAGTGGTGGAAGAACTAAATTGAATAAAGAACGCATGTGAAAAGCGACAAAGACATATATATTCTGACAATTTACTGTCAACAAATCATGCGCCACATTTTAGTTACTCTCTCACTCACGAGTGGCGCTGAAGATTCCGGTCACGAAGCCTAGAGCGATCGTGATGTTAAAAATGTGTCTACGAAAACCAGGCAAAATTGGGTAACTTTTATTGCCACTAGGGAGCGCGCCGGATCGACAGATCAGATTTTTGAAATTATAGTATATAGTAACTAAAACTTAAAAAGTAAATAGATAATTAAATGAATAAAGTAAATGAAAGTTTATAAATTAATGAAATGTCGATCGTCCTCCTTCTATCTAAGTAGGCTTCGTGATTCCGGTATTGGCGTTAATGGCGGACTACAGTATCAGCTATCCATATGGTGGGGACAAAAGGATGCGTCAAGTACACGGAATGGTCCTGTACGGACGAGTCAAATACAGACAGCGTCGACTGTAATTGTTTTTATTGTATTCAAATTTTATAGCGCTGCCGAAGTGAGCACTATCCAAGAGATCTCGCACGTATTTTGTATTATTATTTTTCTTTAAAAATTTTCTGTATTCTCCTGCATTTCAGTCATCGTCATGCTTACGTTTATTATTAAGAATATTATTTTCATCATTGGATTCATCACTTGCTGAAGCAATGTCTTGTAAAAAAAAATAATTTTTGGAATTTTTTAAACATATATGAGTTAGCGTATAGTGGATGAATGTTGTTCTTCTAGAATAGAAGTGACGTTTATTTGACTATTTGATTTACTACCGAACTTTTGTTCAAAGTTTTCCATAAAATCAAGACGATCTCCAATTTCAGGAATTAACTCTTGAATGAGTTCTTTCGTAAAATTTTGAAGCGACTAAAAGTTATTTTATGACCTAGAAGACGTAACGAGACCGAGCATAATCAATAGAACTAAAATTTTAAGGGTATGTACATGAAAATGTACAACGAAATGCTGTTGTCGTGTGGTTCGTCATCTGGCTTCGATTTTTGTCACGTGGTCACAGACCTTCTTCCATTCCTCTACTCCTATTTCTGCAAATTTCCGTCTTGCCGAGGCCTCTATGTCGCCTAGATTGAACGTTACATTGTTCGTTGCAATCCAGTATTTAACTTGTGTCCAAATCAGTTCAATGGGATTGAACTCTGGGTGATATGGCGGCAGACGTAGAACACTGTGTCCATGTTTTTGGAGTAGCACATCGAGTTTGTATTGTGGCATCTCAGGTATATGTCCCTTTATCAATTCGAATAGCTGTATTTTTGTCATTCCGGGATGGCAGGGTATGTTGTGCTCTTCTAGCCAGGTTAGCATAATTATCTTTTTCGAAGAGAACGTCGTATATTGTTCTACTTTTACGTTGAGATATGGTGCATTTTCAGTTACCAAAACGGACTGTGGGGGGAGGTTGGTTAATAATTGTACTTGCACCCACCTCAAAAACTTTTCTTCATATCATTATGGTAATCTCCAGTCTTTGCACCAGATCTGAAGATTAGCAAACTATTTGGTATAAAACCCATTTCTTCTGCGGCGTGTACCTTTATTAAACGACGCCCTTTTCCAGGTGTCTTTTTTATATCGAATGCACTGTCATGCATCCATGTTCGAGACTCAGTATGAGAGGTGTAGATGTAACTCTCATCTGTAAATACAATCGGCCGGCCTTCTTGTCTATAGTGTTGCAACATTGACAAGTAAATTGTTCTTTTATGACGCATGTCATAAGATTCTGCTAATATTTTTCTGTTGTCTTGAGTTTTCTTCCATTTAAAACCAATTTTTTTGAGATACCTTGAATGCTGCATTTTTCCACCTTCAAACGGTATCTCTTTTTCTTGAATTATTGTGAAACCAATTCTATCAACTCTGTTGTAAAATAAGCTTACCATTCAATGTAGGATGGCACTTTTCTTCTGTGGGAAAGCTGTGCACAGGATTTCTTATGGTAGTTTCCATTCCAGCATCTTCGATAGTCTTATTTTGTTGTTTTCTTTTTGGCGTAAGGAGTCCTGCCTGTTGTCCTGTTGCAATCTTCTCTGTTTGCTTCAGAACAGACCGGTATGTAAAATCTGAGATTCCCGTTGCTGCGATTGTTCGATTCTTGCAATTTTTCACTGGAACAGACCCTTTTTTGCTTCTTTTTTGAAAAAGTTGATGACGCTTGCAATTATTTTTCGTGCTTGGTGCTGCAATGGTTTTCCTCGTTTTCCAATACTGTGTTCTTGTGATGGAGATGTTGATGCCATATTGATACACAAAATTTTATAAAAAAAAATTATATATAAAAGTAAAATATGAATGCACTGTTTGAAAAGCGTGCTATATATATGTGCAATAAATAGAATAAACAACGTGATATAAAAGCGTGCAAATAAATTTACAGAATGTTTTTATAAAATTAAAATTATAAAGCAAGAAAATTAATTAAGCAAATAAAAATATATGCGAAAATTAGAACAAAAAAATAACAATAAATGCACGAAACAAAAAATCAGTTGCACTAAAAAGTACAGATTATGTTTTATAACCAAACAGGTTTATATATAATTGCAATTAATGTAAAAATCACTTTGACTCGACTAAATCTCGTCAACAAGTGATCTATTTTTGGATAAAAATCAGTTAAACCGCCAATTTTTCACAATTTCAATCCATATTTGTTTCTAAAAATAACGACCGTTAACCGTCGAAAGACATACACAGACACATCTTTTGTGATTCACCGATAGATTAAAGTTATCATTTTTCCTACCACAGTTGTCGTATTATCATATTTATATATTTATAACATATAAGATATTCATAACAAAAAACAGCTCTTCTTGTCGCGCAAAGCCACTACCAATTGATGAAAGCCCTCAAACCAGTGACTTGTTTAAACCATTTCTGATTTCCTTTTGAAGCTCCATTTTCCCACTGTACAGGAATCATCATGAATAAACAACTTTTCCAAATTTTTAGTGAAGTACATCATGTTTACAATACGATTACCAGATAGATCTGTTCTGGAATTTCTGCTCTCTATTTCAATCTCCAGTTCTGGCAACTCCTCTTCTGGCAGACTAAACAAACAATTATCAGTAATATTGAGTTCAGCATCTATTTAGGTAGCACACAAATCACAAGTCATTGTTACTTGCCATTCAAAGTATGGAATATGAGCATCCTCTTCCACATCACTTGTTGCGTTTAGAATTTGATTTTGAATTCTTTGGCATGTCCAAAAATTTCTACGAGTTTGGGATGCCAAACGTTTCCGTTTTAGGCCTGTACTTCGCGGCATTTCTTTGTTCTATATTTACGTTTAATAAACTACGAATCACACTGTTTTTTAATAAATACAACAAAATCACTATGAAGAACCTTTACGACGACGACAGATGAAAAATGATAAACACTATATCAAGACAGTCAAATCAAAAATTATCTATTTTTTATTGTTTTAAATGTTGGAACGATTACACCGGCCGACAAATTATCATTTTTGGAACGTTGTTTTTATATGAGTGTCAAATACCACTAATTTCAAGTGTTCTGAACACAGAAACACCTCCGAATTTTCTCTATCACATCAGGTTTTTTTGTAAAAGAAAAAAAACTTTTATCATAAAATTTTAAGAAAAAATCGATTATTATATTACAAAGACTTTTATTTCGACATCAATAAATAAAATATTAAATACAATTATTACCGTAGGACTATTTAGAGTGAGTCCGTTTGCGTTTTTCTATAAAATTACGCCTAGGTGCAATTTTTTTGTGAATTTTATCATTAATATCACGTTTTATTGACCAGCAGTAATCAGCCATCATATTTACATTCCATCGACTTTGATACCTTGTTTCCATGGTTTTGATGTCTTGATGGAACCGTTCTCCCTGTTCTTCACTAAAATCACCAAGATTTTCAGGGAAAAAATCCAGATGTGAATCTAGAAAGTGGAGTTTTATACTCATATTGCATCCCAATTCCTTATACTTGTCCAATAAAGTTGCCACAATGTTTTTATAGTCAGGGTCTTTGTGATTTCCTAAGAAGTACTTAACAACGTTTTTAAATGCCAGCCAAGCTTCTAACTCAGTAGTATTCATTTTTGAATCAAATTCCCCATCCCTCATCAAAGATCTGATTTGTGGTCCATCGAATACTCCTTCTTTTATTTTTGCATCAGATAACTTTGGGAATTTCTGATTCAGGTATTTAAAACTATCATTTTCTTTATTTAATGCTTTAACAAATTGTTTCATCAAACCCAGTTTAATATGAGGCGGAGGTATAACATTTTTTGAGGATCAATCAATTTTTTTCGTATAACATTTTTGGTTCCAGGTTCAAGGTTCTTACGAGGTTTCCATTGTTTTTGTACGTAGTGCAGTTGTCGTGCCCTACTGTCACACTCGCACAAAAAACAAGGATATTTCGTATATCCTGATTGCTGACCTAACAACGTAGTTATAATCTTAAGATCTCCACAAAGCTGCCAACCGTGTTTTTCATATCCAATTTTATCCAGTAATTTTTTTTAATTAAAGACTTTAATTTTAATATAAATTTTGTAAACAAAGTTATTCTCATGTAACGCCGTGACACTAACTATGTCGCTGTTACAACTAATAGGTTGAGAGCGCCAAAACTTAATAATTCAACTTAGTTTTGCTAAAATCAATAAAACCGACAAATTATTAATTTTTTCTGAAATTTGATGTGATATGATAAAATGCGGTCCGGTTTCGTCATCAGTAGTATAAAATTGTTGGAAAAAATTAATAATATTGGAAACAAGGAAAATCATGTCGGCCGGTGTTATTATTACGTAAATTTTGAATTTCTTGATGAAAATACTTCTAAGAAAAATGTGAGAAAAAGCTTGTAAAATAGTAAATCAAAGAAAGGCCGACATTCTAATGACCAATGCGAATTTTTGTTATTTTAGGTAAATTTTATCCAATTTCTTTAAACAAGTACTTTTATTATAGGATGGACGTCACTATTTTAAAACTAAAGACAGATAATCCGAGTGTCGGCCTTTCTTTGATTTATTACTTTACTATCTAGTGCTTACTACTGCTTTCATTCTCTGTCAAGATAATGAACAGTGCCGGTCCTGGGTACCTGTCCGCCCGCGTGGAAGTTTGCCACCCCCCTATTTGCTAAAAACTTTTGTTATACCTGTGTTTGAATACATGAATGTAAAACAGTAGAAACAGAATTAATTAAAATGTTTACTGTGAATGGATTTTTCTCTACTTTTTTCGAATTACAAAGCAAACTTATCTATAAAATCCACAAGTATATTAAAAAAATTGCAAAATGTTAACATATTCTTATCACTATCGTGCTGTATTTTCCATTTGCATTGGATTTAATACTTTAGTTTGCAAAATGGATGTGTGATGTGAGTTGACTGGCTGCCCGCGTGCTGGTCACACATTTGCCCCCGCCAGAACCATCAGTGATAATGAGTTCTAATTTACAATTACAATTATATAGTATCTAGACAGTTATCTAGAGATGTTAGTCCTGTGAAACTCAATTAAGTGGAAATTTTCACATGTCGTTTTGTTTTGATTTGACGTGCATAAACACTCAAACGTTATCTAAAAAATGCGTCTGAAATTATTATTATTATCATCTGAATTTTTTTTTGACAGTCTAAAATGTGTATATACAGGATGTTTCACCTAAAAGGACCCCCCCCCCCTCGGCATTTCGTTGTTTACCAAAATAATCGAATACGGTTTTCATAACCCTAAATGGGGTCACCTAATGTACAATTTTGTAATAAAGAGATTTACCTAGCCACCCTCTAATATGTGTGATGTCTGTTCACAATAAAATTACTTTTAAATGTAGATTCATCTGTAAATAAGATGAACTTTGAGTAATCACTATCTTCCTCGATGCGTGTCAACATTGCTTGACAAAACCTTGTCCTGGCTTGGTGATCTCTTGGGAGGAGCTGTTGGTGGAAAGTCATTTTATAGGGATGATATTTGAATGATTTCATCATTAGATGTACAGACGACACACTAATTCCAGTCCTTCAACAGCACTAGTCACTGGTCGACTACGTATTCTGGGAAGTTTCCTCACACTACCAGTATCTTCGAATAGACTAATCACCGTCTTCACTTTTTTTTTAGTATAATTTCCATGTGGAAACTGTATTTAATGCTTCGATGGGTTTTTTCAGATTTTTGTCGTGTTTCCCATATGAATAAATAATTTCGATTTTCTGACGCACCGACAACTGCTCGCGAGCTATTATTATTACTTAATGAATTTAAGAATCGCATTGATAAAAATTGTTGCATTTGTTAGCAAAAAAACTTCGACCGAACAGTTCTGCAATCTTTGATTTTTGGAAATACAGACTATTGAGAGCCAATGAAGCAGCAGATTTAACATCATTTACAAAGATATCAGTGTCGCAAAAATTGTGGACGTCTGCTGCCTACAAGATAGATAACAATAGCAAAGGCAAAAGTTCTAAGTATAGTAAAAACCGTTGAAGTATTTATTTTCAAATCGATTGAAGTATTTTTTCTCAATTGTAGACATTATACTGATAATAACATTATTCATCAATATGCAAAATTATTAATACAGAATTATTTAAGTAGATTTAAGGTACTTACAATAGAAGCAATACATTTCAACCGTCTTTCATTTTACTTTTGTTTACATTACAAGTTTTGAAAATTTTTATACCTATTTATTATAATTCAACAATAATTTAATAAAAATTCACCATTATGTAGTCACAAACGTGATCAAATCCGATGATCTGTTTTAAAAAGATTTCATTCTTTTACTATAGTTTATTTACTACGTATGTTATGGAATGCTGACGGTAACATAAGCAGTTTTTATCACACTAGGTCAGTTCAATTACAAGAAAACACAGATGCTTTCTAAGAAATGAGCAAAAAAGATTCTCGTAATTGATATTGATTACCTTTTTAAATTATTAAAATCGAATATTAACAGAAAATTTATTGTTTTTCTATCAGGTGGTGGTACTGCATGATTAAATAATTAAATGCTTAAGGTAAAATTATCTAATAAGATGCTCCAATTTGAGAAAAACGTGGTAATCCAAAACTCCAGAATGACACCATTTCAATTTTAAGATATAGTACACCATAGTCATTAAATAAACTGTGGTAATACTGATATTACATTCATTGCTATTGTTATTGATACCGTTGTGTTTTAAACACTGATTTCATAAACCTCTGTAAAGTGAATTTTTCTTTGGCATTTTTCTTCCAAACTAACAAAGATTAAGAAACTATTTTTCTTGTACTAATGTAGTGCCTCGACGACATGCTTTCTACATAGTTTTTATTCCCATTGAATGAAAATTTCAAGAATTGATTTTACTTTGGCATACTTAGAGGGTGGTTAGGTAAATCTGTTTATTGCTGAATTGTACATTAGGTGACCCCATTTAGGGTTATGAAAACCGAATTCGATTATTTTGGTAAACAACGAAATGCCGAGGGGGGGGGGTTCTTTTAGGTGAAACACCCTGTATATTGAAGAAAAATTATTTTTAGAAAGAGGAAACAATGTCATTAAATTAAAACTGAAATTATTTAAATTTGAATTATTATAAATGTTGAACCATTACTGCACAAAGTCGAGTTTAAAGTGAAAAATGAAATCAAGTTAATATAAAATGGTGTCGAAATTTGCGTGTTAATAAATTCTAGAAAATTCTTGAGGATGCGCGCAGTTAAATTTGGACATGAAAGACAAAAAACAAAGCTAATAAATTGAGAAGACAATTGCAACGATAATTTGGTTGATTTAAACATGTTATACTAGAAAATTTTTAAATATTTAAATAATGGTTCGAAGTTGAGTTCTATTTGATCGTTAACCAACCTATATCCTTTCTTTTTATGTTTATATATTTCATAATACTCCAAAAAATCGATTCTTAATTCCTTTATCCAATTTGTGAAACAATTTGATGTTATTATTATCATTACTCACATGTCCATTTTCTGTTAAATGTCAAATTCTACACGCAAAAGCGGCAACTGAATGATAGAGATCCCCCTTACTGTCTCTATACATTCCATAAACGACATTCCTAATCTCGCGTTTAATATTGGGGTCCAGATCTTCGTGAGCCTTTTTTTGTGTTTTATATTTTAAAGGCTGTATTGTCTATTTTGGAGGTGGGCCATTTTTACATTTTTTGACAATAACAACACCTACACCCAAACACTTTGCTGTTACCTAAAGGTATAATGTCATTAAGATATAAGTATAAATATATTTTAGAAATTACCTCAGTTGGAGGACCCAAATTCAGTGCATGATCCTAGTTCTCTAGTTGTAACAGGTATCTAAAACATTTTAAAATTAAATATGACAATATTTTCCTGAATAATAATTATAATTAATAATTCTTACTGCATAATTATGAATATTACTACAAATGTCGTTAATGTCTTCCATATTAAATTTTTTTTATAAAAATAATAAATAATAAAATCAAACTGTTATCAATCACTTTTTTAAAAGTTCCTTGATGCTGATTTTTTTTCATGATGTTTGATCATTTTGTGAGGGCGCTGAAGTTCTAAATAGGTTCTGATTTTGGATGCTGGTGCAAGACTTGGATAGGTTCATGTTCACACTCGATTTGAAACCAGATAAAACACGCCTACTGGGGTTGATTTTAAGTTTAAATTTTTATTTTTTTAAATTGTAAAATAAAACTGTAATTAATTTATAATAAATACATATATTGTTGTAAGTATAACAATTATAAATAAAGAAATATATATTGTACATAAATGAAACAAGTTGTAATTAACAAAAAAACACTTAAAAAAATTGCCATATAATTATTACTAAACTAATATAGTTTAAGAATAATAATAAATATATATATATATATAAATAAATAAATAATTAACAAAAAAAAATACATTTTAAAAGATTGCCAAAAAATTAATAATATGATTTAAAAATAATAGGATCTTGGACTTTTTTTAGGAGTGAGAATTAGATGAGTTTTTCGTCGAACGTCCACCGTCTTCCTTTAGGAGAACGCTTAATGCCTTTTAATTGGACGAGCATAAATATTCTGGTCTGCTTGGACACTTTATTGAAAATTTTGCCCATTGTTGACTCAAAGTCTTCATTTAAAATATTTTGTAAATTGTTTTTGTATCTCCTGCACATTATTTTCAACCTTTTTATATGGCCGTTTTTAGATTTTAAAATTGTATAATGCTTTCTGTGCAGTGTTTACAATTCATTGGTTGTTCTCCTAAAGAGAAAATGTGGACTTTGAGGTATGGAGGTCGAACGATAATCGTCGGTTGCAGGATTTTCTATTGTGGTGGCAGCAATATAAATAGGGACTGCTCCCCGATTTAATTGCCGACTACCAATATATGTGTACGCCTGTGAAAAGTGGTGGCTGCATATTTTCTTATTTTTGAAAAATAAGTTGTCTGCATTCTCAACAGCCATTGCGTCAATCCATATCTGTCTCCTAAAAGAACAAACACTTTAATCATAAGTAAATCTTCAAAGTACGTTACAAATTGATAATAAAATGCCTATCCAAATTCCTGCAATAGTTTTGTTAGTTTTTGTAATATGCTACATAATTATTAATTTCGTAACCTTGTTGCAGAAATTTGGATTTTAGTTAATTGTTGTATATCCTAATATTGAATCTTCTTTTTACAGTAGTTGCTATTTACTTAGTTCCTTGGGGGTTCCTTGGAAAGCAATGGAGGATTGTTTCCCATGGTCTATTGACCCGCAAATAATACATTTCGGTATCCTATTTTCTTTTGCATACATATGAAAATAATGTTATTTATATAACAATGATTATTTTTGTTGATATAAAAATTAAATCGTTTGAGTATAAAAGTTTTTTCACTAATTAATAGTTCTATTGTTTTTATTGTTTTTAACACAATTAAATGTTTATAAAAGACTTTTTTAAAGGAATTAACTACACAATGTTTTCAAACGAAGTAAAATATAACAGCGAGAATAACTAAAATGGCGTATCTAATCTATGCTAAAATAAATAAATCCTTTGAAAAAAGGACGGCAATTGTAAAATTTTAAATTTGCCGACCATTTCTTTCTATCTCTTTGTCAGTCTCAACAGAGACGCCTGGTGACGGTTCCACAAACTATTCAGCGAGTAACGCAGCGCCCTCATGATTAAACATAACTATATAGAATCAGTTTTGCTATAAGAGTCGTGGGGGGCTGATAGTATACTTTAAGGTTATTTTTTCAAGAAATCCCGCTTTTTGTGTAAAGAAGCGCGTATGTTTTTATCACTTCACAAGTGTGAATTTAAAACCGACATTTCTCTTTAACCTCGTAAGAGAAAATTAGGGACTTTTGGAATATTGGGTTGCCAGCAATTTTGGCAAAATTCGACATTAGAATCTTGGATATAGTCTATCAGCAATCCATATAAATAGAAATCAGTGTTGTAAACAGATGGCTTATAATCCGACATGAGCGCATGCGCAAAGATACAACGCTGAGTCAGTAGGGCGTAAATAAATTGAGGAGAAATGGAAGTAAATTGATGAGAAGTAATATCTTACAGAGGGATATCTTAAGGGGGGACCACTGTAATTATATTTTCTATATAACATTTGGCCGTACTTCTTTTAGTTGGCTGTAAGATTATCTATTATTCTATTTGAAATGGTTGCATTTTATTTGTTAACCACTGATCGTTAAATAATTGAGGTTATATTGATGATGGACTATTTATTTTATGTATAAACGTATACGTACACAAGAAATGGTCGTTTTCCATCAAAATTATAGTGGAAATTTACATAAGAATACTTACTTGTGTTCTAATTTCCGAATTAGTTAAAACCAAAACATCTTTTTACAAAAATTACTTGGCTTCAACGAAAACAGCACCCACGTGGTCAAAATTTCACTTTCCGTGTTTTTTCAGCTACAAATTTTTGGATAATGTCAGTAAAATCGACAGACTCACACGTTTCACATTCAATAGACATAATTGCTAAATTGGATAATCTTTCCTGAGGCATCGAGGATCTAAGATGATTTTTATTATTTTTAATTTTGAAAATGACCGTTCTGCTGGAGCTGAGGGTTACTGGTAAAGTAAGAAGAATTCTCAATGCAATAACTAAATTTGGGAAAATTTCTTCTAGGCCTTCTTGAAATATATATTGAAGTGCAAAATTAATATTTTCGAAAGATATTATATCTTTAAACGTAACTACAGACTTGATTTCTTCGTACAACTCAAAAGCATCTATACCGCTTTCTCTAGAAATCTGTAAGTTTAATTTGTAATTCGCTATATTTTTCTCAATCAGAGAAATATTTCAAATGATAAAGGAATCCAAATTCATTATTATGATTCTGCAACAGTTCAAATATCTCTACTAATGAACTGTAAACTTGGCCAATTAAAATGTAAAATACGTTAACGTTCAAATGTTGTTTTTTATCAGTTATGGGTTTATCCTTCCCCTCATATTCGAACATGCGCTTTATTTTTCTGGTTCTAATTTTATTTTGTTCATCTTCAAATACTGTATGAGTATCAAGAGCTTTTGTAATTCTTTTAGATGTTTCTAGAATGTTATCGGAGAACTTTTCTGACCGACATTTTTTTATAGATTTCTTTAAATTTTCCAAAGATGATAATGCTGTCTGTATACGGGTTTGTTAATTTTGCAATATATTACTTAACGCGTTAATCTTTACTAAAATTTCGTACCATAAAGTTATTGAACAGATAAAATTTTGGATTTTCTTAGATAAAATTACCGCTTTTAGACGAGTCTCCCCATCTCTTGTAAGATTATTACCAATTTCTTCTAAATAATCGTACACTTCTCGCAATTCATGTACTAAAGGCCTGAAGGCTTCGACTGGACTCTCCCATTGAGCATCGTTCAAAGGGTTTAAAGTTAAAGATTTGACGTGATTTTTAAGAACACTCCAAAGATAATTAGAAGTAGAAAAATAGTTAAATAACTGCTGAATAAACGAAATAAAAACTAACTATTTGATTAGAAGCTTTAGCCGCATTATTTACTATTAAATTCAATGAATGACTAGAGCACAGAACAAAATAGGCCCTTGAATTTTGGTTCAAAATCAATATTTGTAAACCACAATTTTTACCTCTCATATTAGAACCATTATCATAACCTTGTCCTTTCATATTATTTAAATCTGACAATTTTTTCAATATAAATTCTGAAAGCCGTGCACCTGTTGTGTCAGTTATAGGACAAAATCCTATAAACGTTTCTTTAATTCACACTTCAGTTTTCGAAACTAAAATATATCTGATAATAACACTAATTTGTTCAATTTCGCTTTTATCGGTGCTGCAATCTAATATAATACTGTAATATTTAGATTCTAAAACTTCTGTTACCACCTTTTGTCTTACAGAATCAGCCATCAAATTTATTAATTCATTTTGAATTTTATCACCTACATACTGAAGAAATCGTTTATTCATATTTTTTGCTTCGTTAATTCGTAGTGCACTGGCTAGACAAAAGTTTTATGGACATTTTCTATCAACTGAATAGATTCATTGAACTGCATGTTTCGAGTTTCAAGTTTTCTGATAACTAAGTAAATAGTATCCTGGATAATTAAAAATATCCTATATCAATGGATTTTCAACAAAATATTCAAAAATCTATAAAAACAACCACTATATGCAAATGCATATAAAAATATGCATGTGCATAAAAGCCGGTCTCTAGTGATTGTTATCATCGTCATTATTATTATATCTATTATTATCATTGTCAATATTATCCAGAGCATCTTCATTTGATAGAAAAGTTTCTAATTGAGATACCCTCAATTGTAAAGTGTTATTTATCTCAAATACAATAATGTGTCAGCTGATTTTGCTGAAATACCAATAGGTTCATTAAATTATCTAAATATTTTTGTTGTTCGTTTTAATTATGATCAAGTTGAGCAAGACGATTACTAATTCGCTAGTAATTTGGTTTATGTATAGGTACACGAAATAATTGACTTAAAATATCTGATAATAATTTTCTTTATGGGCGACCTTTTAAGTAAAACTGTAATAAGAGGAAAAGGATATGGTTAGATTATGGTTAAAGGTTTATATATCAAAAGAGGATGAAATGGTAAACCATAATATGTCTATAAATAAAGGTATATTTCTATCAATCTCATTATTTTCGACTTCTATAATATTATCTCCAACATTTTTATTATTAGTATTATCATCATTTTCATTTTCCATCTGGGCTTCTTCTTCGTAAGACAAGAAATTTTTTTCTTCATAAACACTCGTTTGCAGCGTTTCATTTAACCTTAATAATTAAGTCAGCTCATTTCGCTGCTTTATTATTACCCATGTGGAAATTTTGGACTGGTCTGCGAACAATCTGATTCAATATCAGATACCGTATTGATAACCGACGTAGTATCGTTCGGATATTCAAAATGATCAGATCGGCCTGATGTTGGTTTCAGTGTCAGGTCGATACAGTAATTTGACAACCGACCAATATTTTTATTTGATGTCGAATCGATATTACTTTCTCATATCAGTAGCATACTTAAAGCAGGTCTCTCACAAATATAGTTTTCTAATATTGGTCCGGTACATTTGTCTGATGTCAAACTGATATTACTTCCCAATATCAGTCGCATATTCAAAACAGATATCTCTCGGATATTGTTATCTAATATCGGTCCAGCACAGCTATCTGATGTCGAACCGATATTACTTCCTAACATCAATCACATACTCAAAGCAGATATCTCTCGGATATTGTTTTCTAATATCGGTCTAGCATAGCTATCTGATGTCGAATCGATATTACTTTCTCATATCAGTAGCATACTTAAAGCAGATCTCTCACAAATATAGTTTTCTAATATCGGTCCGACAATATATATTAAAACTTATCCTAGACTGATGTCATAAGAGTTCTAATATTTAGAATTCCTACGAACATCAGTTTCGTATGAATCAAATGAACGTATTTTTTTGTATTATAATATTTTATTAAATTTCATAACCAATTAATACAATTGTTTAATTAATGAATAATATTTATTTACATAATTTAAAATTATTTATAAAAAAAATCTTATTTCTGAGTTAAAATCTATTTTTCATTTAGTTGAACTTTCTGGTCCATGTTTTTTTCCATTCACTCGTTCTTTAGCTCCCGTCAGCCACTTAGCAACTATGACTATAAGTTCAGTGCTCGGGACATTTTTGAGTTTCTCTAACGACTCTGAAAAACAAACGTAACAGTATATTATTATTTAGCTACAATCATTTAATTTTTAACAATGTTACAATAATTATTTACCTGATATACATCTATATAAAGCCGTTTTATTAAAAAGCAGTTTTTTTCCTTATTTGGAGCGTTACCCTTTCGGCCGCTATACTTGCATTGGACCAAAGGATGAATAAATGTTCGGATAACATCGAACACCTGCATTTTATATACTTCACGAGTACACGATATTAATTTGGCATTGATAAATTTAATTTGAAAAATAAATTATTTTGAATAAAAAAAAACAATTATTCCGATTTTTTTTCTAGTACTTACAACTTTTGCTTCTCCATTGCAGCCTCAAATTGGTGGAATATTGCCAAATCTGTTATTGTTAACGCATAACCCAATGACTTCACCTCCGGTAAGGGATCACTGGTATCATTTAATCCAAAATTCAACACCATAGTTTGCTTCATTTCCATAAATTTGTTGTTAAAGTCATATTTCATACTTGAAACCGCTTTTGTAACTATAGGGTTAATAAGTTGTTAGATAATACGTTTTTGATGTTCACCATAATAATGCTCGAGACGAGCAATTCTATTATTTGTTAATCTGAACTGAAGAAATAGAAGAAAGAAAGTTTATACTAATTTAAATAGAAAAATAAAAAACTTACATAATTACTCAAAGCAGTACACGTATTCTCACTTGTCATTTTATCTGATGTATTAGCACTAGAAAATGATTCAAAATACTTGATTTACATTTTTATATGAATCGGATGATATGGTTATATGAAAGGATGAGGTTATTTATACCATATCCACGATTCTAATGTCGAATTTTGCAAAACTGCTGTCAACCAAATATTTCAAAACTCCCTAAGTTTCTCCTACTAGTTTAGTAAATAATGCGGATGTTATATTGGTACTCCTGCGTTTCACCGTGTAGCAAAGACAGGTTAGTGACAATTCTGTCATTTGAAATTCGACATTAGAATCGTGGATATGGTATATATCCATATCAAAGGATGACGAAACTGTAATCCAAATAACTATAAATAATATTATCAATTTTAGATTAACATAATTTTATTAAAAAATAAATAATTATAAAACATTTTGTAGTTCATCAAAAACTGATAAAAAGTCATTAAAATTACACGGGTCAACACAAAATTTGACTTTGACTTTAAAATATAAAATTTCGATAGTTTAGATCATAATTAGACGAAAAAAAGATTGCTTTTTTATCTAGACGACCGTTTGAACGATATTTTTCAGTATCTGTGATTTCAATTTTTATTTGAAGATGAAACCAACCAATGAAACCAAATATGCCTGTTATTTTTATCAAGTTTTACTATCAAAATCGCTTACAAAAAAGTGGAAAACAATTTAAAAGTGCACGTTTTTACGTTTTCTTTTATGTTCTCAAATACTTTCTCTCAATTAATCCCAAATATAGTCTCCCATCATATTTTCATTGTATTGGCCTTGATAACGTTGGTCGAAGTTCATAATGTCCTGATTGAATACGCTCTCATGTTGTTTTTATTTTCTAACTGACATACAGTATAATGAATTTTAAAAGGATTGTTATGATAATTTTGGATAGGCTTATTGTTTTGATGTTTTACACAAATAATAATATTCCTTAAATCTTCATCATTTTGATAAAATTCTGTCATTTTCGTCCATATATTTGTTAGATGAAGCGGAGACATTTTCCATGAATTCATTTTGTATTTCTTATGAAAAAATAGTGTTTTTGGAATCGCTAACATTTTTCAGAATAACATTATTGGCTTATGAAATACTCAATATCACTAACACTAATAGATACATAGTTAATTTTGACGATTAAATTCTCCAAAGTGGTCTTACACTCAACATAGAAACAATTACAGGTAACTGCTCCAGTTATATTATTTTCATTATACCATGGATATGGATCCGTATAATATCTACCATATTTATTTATAATGATACTCATGCGTTTATAAGGTATAATCAAATTCAATAATCTTTTTATTAGATGTCTATCGATTATATGTTTATCACTTATTGGAAATTAACAGTTTTGCGTCACGGGTGATAGTTCTTTCTTCATTCATTATCACTTATTGGAAATTAACAGTTTTGCGTCACGGGTGATAGTTCTTTCTTCATTCATTTCACAAAAAGGTCTACCTACAGTTTTCGAAAACAGGTATCCTTATATATCATTAACCCCCTCTTCAAACTTATCATTATATTTATTTTCAATGTATGTAATAGAAAGATGTGAGAGCAAATCACGAATTTGATCTAAAACACAGTTTTAATTTAAAATCAAAGATATCAGTATCCAAATAATAATAATTTTTTTTAAACTTAAAAAGTTAATTACAGTAATTTATTGAACAGAACAAGTTTTGAGTAAATAGTTGAAATTATCTATTCAAAGTAGTACAATTATTGAATGACTGTTAATCTAGCAGACATACATTAATTTTTTAGAATTATAAATGAATGAATAAATAATTAAAAATTGATCATTTAAAAAAGTACACGAATAGATTTTTAAAAATTTTCCAAATGTGTTTTCTTTCTATATTTTAATTATTTTTATATTTCCTGTTTTTTTTTATTATCTTAGGGGATGGTAAAAAAACACCGTTTTTGTGATTTTTTTTTAGAAGTATGGATTGAGCAAATTTATTAAGACCGTTTGTACATTATTAAGTATACTTTTAACAATATTCTGTAATTTTTTCATGCGGAAATATTGAAAAACAAGCCGGTGACAGAGCTTGCCCCAGAACGTCTAAGAAAAATAACAGTTTGCGGTGTTCACTATATCTCGGTCGGAAATTATCTGAAATCAAAAACCATTAAATTTTAGTCAAAGTATCATCAAATCCTCCCCCCAACGTTCTATGATTATTTTTTTTTATTTAAAAATTTTTGGTGACCATCTAAAATGTAAACTGCTATTTTCCACGAAAAAATCCGCCATTTTGTGGGTGGGCAACTCCCTCAATGTAAACAAAAAAATTGACCTAAACGTTGGGGGAGGTATTTTATATGTAGAAAATGTGTACCAAGTTTGAAATGAATCGGTCTAGTAGTTTTTAAATGGCAGTGAACACGGACTTTGAAAAAGTAGTTTTGAGAAAAACGCGTTTAAAAGTTTATGAACTAAAAAAGGTTTATTTTTCAACTTACACTGAATCATCGATTGCAGCTCCATAGAGTAGACTCCCTGCAGTAGCTTCGATGTCTTCAGCCTCTTTTTTCTCAAGTCTTTGTTTTATCCTGACTTCTTTGCTCTGCTGCTCAGCTTGGATCTCGGCCCTGTCAATGCCCTGTCTTGCGTATTCATGAGCGCTTGGGGCGACGCTGACGTTCATATCCGACAGAAGGGTGAGAAAAGCAGCAGCACCTTCCTTGAAAGTGCATGCAGTTACATAGGATGCACATTCAACAATTTGTTTGATGCCAGATAATTTTTTCGGTGCAATTCTCCAAATTAGCTGGTTCAAACTTTCGTTGGCATTTTGAGTAAAACCTCCAAGACACCTTTCCAGAAGTTCGTCTTTACTCAAATCTTCGTAAATCGGTTTGATCGCTTGTAAGACATCTTCTGGAAGTGGAGTGTAATTATGTCTGAAATTTTCCACTCCTGTTGTGGCCAAAGCTTTTTGATATGGACACCACGAGTTCTCACCGCTCGGGCACTTATCGTGTTGAGGGTTATCGTCTGTTGACTGCTGGTGGTAGAACGTTGCCCAGATTGCATTTTTCATTTCTTCTAGCGAATTACAATTATGCCTTATCGTTGCTCCGTAGTATCGACTCAAATTATCGATGACTTTTCCGGTGAGTTTTCCTTTGCCGCCGAGTACTTTATTTCGCCGTGTTTTACCAGCATTTTTCCCTGTTTTCACAACTTTATCTTCTACAGTATTTTTTACCAGATCACGTAGACGTTTTCCCATTCTTTTTTGCACGTGACCTACACATTTTTTTTTATTTATAGTAACCAAAGTATCACGTCTTGTTTTTTAGTAGCACTTGTAGGATCTCTATTCATCGCTACATTATGGTACGAAGTATTGTCGACAATTAATAGTGACCTGGGACTTAAGTTCGGCAGCAATTGTGTCCGAACCCATTGCATGAAATTGTTGTGATTCATGTCATGATAATCTCCCATCTTTGTTCCTATAATTCAAATCATGTAAAAACAATGAAAATATAGTAACATTAACACACTGACTTAAAATTCAACAAAGTATTGGTGATAAAACCATCTCTACCCCTTAGCGTGTACCTACAATGATTGCATGCTAGGATTTTCCTCACCATTTTGTTTTCCATGTAAAAGGTGGAGTTAGTCATTGTATTACACGTCTCGTGTTGCGTATATTGATTCATCCTTCACAACAGATAGAAAAAATCCGTTAATCGATACGTGTGTTGATGATGATTCAACAACAGGTGTTAGGGCTGTTATATTGCGTTGGAAAGAGAAAACAAGCACTGCTACTGGTACTAGCATATTGGAAACACGTTCGTCAGTACCATTGTAGCATCGTCCCGCATTCAATTATGATTACAATTCGGCATTCAGACGTTCTCTAAACTCTGATCATCCAATATATGTAACTTTCACCAAGATAAGAATCATTAATCATAGAATTTATCACTGGTTAAAACGAAAAGACCGTATATATGATTTTGATGGAGTATTAGGACAGAACAGTTCACTAAGTCATTTCATAGAGATACATACCAGTTGGGTGGTATTCACATTAGTGTTGCTGTTCTGTTTTTTTAACTTTTGCCTAAAAGCCGAATGGTGTTATTATGATAACATTGAAATTATTTATGTAGTCAAAAGAAAATGATTTTTCCCTTTTCAAGTCGGTGGAGTAAAATAAGTAATAATATTATTATTACTCGCGACTTGTTGACGGGATCGTAACGACATCGTCAAGAAAAGTTTGAGCGGTTTTGTCGGACACTGTAGGTACGTGCTTCTGAGTTCTCAACGAAGGAGTTGTGGTTCATTCACTTGTGGTTCATCTGTGGTTACAATGTTGCTGGGTAAAAATTGATAGAAATTTATTTTTTCCAATCCCTTCACAAAAACCATTTTAAGATTTTTTAAGTATTGTTGTAGCACAAATGTCAAATTTTCATAAGGTTGAGTATCAATTTTATTGGTGGGTGAAGTGTATCATTGAAGACCATGAAGGTTTCTTGTAACCTATTTTATTTGTCTTTGGGCACTTTGTGATAAATGTTCCAATTCAATTGGAAAATTAAATAAAACGTGAATTCTACAACAACATTCATTTGGATTTATAATTGCCAATTCTTTACATAAAAGATTCTTATTAATTTGAAAACCTTGTACATCAATAATTGCTTCGTCGACCATTGTGTCTGATAAACTAAATGCGCTTTAAGATTTACATTGATCTTATACTACCAGTAAGTGAATTATTTTTGACAATTCGATCATGTAATATCAAACAATAGGCACTTGTACTGGCTGGTATATTATTATATGATTCAAATTCTATACGAATATCTACCGTTCCTGTATTTAGTAATTCATTTTGCCTTGAACAATCAATTACTACAATTGGTGCGTACTTTAAAAATAATACGATTCTTGGAAATGAGCATACATCTCATACAATGTGGGATATTGATTTTTACCAAAATTTAAATTTAAATTCTACGGATATTGTTCAGATTTTAAAAAACAATTTGACATTGTTCAAATTACAATGATCAAATAGGCTAGCATTTTTATCAGCCTTATTTTTACGGCTTGTTTGTAATTCAAAAATTATGTAACGTGGTTTCTCTAGTTAAGCTGTACTTTTTACAGTCCAGGAATTTTTAGTCGTTTGAGGTACTAGAGGTAGTTCTTGCAATTCCCACGTTCTGTAACACAAGTCCAGCGAGGTTCCACATATTTCAATAAATTAAGTCGCTGTGTATCATCGACTGAGATATGTGGTACGTTCCAAACAAGTTTTGTTATTATTACTTTCATAAGCTCATCTGCTGTGGTGTTAATAATACTATTTTCATCTGAATTTGAACGAATAAGAATTAATTCTTGTTTAACGTTGAGAATATTTTTTAAGAAATCTTCACAGAATCCCATTAACATACTTAGCGGAACACAAACATTAAAGTTTCCATCCTCATTTGATACTGAATACTACCAAAAGACCAACCAGCGTTTTGTAGTTTGAAACTTTGGTTTACATTAAATGATGCATAATCTTTCAAAGTGGTGGCAATACCCCGATTACGTACACAATCAATTACTTTCCCACCAATTTCATAGCGGAATTCTTCAAATAAATGACCAACGAAATTATTGACAAATTTTGCAGTTGCAGATTTTGCATCATCAGCTGATTTAACAAGTTTTCCTTCTATATAGTTGTAACGGGAGGAAGGCAGTGTATAAACATCAGTTTGTTGAATTGGAATTCTAATTTAATCGTTGTTTTCAAATGATGTCGTTGCATATGGTAAATGAGGATGTTTTTCGATTCTGACTAATGAATTATCAAATCGAATTCTTTCACCCACATTTAAAATACTCAATTTTATTTAGTCCGTAAGCCAATTGATCTTAAATAGACAATATTGTCAGGTGTCAACTGCTTGACAGTCTGATTATAACTGATATTACTATAAGATGTATTGTATTATAGAATTGTCATAAATTCATAACTATATACCAGTAATGCACTCATTGGAGATCCTTAGTCATTAATATCACATACAAGTCTTGTATTTTTAGACTAGTTTTCATCAAAAGTAAAATCATGGTCATTAATACTCCTATGGTCTTCTCTAGTATTCGGGTGATTATTATTATACAATATCGCAGAAGTCATTCGGTTGTGCATGTCCTTATCAGGCTCAAATTTTGTGCAGCAGTTTTTATTTGATTTGACACATTGTGATGCCAACATCGATCCTTCAATATTTTTGATAGTTAGCCTATTTCTGGGTTTAGTTTTTACCTGGTTGTATTTGCTGAAAGCTCTTTCACAATCTGCATTTGCATGAGGGATACAGAGAGCAGACAGTGCAAAACAGGGTAACTCGACGTATTTTTGGCAATTTCCACTATCTTTTAACAGCGAAATCTTATGCCAGAAAACATCTACTTCTAATTCCTTAGCAATATCTTCAGGTATGTCATCTAGTGGAAGACAACGCCACTCATCATCTGTAAAGATAGTAGATCCTTAGGTTTAGCCCTTGGAATATAATCGACAAGCTTGAGAAGATATATGCTGTCAGAAGCTCTCTAAATGCTAATTCCATTTTTTCAGCTCAAGACGTTATAACAATCGAATCTGATTGAAAAAACGCATTCATCGTGACAATTTTAGGTAAAACCCATGCCAGAAATAAATAAAATAACTTTACGAATGGGCCACTGAGCCAAATAGATGTGGATTCTGCAGCCACTGTCCGTTCTAGCATGTATCTTTCATCGAAATAAAGAAGAAGCGGTTCCCACTGTTCCAGAAGACGATTAACAACCGAAAGAAATGACAGCCAGCGAGTTTGTGCTGGGTGAAGAATTTTATGCACAGCTACATTTAAATAGTTCTGGAAAATAGCAAGTCCAGCGATGCGTTTGGCACTATGCTGTACATAGTTGTGCACGTTTCTAGCAAGATCTTCACAACTTCTCGGCATGTGTGCTTCATTAAATGAAGTGAATGGCAGATACATTTCATTATCGTTATACCAGGACATGATTGTTTGAGGCGGCTAGCAATGGAATTATGGTCACCAAGATTGACATTAGCTCCGTTACAACCAAATCCAATGATATTGTCTAAAGGGATATCTCTATCCGTGAATAGATAGAATGAAAGCGAATAAAATAAAACTCTAATTCCTTGTAAATTTGTATTCTTACACGACCGGTTTCGATGATATAGTCATCATCAGGTGCGTTAGTAGTCAATATATCTGAAGTTGTGTAGCATTAATAAAAATTACGAATACCGATCAATTGAAATAAGAAATCACAATTAAAAATGTAATTATATCAAATATTTAAAAAACACGATGTAATAAAAGTCGAAAAATCAACTAACTTAAAACGTAGATGAAATCAGGATAAATCAAAATACAAAATGGTCATTTCATCGGTTAAAATTGAAAATTTCGCTTTCTTGAGTTGAGTTGCAATGTCATCTTTATGAGATGCACCAATGACGTTAGTTAGAATTCTAGTGGCCTTCATTCTCTTCATACAAATGAGGTGCAGATTTCAGACAAGGAATCATGTCGTCAACAACAGCAAAAGGAATATTATGCACAATCATAAAACCACAGATCTTGATTTGTGCATTTTTTATATTTGTAACCAAAACATTGTTTGTATTTTGAGGCTTCAAATATTGTTGCATTGCATTCGAGGGAATGGTTTTAGGATCTTTCAATTCCTTTAAATGTTTATTCGTATCTTTGTGTTTTTCAATTAGCGTAATATCAGCAACAAGACTTGAGTTACACCATTTACAAATAGCTTTTGTTGAATTCTTAGGATCAGGTCTAAGCCAAGGAGAGCAAAGTGGATCTCGCTCCTATTCGCAGCGATAATTTTGCTTCCGGTGATTTTGCTGTTCACGTAGAGTATCACCACGACCTACACGAATGTTTTTCGGCGTTGAAAGGCCATCGGAATCGCCATTTTCTCTTTCTTCAGATGCGATGACATGACAATCTGCAATAACATTAATTTAACTTACCACCAGAAATACCGTTACCATCCCAAAAAATATTTAAATAAAATTTTAAGACATAATGAAAACAAAGGTTACTCCAAAAAAATTTAATAAGTATTTGAATATTATTAATATTTCATACTTATTAAATATTTATTAATGCGAACAATGTGCTTGCATCTCCTTGGAAAGTTTGAGTAAGTCAGGTTTGTATGTTGTTGTTTTTAATTTTAGGCATGATTCCAAGTTCTCATCAATAAGACGACTTCTCAGTTTACTCTTGATAATGTTCATGCTTGAAAAAGATTGTTCGCATATATATGTAGAACCGAAAAGGGAAAGAACAGCAAACGCGAGCTTTTTCAGCTGATCGTAAGAGCCAGGAATACTATTCCAAGCGTTGGAAATGATCATGTCTTCCTTCTCCAGGTCATTCAAAGCAGACCACTTGTTTTCCAATTCAACACAAAGACGTTCGAATTTAGAGCGCCATATCTCCTTGTTTTTTAAATCCAGCAATTGTATTTCAAAGCTACCAATGTCAATTTCAAAAGGAGGAAATTTCAACCCGGTTAACGTAGCATTAAGAGGATTTTTGACAAATGCTAAAGCTGCTCTGCTGTTTTTAAATTCCTGAAACCTGCTGAGAAATTCTTTCCTCATATTTAAAATTATTGTTTTAAAATGGTGTTTATCAATAGGTGAATAATTTTCTTGGCGATGCTTCAGCAGGCTCGGAAAGTGAAACAATTCAAAATCCTGAGCAAAAATGGATAATTTGTTTTCGAATGTTATTACTTCTTCTAACATCGAAAAAATTAAGTTTCCTTTCCCTTGTAGTTTACGATTAAGCTGATTTAGATGAGACGTAACGTCTACCATGAAATAAAAGTTTTGGATCCACTGATCGTCTGTTAGTTCTGGATAGTGAACGCCCTTCTCAAGAAGAAATGCTTTAATTTCCGGAAAAAGAGACGCGAAACGTTTTAAAACTTTCCCTCTTGATAACCAACGTACCTTGTTATGAAGCAGAAGATCAGCGTACTCACTCTCCATTTAAAATAAAAATTCTTTGAAATGGCGATGATTAACAGCTTTAGCTTAAATGGAGTTGATAATGGTAATCACTAATTCCATAACTTTACAAATTTCATCCGGAAATGTTTGCGCACAAAGCGCTTCTTGGTGAATGATACAATGGTAAACAAGTATCACGTGATTAATTTTTTCTTTCAAAATAGCAACAAACCCTTTTCTTACGCCTGTAATACTTTTGGCCCCATCTGTTGAAATCGACACAATTTTATCGAGGGGAATATGATGTTTACCCGTACACTCAAATACAGCATTTGCAATATCTTCTCCACGCGTCTGACCTTTGAGTGGCAATAATCCTAAAAGTTCTTCTTTAGGGCCTGAATGAGACATAAATTTTACAAAAAGTGAAACTTGCGCTGTATCATTTATGTCACAAGACTCGTCAACTGCTATTGATAAAGCCGAAACCGATTTCAGATCTTCGATATGCTGGGTGGTTATATTCGAACACATTTTAAATGTTCTATCTTTAATGGTTTTGGCAGACAATGGTAACTCTTTAATTTTTTTCAGAATATTTGCTTTGTTCTTAAAATCCCGAAATAGCTGTTCGGATGTATTTATAAAACAATTTTTTATGTATTCGCCGTCTGTGTACGGTTTTCCTCTGTTAGCAATCTCTTGGCTAAAATAAAACTTGCCATATTAATATTGCTGGAAGATTGCATCCAGTTATTAAACACAGAAGTTGACGACTCTTGACTCTTCTGAAGTTCCTCAACTGCTTTCCTCCTTGCATCACCGGTAGGATATTTAGTGCTAAATGACGCGTACTTTCTTGTAAAGTGTCTCTTTAAATTTGACTTCTTGTTATGCGCGAATTTCTCCTTACAAATAAGACAGGTCAGAAGCCCATTCAAGTTTTGAATAAACGCAAAATTCTCGGTCCACTCAACTTTAAATTCGCGGTTTTCATCTTCCGTATTTCTTTGCTTTTTTTTGGTGGCCATGTTAGGACAACGGCAGACACGGTAGATAAGACAAAACTGTTTACACTGCAACTGCTGGTCTGTGATGCCAATTTGTACCCCCACTACTTTAGAAAAAGTATGCGCTCGCATGCTTGTGGTACCTTTGTATCACACCGGAGTACGCCGAAAACATACGAACAATTTCAGTCGGTAGCTTGTACATAGTTTGTGTTTACGTTTACGAAAACTAATAAAATTAAACTCGGTGTTCGTTACGTATTTTTACAACAATATAAAATTTTAATTATATACCTATCTATCTTTTAACTTAAACAAATAATTATACATGTTCTCGATTTATAGAAGAATTTTAATTTATCAAAATAAGTTTTTTTTTAATGAAAATATTATTGCGCCTTCCGTGGATATTTGTGCCAGAGCCGCAATTAAGGAGCCAAAGAGCCACATGCGGCTCTGGAGCCTTACGTTGCCGACCACTGGTCTAGGGGATTGATTCCTTTATCTCCTCGTTGTGATTGTTTATTTAATTTTGTACCTGGCCCACAATAATTGTATGTATATGAGGTTCAAATGGAAGTTTATCAATAAGCGTGCTGATTAAACCACGTCCTTTTCGTTTGAAGGTTGGTGGTTGATTAACATAACATAATAAACGTCTTTATATAGCAGAATCTTTTAAATAAATGAGTAACAATTGATCAGTTATCTAATAATCGAAATGCGTTTAATAAAGCAACACTATATAGTCTTCCAATCCGCAATCTTGATAATATAGTAAGACAAAAACAATTATTTCGAAGACATGGCAAATTATTACCATCCACAATTAGATGTATAATATGCGGTCCGTCAAATTGTGGGAAAACAAACGTTATGATAAGTTTATTGGAAGACTTAAATGGTCTTCGATTTGAAAATGTTTATCTATACAGTAAATCACTTATCAACCAAAATATGAATATTTGCGAAACTTGTTGAAACCACTTAAGGGAATTGGCTATCATGAATTTGATAATAATCAAGAAATTATGGATCCCTCAAATGCGAAAGTTAATTCTATATTCGTATTTGATGATGTAATAACGAGTGCGCAGAAAATTATACAAAATTATTTTAGCATGGGAAGACATAAATGTGTTGATTGTTTCTATCTCTGTCAAACATATGCTCACATACCTAAACACCTCATCCGTGACAATGCAAATATGATAATTGTTTTCCAACAAGACGATATGAATTTAAAACATATATATAACGATCATGTCAATACAGATATGTTATATAATAGTTTTTGTGAAATGTGTTCATTATGCTGGCGTGATAAATATAGCTTTCTTGTTATATGTAAGGATTTCGATATCGATAACGGTCGATACAGAAGAGGATTTGATCAATATATACAGCAGTAACATGAAACTAACAGCAGTAACAGGAAACCAACAGCAGTGACAGGAAACTAACAGCACAGGAACCGCTTGAAAACTCTTTATTTATCTGTTTGCAGTTCTGAATAAAATGCTGATGTGACAAACGACCAATATAGAAAATGATCAATAAATACAACTGTAACAGAATACTAACGGTTATTTTAGAACAGGAACCGGTTGAACACGGTTGATCTGTCTGTTTGCAGTTATGAATAAAGAAATTACTAAACGGTTAATTAAAACAAGAGCAAATGTAAAAGCCAAATTAGATGCGTTAAAATCGAATGAATTGGAAACTGAAGAACGATTAGTTAAACAGTATAAACCATTAGCTAATGTATTATCTCAGGCTTTAGATGAACATTCGACTGCTAAAAACAAACGATGGATACAGTCGCCACGTTTATCTAGGAAATCAGTTTCTACAGTAGAAAATTCAACATCACCAGGTCGACCTCCATTTGACTTTTTTGGTCTTCGATTTGAAAATGTTTATCTATACAGTAAATCACTATATCAACCAAAATATGAATATTTGCGAAACATGTTGAGACCACTTAAGGGAATTGGCTATACAATCGAATTTTTTGACTCTGAAGTGTAGACCAATAAACTTATAAAAACCCGTATCAAGTAGAAGCAGAACATTACTGTCTCTGCATCTTTAAATAACACTGACTAACTTGCCGTTATCCATGAAGCTCCGTAGAAATGATGTACCCGAATGGTCTTCGAAACAAGACAACTTTCTACCTGCGGTTTATACTAAAAGAACCCTCTTATTCCATTAGTATTAAAGGCTATATTTGTTTGAAATATATTCTTTTGGAAATTCACAATTCATAGGATTCTAAAAATGTAAAAGATTTATTTACTGTAAACACAGGGGAAAGCGACACAGAAAAACATAAATTTGCTCGAACATTTTTGGGCCAGGATAATCATTTCCTCCACACGAATGTCGCATTACCGAAAAAAATTCTAAAATGAAAGATCGATGATTATTTAATAGACATAATGACAAATACTGTCAATAATAGTTATATCATGTTTATTTGTGTATAATTACCTCTAATGGATCCTGTGATAATGTTGCTGTCATCAAATATTTATATCCACATTCGCTTTTCAGCATATTTAAAATTTCTAGTGTAGCTCGTAACTTAACTTTCAAGCTTACTTATTATAGACAAATTTACCTCCATCACCACTGCTTCGTTTAACGGATCTTGTGTCCCCATCCTGCCACGATTTACGGACGGTCCCGTTAGCGAAAACCCATGTCTCATTAAGAGCGACAACAGGACGCTTCATTACCCGTAAATTTTGTATGTATTTTTCTAGAAAGATACGGCGCTTGACGCGAACGTCTGGTTTTTCCATCAGAAGGAGCATGGCTAAACTGGACCGTCCGTAATCGTACAGTTGTTTCGCTTTTAACTCGAAAAGTAGGGAGCCTAAATTAACAGGTTTTTCTAAAACAATTGGAAATAATCTTTTAATTAATGTACAATAAAATTAAAATCGCCCTTATGGTCTGCAAGAAATCAACAAGATAGAAAAAACAGAAACAATCGTAGATGGAAAAGCGCTAACTGAAATATTAGTTCCTCTTACCGTCATTATACATCGCATAAATAACATTTCTGATCTCTTGTTTCTGATTAACATTGAGATTTTCATGAGCCTTTTTCTCGGTTACATCCTTTAGGGGTGGAATTATTTCATTTGGGGTTGGTCCTCTCTTGTATTTGCTAACAGTTGAAACACTCACCCCCAAGCATTTTGCTGTTATCTACAAGTATGGTCTCATTATCGTATAAGTGTAAATATATTTTAGAAATCACCTCAATGGGATGACCCAAATGTAGAGCATGATCTTTAAAGAATGTATATGCATTTTGTTTCATGCGTTGGGCCACTCCATTATCACAACACACTAATTGCTCCCTAGTTGTTGATATACTTTTTTTTTATTTAGGTGTAGTGAGCGCCATAAGGCTAACCCAACCAGTGACCTTCTGAAACCATCATCACTGGAACTGTTTAACACATTGCTTCAGTGATGATGTTGAAATTTCCATTTTCTTTGTATCGAATACATTATTTCCTACATCTCCCATCCCCATTTGCATGGGATAAGGAGTTCGGATGGACGTTTTCCTTCAATCGTCGTCATCGTCTTCCTCATCAGAGTTGTTATTATTATCAGTACTACTATTTTTTTCATCGCTTGTCTTTATTTGCATTATTTTTATAATGTGCTTACTAATTATTTGCCAGTGTATCCTGTCGCTCAACATCACGTCAATCATGTTGTTCTCGTCGATAACCATGCCAATACTAATCTCAAGCTCAATACGGGCTTGGTGCGTTCTAATGCACTCATAAAATACATGCTACGCCCAACTATTTTAGTGATCTTTGTGGTTTAATTAAAACATCATGAAGTTTAAATTCGATTTGGGTTTTGTGTCGTCGGCCATAGTTGTTGATATACTAGGTATCTAAAACACTTTGAAATTAAATATGCAAGTACTTTCCTAGATAGTAATTATAGTTACTGCATAATTATGAATATTATTGTTAATATCGTCGATTTCATCCATTTTATAAAGAAAAACAAAGTAAAAACATCACGAATACTCTTAGACCTAAAACAAATCTAAACTTTGATTGTAGAGTACTATTAAAAGCCAAAGAACAATAAACTTCACCACTAAAATTGTTTAAAATCCACTGTAAATTAAATAAATTCAATAAAAAGTTAACCAAAACACTAAACTCAATCACCAAAACACTAAACTCAATCACCAAAATACTAAACTCAATCACCAAAACCAAAGGCCAAAACAAACGTTCAAAACAATAAACTAGGTGAAAGTGACCACTTCAGGAAACACAATAACCATTACTCACTACAGTATGTAGTGAGATTTGCACTATTGTCAATGTTGCCGCCTTCTTTCTATTGTTCACAAATTAGTAATAAGTAATCATGTTGAAATTAACTACAATTTGATATTATAATTGGAATGGTAATCCTGATTTGAACCTCAAAGACCTATAAAGTAATTTTTATTTGTCACAAGTTTGTTTTTAAAGACAATCTGGCAACAGCCGCGTATGTTTTTATCATCTCAGAACCACCAATATAAAACACTCATTTCGCGCCAATCTAGTATGATAAAGTTAGGGACTTTTGAAAGATTCGGTTGCCAGCAATTTTGGCAAAACTTTCTATTAGATCCGTGGATATTGTATATTTTCCAACAATATCATACACTCTAAAATAAGTTTGTGCTGCACACTTCACTTCACTCTGTTTATAACTGCTAAATTCATATCATTTCCATAACCTACACGAGCGCCATTTCGGTGAATCTTCGAATTATAATTTGCTGTTTACAGGTGGACACATTTTCAACTTGTCCCCCATACAAGACGGTTATCTTTCCTTCTACCCTCCATACTCTGTTGGTCTGAAACGTAATCTGCGCCGGTCAAAATAGTTCTTGCACAAGGCGTGAAATGACAATTCAAATAAAATTTAGCTGGTTTACTATTTTATTTATATTATTTACATTTACAGACTTCACTAGAGATAAAATTAAGAAAACAAATTGAACAGGAGAAAAAAAGTTTATTTTAAATATTAATATTTAAAATGTACATACATTTTCAAACTATTTGAATTATTCGTGATTGAATAACACCAGTTTCGTGTATCTGTGGCGAACTTATTCTGTTTTAGCCGAATAGGGGAGACCGGAGACAAAAGTAACAGTTTTTACTCTACGCCTGATTTCTTCTATACTATAACATTTGTGATAACAATATTAGAGCCATATTAAACTTTCGTTTATGGTCTAAGTATGAACAGAGTAATTTTATCTAATATGTCTTTGCTTCCGACAATTGCAGAGATGCAAAATAAATATGGAGATTATTACTTTCGACCCCATGGTCAGGGCGAAAGTAACAAGGCGAGGGTCGAAAGTAACACCGTGTGATTACTGTTCAATACTATAAGTACAATGAAAATAAAACACAAGATTAAATCAAAACATTTATTTTTAGATTCATAACAAAAATAATTAACTTCTTAACATATTTTACTTGAGATTCAGTCAAAAATGTCTCTGAGAGAGCACACAATTAAAAATAATGTTCATAGCTAAACTAATTAACTTCTTTACTATATTTTACTTGAGATTCAGTCAAAACGTCTCTGAGAGACACTACAAATTGACTTTTGAAAAAAATTCAAATAAATCAAAAAACTTCCAAACTAAATAATACAGTCAATAATAAATCTAAATGAGATTTCTTCAAATGGGACAATATAATATGACATACCCAGTATGGATGCCATTCATTGTGAGTCTGAATGATATTCATCATTCAGACTCACACTTATGGCATACATAAAATCCATTTTCGTCCTTGGTACATGCAGCATGAGACCACTTTTTGCATTCCATACAGTTCACATTAGGTTTACTATTGCCGAAAGGTTCTAGACAAACTAGGCAATAGCAATCTTCTCCATCAGAAATGTCACTGTTTCTTGCTGATGTGTTTTCTTGGTCTATGTTTTTTGATGGTTTTTTCATCAATTTTCTCTTTCCTTTTCCAGACCCTAAGTTTTTTTTTCCCTTTTCCTAAATTTAATTGAAGTTTTGGTTTTTTATTCGCTTTGTTTCTTTGGTTAAAGTCTTCTTCAATTGCATTCTTTTCTGGAGTGTCAGTGAGAATAGCAGTTTTTCGCTTTTTACCACCTCTTTGTGTTTTGGATCTTGGACTAGCTCGCGGAAGGGGTCTTATCACTTCGGGTGAAAAAAGAATTGTCGATGTTGATTGTAGCTCAATAGATCTTGATTTTTGCGAGCGTGGTGATGAATCAAGGATAGCAGCGATTGACAGTTGATTTAAATCTTGTGCTCCTAAGTCCGGTACGTCCAAGAGAGAAGGCGAATCGGGATGTGATGTGATAGACTGATCATCTAGTATATCATCCGGTGCCGGTTCTGATCTACTATGAACTTCATTCTCAACTTGTAAGGGACGATCCGTCACAGAAGACGGTGCGAAGTCGACCTCAGAAAAGACGTTTCTATTAAATGGACTTATACCGGTGCACTCAAAACCAGCAATAGCGTTTCTATCGGAAACGGCCAGAGTAAATGCTTCTCTTACAATCCCAGGAATGTAATGTATCGTCATTGTTTGACCAGGATGATTCCGCATCCAGTTGTCTGTGGCAGTGTTTATCATTTTCTTAAACGGTCCGAAAACTGCTCTATCTAACGGCTGCAACTTATGGGTGCAGTGCGGTGGAAAAGATAATAACACGATCCCATTAGTTTTACAGAAATCCAGTGATTTGATAGATATATGAGACACGTGATTGTCGAGCAAAAGCAGGCATTTTTGGCCAGGAGTGGGCTTGACTTGTCTTTTGAAGTGTTCCAAACACAGCAAAAATTCTGCTTCCTGCATCCATCCGCTTGCATTCCCTGCTCCAGCAGACCCGACTGGTCCTTCCCGTATCATATGGTCTTGGTATCTTTTCAATGGAAACACAAAAAATGGTGGTGTTTTGACCACGATTATTTTATCGAGGTGATGCGAATTATTTTGAGTACGTTCCCTCAATGAACAAAAAGATTGTTTCAAAATTTCTTTATTAACTAAAGTATGTTGCTTGGTACAGTTGCTGAGGAGTACTGACTCTTCTTCGTTGAATCTTAACATTTATAAAATACAAAATAATACCCATGATTGGTTGCTAAGGGCAGAAGGTGCGGAAAGAAGATGTAATTGCAAAAGGATTGGGTACTTGGTATTTGTGGGCGAAACCTATTGGGATTTACAGAGTGGGTGGGGTCAGGTATAGGGTGAGCGATTGGAAACCATATATCGAATAAATAGACAAGGACAGATGAGGGCCCAGGCATAAGATGTTCGGGAAAGTTGGCAATTAGAGGGGTCATAAATGTAATATGGTCAGGTAGGAAATATTGGCACAATAATTTTTACAGCAGTTTCTCAAACCGGCACCAAAATACAATATTTGATGCATATAATCATAAAATCGGAATTATATTTAAGCCCGGCTACAATAACCATTAACAGCAGCTGCCCAAATTATATTGAACTAACTTTCCTTTTTCGGAACTATTGAAATATTCGCTAAAAGAACTAAATGCAATAAACTTAAAATAGAGGTGCTTTTTAGAAAGCTACACATTTCGGTTAAATAATAATAATAAATCAAAAAGGAATTTTACCAAGCCGAACAAGATCAAAACTATTGAGATCTAAATTATTAAATGAGAGAGATTAAACAGGTGGGATATGCCCCCCTTGAGCATTAATAGCAACTGCAATAGTCACTAGCTTTCCACGTTCAGCAGAGGTTATCGCACCTGCTTGCTTAACTCCTTTCTGAGCCACTATCTTGTTTGGTCTTTGTACTGTAGTCACCCCAGTCTCGTCCATATTCCATATTGAACTAATGCGCGGGGGTCGATGCAAGATGACAACCAACAGTAGCTTGCGTCATTTTAACCATTGGGCACGGCTACGGAGCGTTCGTTACTTTTGTCCCGCTGTTACTTTTGTCCCCGGTCTCCCCTATAATTTGGACTCATGAAAAAGTCTCGTATTCACATAAAATTCAATTATCAATTTAATCAATTGGAACCGATGATTATCTAGATAATCCTGCGATTTTACATGATTTTCCATTATATCACTTGTAAACTTTACGCCAACAGAATGTACGATTTTATTACAAATTTGTTGTCTTAAAATTGATGCATTACAATGTTTGTATTGTCGAATTATTCGTTCTGCCATGAGGCATATGGAAATTGTGTCTGAACAAGGTTCTACATATGACCCCCAGTCCTTTATTGAAGTAAGTAGAGGCATATCTGTAGCAACTAACTGCTCTCTACAAACGGTGTTAATTCCCAGAAAGTTCTAATATAACCATAGGCAAAATCTAGTTCGACATTTTGAATCAATTGTCGATCTTTTGTAACTCGATGACACATGCAAAATGTCCACGTTATCAAAAAGACAATTTCCATTTTCGACTTCTTTAATTTCATGTCTAACAAAAAGTCTTTTGTAAGGCGATTTAAACTGGATTGCATTGAGGTTGTTATTGAAACCCCCACGACTACGGATAGCGCTGAAAAAAGTCTCCAAGTAGTCTTGAGATAATTTATATGTTAGAATATATGACTGGTTCAACTTATTCAATTGATTATACAATGGTTTTAAATCAATAGCGATCATTACCATGATGAGCTGATCAATTTTTTGTTTCTCTAGTCCAGACCGTGTATTTTGTTTTCGGTTTTTTATTTTTTTCAAAATCACAATTTGTATTTTTACTTTTTTTATTTCTTTCTTCAAGGCATTTTTCAAAGTCATCTTTATGCTTGGCTCGAAGATGGTTAAACATTGGCGTAGTAGTTCATAAAAATGCATATTTCTTATTGAATGTAGTTCTAAGACAATTAAAAATAATAACAATTTCAAAATAACCTGTAGGCAAACTTAAAACTTTAACACATATTTTGCAGATTGCTTTGTTATTTTCTTTTTTATCCTGGCTGAAGTAAGTAATTATTCGAATCTTTCGAATTATTCGAAAATTTACGAATTATTGGAAAATTCGCGAATTATTCGATTCGAACTTCGAATCGAATAGTACTATTCGATTCGATTCGATTCGAACGCTATTCGCACACCTCTATGAAATTTTTAATAACAAATATATTAAATTCTTTTTAAAATTAACCTTTCATTAGAATTTTTTAAAATTAACATAAATTTAAAAATTATATAATTTTATTTTTATTAAAATGCGTTGTGTACCATTATCATTTGGTGGTGACAACTGTTTGACTCCTTCGAAACTTAATTTTTCGTACTAATTTTTCAAATCATCGAAAGTTATACATTCACTTGCAATCCTTTTGATCATTATACCGGATATAATACCTTTTAAAGGTTCCAACGATGGCGATATAATTTTTTTATCACAGACGCTTTGTAAGGGACGCAGTTCTCTATTAAATTTATTTTTTTCAAGTACATATCTAAAAGTTTTTCAAGTATTTCTACATCATATATAGCCTCATGATATTTTCCAGATGGTTGAACTTGCGGAAAGTCTTGCGGTAATCCTTCCAGTTTGAATAAATTATGACCTTTACGTTCCGGAAAACGTATTTTTAGAAGACCAAAAGTATCTGTAAACCCCGCAATTTTTGGAAATTCTTCGACCATTGACAAGCTGAGAATAGCGCGCAGGAGATGAGAGGAATCAAAACCTGCATTATGCGCAATAAGTATGCAGGATTTAGAAGAAAAATTTAAAAATTGTAGCGATGAATTTAACGCTTCTTTCAAAGTAATGGTTTTTAATAGTTTACCATATAGATACAAATCACCTTTGATATTTTTTAACCCTGTAACTTTAAATGCCTGTGATCAATATGCTGTGTTGGCTTAATGTACACATTCAATGTTCTCTTTTCGAATTTCGCTGCAATTTGTAGAATATCTGCGCTGTTCGAAAATCCAGATGTCTCAATATCAAAGTAATAACAATTTTCTGAGGAATTTGCAGCATAATGATTTTGGATCTATATTGATATTAGTAGAATTAACATCCATCAAGAGACCACAATTTGATTGATACTGTACTTCTTCTTGCCTTTCTTTATTTTATCTTGCAACCTCTTTTTCTTCGCTAAGAAATTCCTGCGTTTTTTTGCCGCCGGCAGTCTAGATCTTACAGCTCTTCGTTTTCTTATTTCATCTTTTTTCGACATAAACAATGCCGTATGTGTAGACCATTTTGTGTAAATGTTTGCGACGCTGCCAGATTGATTTTACTTAAAATTATAACTGTATAAGAGTGTTTCCGTATATATAATCTTACATGTGTTGTGTATAGTCTCTTACAAAAATAATATTTACTTTAAGGCGATACTTTTGTCAACGACTGTCACGAGTGAACTAAATACCTTAAAGAAGCAATATTTAACTGATTTAGGCCGAATTCAGGTTCCGTCCCTTAAAACAGTTTGTGGACTGACCGTGTCACAAACGATGCTAAACCGAGAATTTGCGTTCAGCTTGAACATTTAAGGGGGAGAGCGCCCTTATAGAACGACCCAAATTAAAAAAAAAATTAAAACGGCCCCTTAAGCTGAATGTAAAGAGAATATTCGACGTTGAAATATGTATAAAATTAAAAAGTTCGAATGTATTCGAACTAAATTGATATTAATAATAATATTAATTGATATTAGTATTAATACTAACTGATATTGAAGATTTATTAATAATTTCAATGGACAATGATTAGAATAATTAGCAATAAAACCTGGAATAGGTTTCTTGCGAAAAACTGGCAAAAGAAAATTACTTAATTATCATTAAAAGAAAATCTGTTATAAAATACTTATTTTTCTGAAATTATATTATTATTACTCTCGATAGTAGAAAGTAAACAAACAAAATAAATTGAAATAATTGGATTAACAAATTATGTAGCAAGTGTATTTACATAAATATTTGCAAATAACTTCTTTGTACATGATTGCATCAAAAGAATACTATCGGTATTATTAATAACTTCAATGGACAATGATTAGAATAATTAGCAATAAACTCTGTGATAGGTTTCTTGCGAAAATTTATCGGAAGAAAATTACTTAATTATAATTAAAAGAAAATTAGTCATTATATTTGATTTATCGAATAGAATAAATGTATATAAAATTTGATCGAAAACTCGAAAAGAAATTAAATTATTATTATTCTCGATAGTAAAGAAGAATAAATAACTAATTAATTAGATAGAATAAATTAATAGAATTTTTATTTTTGGTTCTTGATTATATCTAAAATGTGCAAGTGTACGTAGGTAAATATTTGCAAATAATTTCTCTGTATGTGATTCTATCAAAAGAAAATATAATTTTTACGGTGATATTGCAAAATGCACCTAATCGACAACTTTATGGATAAAAATTCGGACCAAATATCCCTTACATTTACCCTGTTCATGAATCACGCATGCGCCAGACAACGGCAACACGGCATAACAGACTTTTCTTAAACTAAGGAACAAATTCTCAAGCTAAACGCATTCTCATCTGTTTATTCTCTCTTAAATTAAACCGACCTTCAAAGTGGAATAGAATAAGGGACGGAAACTGAACTCGGCCTTAAAGGTCTGTTGAACTGGCCCTTGGAAAAATTGTTTTTGCAATTTAATATATCTGCAATATTATTAAATTGCGAACAAAAAATTGCAGTGGGCAAACATCTTTCAAAATTCTGTTTAGCTTCTTTATCATCAAGTGCATTTAGAAAATACAATGACCTAAACACGCTTTCACTGAGAGTCTGCATGGCCAATATAACGTTCATTCTGTTGTCATGGAAATTGACATGTTTTTAAGTTAGCTTATTTGCAGCTTGTAGACCGTGTGCAGTTTGATATTGGTGTAATTTTTTTATATACTCCCATTTAATATCATCCCCATACTCAGTTTTAAGAATTTGTTTGTCCCCTAAAGTGTTCCGAACTAAGAGTTTTTCGTTTGTGGCAGGATTAATGAAATATGGTTTGAAGTAGGGACTATAATAATTAAAATTTACACCCAAAGTATTGCACATGCTTAAATTTGTGGCAGCGCCATCAAAAGTTACAGAGTAAATATTAGCACCCGCTGCAGACATTAATGCTAATGCTCTCTTTAATCAATTTGCCCTTTCTGTGCGATTCAAGCTCTTGATTACAAAATAACCAATTGGAACTTTCCAATGACTGTTTAAACTTACTGACATAAACACTGACGCTTTCTTCGCAGGCGTAATATTATGGTTATCGATAACAACATCAGAAGTGGTACCGAAATCAACACCTTCATGGAACTTTTGCTTGTCATAAATAATTTGTTCCCTGATAGCAATCTCATCTAGAAGTAGGTTGCAAATAACGGGCTTGGCTCCAGCAGACCGTAATGAAATTGCGTGGAGAGCTGTCGACGTAAATCCACCACTCGGTACCACTGCCTGATGATGGTGAGGTAATAATTTATCCCAGCATTTTCTAACATAATTGTATGCCTTTGGCGAGTAGAAATGAAGCGTCAAAGCAAAACTTCTGAGCTGAGGTGAATAACGTCCATTACTCTTTAGTTTTCAAGCAACAACTTCTTGTAAGTTACCAGGCAAGGTTTCTTAAAAACAAAACAAACACAAATTTGTTGATATTTGGCAAATTAATTTATCTGTTTACATGGAGTCATACTAATACAGTGTCTGACAACTAACAAAAAGTAGTATCAACGATTTTTAGAAGCTGTTTTTCCATTGAGTAAGATGTTACAATCACTAAATTAAAAAAACAAAATATATTTAAAGTACCATTAAAGTGTCTCCTGCTTCTTCAGTCATTAGGCCTTTTGTTTGCAGATATTTCAATAAATCTTTTAATGACTTAATTCTTTTTTGAAGATATCGATTTTTATTCTGCAAACGTTTAATTTCTCTGCATTTTTTTTACATTCTGATTTCACTAAAGATAGAGCTCTTGTAGTTCTTCTAGGAGTTGAGAAATTTGAGGAAATTAGTTCATTCATATAACGAGGTTCAGCAAATCGTCTCTTTTTGGAGGTTACTAAATTAAAATCTGGAAATTGCATTTTAAAATGTATCAGTAACAAGTAAGAAGAATTTTTACCATTGACATCTGCACGCTTTGGGGAAGTATTTGTACATTTTTTATTAATAGATTCAGGTTGAGGCTGTGAAGTCATCACTTGTGGTAAAATAGATGGTGTTATAGTCGAATTTTTTGACTCTGAAGGGTAGACCAATAAACTTATAATGATTTTAGGTCATTAATAATTATATTCTTAACTAACAATAATTATCATTAATATTTTTATTATAATGAAAAGAACAAACGAAGTTAAGTTGTTTCGTCATCTTCAACATCGTTTTCTTCGTCACTTTCTCTCGTGTTCACAGTAAATATAAGTGGTCGAATTTCGTCAATTACCTTTTCTTGAATATAAGCTTGTCTTATAATTCTGTCGGTATGACTCACAAAATCTGGCCACTTTTCATCAGGAATTCGCTGCAATGCCTCTTCAAACAAATTGCAAGCGCTGTCGACACCACTAGATATTTTGGCAACATTTTTGTCACCATATGTTTTTGCAAATCCCCACACCATTTCAATAGCATTGAAATGGCAATGATATGGTGGAAGTCTCAAAACTTCATGTCCATATTTTAGAGCCATTTCGTCGACAGTATATAATGTTTTAATTCCATATGCCGTGTGCGTCGATAAATTCAGAAGTTCAGCTTTAAGCTCATTCCCAGTTATTGCAATATTTTGTGATCTGAGCCAAATTGCAATTTCATCTTTTCTCCAGGAGCCGTTTGGAGTTTTGTTGAGAATTCTGCTGTGGTATGAAGCATTGTCTAAAATTATCAATCCTGGCTCCTCTAACTTTCCTAAAACGTCATTTTCAAACCAGTCTCCAAATTACTGATTATCCATGCTATCGTGGTAATCACTTGATGCGTTATTAGTAGAAAACACTTTTCCCGCGTCTTTTACAAATCCCATATCTCCTCCTGCATGGATAATCATAAATCGTTTTCCATTGTTCGATTTTGTTGGTTGTTGATAACAATGGATACTTCCGTCTTGCCATGATCTTTTTTCACTGCCTTTCGAGAAAATCCAGGTTCCGTCCAAAAATACAAGTATTCGTGGAGTTTCACAATCACTGTTGTCAATATATCTTCTTAGAAATGTCCATCTTTTCGAAACAATGTGGGACATCTCACATAGAACTTTTCTGTTATCAGTTTTCTTGTATCGAAAACCTAAATCTTTAATAATTTTTTGTAAAGTTGAAATACGTCCAGAATATATTTTTCTTTGAGGAAATTTGACAACAAAAAGATTGTGACGAATTTTTTTTTCTTGTACAAGTCATATATTTCTGATCTTATTTGTTCTTTGAGTTCTGGGGGTAAATCCTTTGATAAATTACTGCTTGGTTGTGGAGGTAATTTATCAGTTGTTCCTAATACATTAGTTTATTAATGACAATACAACTTAATACAAAAGTTACTTACCATATTCTCTCCTGTGTATTACACTACGAGTTTCTTTCTCTTCCAAAAAGAAATCATGTACTTTCATCACCAAATTTATACCTTCGTTCTCTAGTTGTCTATACAATGGTTTTGAATGATCTTCAACCATGATTCACAGAAAAACAATCACAAATATTGAATATCACAAAAAAACTTATTTACCTTTCGTCAAGATTAAATAAAACTAACTTAAATGTCAGCAAGTCAGCCCATTAAATACTCCATGTTTCTGGAAGGGATGGGAAAGGAAAGCAGATTTTTTCTTGTAAAAGATAATCTGGTGACGAGAAGGGTAAATCTTTTCTCGCACAACGGAACTAAGAAACTATATTTTCCAAGAAAAGAGTTATCCTTCTAATCACCTAATGACCTAATCACCTATTAAAACAAGATTATATTCAGGAAATTCGACGAAAATTTCGACCTGATTAGGACATTAGCAGGGCCTTTTCTTGGAAAATATAATTTCTTAGTTCCATTTTACGAGAAAGGATTTACCCAACTAATCACCTAATGTCTTCATAATGATTATACAAACAATACTAACCATGGCTAGATAAACAGAAATTTTGTTTATGGCTCAGATCACAAAACATTGTAGTAACTGGAAATGAGTTTGCAGTGGAAATTATTTACTGTAAACACAGGAGAAAGCGTGGCACAAAAACATTTTTAGAATCCGATGAATTGTGAATTTCCATAAGAATATATTTCAAACAAATATAGCCTTTAATACTAATGGAATAATAGGGTTCTTTTAGTATAAACCGCAGGTAGAAAGTTGTCTTCTTTCGAAGACCGTTCCGGTACATCATTTCTACGGAGCTTCATGGATAACGGCAAGTTAGTCAGTGTTATTTAAAGATGCAGAGACAGCAATGTTCCGCTTCTACTTAATACGGGTTTTTCTAAGTTTATTGGTCTACCCTTCAGAGTCAAAAAATTCGACTATAGCAACATGTTGTGATTGAATGTTCGACCATATGTCATCTACAGCCTCCCATAACATCTCTTTATTGACTGGTCGAAGCTGTCTTCGATTCATTTCCGCAACCATAAGCCCCCAAATATTTTCGATTGGATTTAAATCCGGACTTCTTGCTAGCCATGGCAAGAGATTAATGATGTTGTTCCGGAACTAGTCGTTCACAATTCATACTGTGTGCACAGCGGAATTATCCTGTAATCGTTTATATAGGTATAACATGTCTGTTACAAGCTATCTATATTTAATTTACGATGAAAAATTTACTGCTATAAATATCGAAAAATCAACAAATCGTTTTCAAATTATACCTGTTGATACGTGAAATTATTACCCGGAAAAGTTTGTTCCAACGACGGCAGCATGACGTTCCCCAGAATAGCTGTGAAATATTCTTTGATGAACCGTTCCTCAGCATTCCACAGAACACCGACACCATGAATGCTGATCCAACCTCAGGCATGCAACGGAAATCTTCCGCTTGCATGAGTTGGTGCGACATATCGTTCCTCATTCCTGGTGCTCCGTGGTCTCCATACGCGGATCCTTCCGTTCGCATGAGACTGGAAAACTTTTTCTTCGATGAAAACCATATTTTCCCAGAACCTCATTTTGTCTAAGATATTCGATAGCAACATTCAGCCTTCTTTCTTTGTGTTGTTCAGACAACGCCGGCTTCTTTGCTGCCACATGACTATTTAATTCAGAAGAATTTATTCTTCGATATGCCGACCACCTCGAGGCTGGAAAATTTGACTGTTCAGTTGCCTTGGGAACGAAGTCAAACGGATGCTGCCTCATATAGTTCAAGCGATTAGTGTCATTTTCTTCTGTAGTTTTTTTTTGGTGGCCAAGATCGGATTTTTCTCTTCACTGTTCCATCGCGATCCCATTTTTGTTAATATAAAAAATCCACGGTTTTGTAACATTTAAATCACCAGCCACGGCTCCTAATGACCACCCACTCTCCAATAGAGCAATTGCTCTTGTTTTTGATTTTCACTTAAATGCATTGCAATAATTATTAAGATTCACTACAACACGATATTTTCAAGTCCAACATCGAAATGAAACTAAACGACAAGCGTATTTGTAATATCTAATTACACTTCAGTAGGGATGTCAAAATACCTGAATTTAAAAATATTTTCATACTTATCATGTATTTTTACAAAGACTAATGACAATACATCCGGTTTAATGAAAATCTATTAAAAATTATCGGCTGGTTATCGAATTTGATTAATTTTTATCATACTAACCAAATTTTACGGATTGCTAACATTAACGAAGAACTCCATTATTTATTTCAATGTCAGGCATAGGGGTGTGGTGTTTTCTTATTTTAGGTAAATTAATAGATCGTCTCCTTTCTCTCGATATCCAATAGCGTACTATTGGAAATGTTGTTCCCTTCAAGCGAAAGCCTGGTTTACACCACACAACCTTCACCGTTAAAATTTTTACGCACTTGGCTGTACACGTGTCGAACTATATAAATACTTATAATAATACCAATGCAATGATCGCTGAATTTCGGGAGAGACACGAGGTCGTTTGGGTGGTCTAAAACCGCACAAAAAAACACACTATACCCATTTTTATCAAATTATAATCAAATAAACTATAAAAATGCAACAATTACCACGCTACTATATAAGAGCTTATGGTGGTTATTGACAGTTGTATCGTTGCATTTTCACCCAATAGTAAAGAGTAGCATAAAGACACATGCGTATAAGCTATAGTGCCAACTGAGAAGTCCGATATGTTCTGTGTCGTTTTAATTTCGAAATTCTCTAAACTAAGCCGACAGGCTTGTGACAAACTATTTTTGTAACCAGATTTTGGCGGGTTATTTAATTGTCTTTATATTTACTACTCCTATGAAATATATCAAAGGAAAATGAAAATATCATTTAGTAGTTATATGAGAGTTTATTATCAATAAATGTTACAAAACACATCACTACACATAACAAAAATACCTGGAAAAATAGATAAATAATTGTTTATACAAACTATATATAACAAATAAATATAAGAAAATTATAATTAGTAACACTATCAACGAAATTAAAATAGTTTAAATTTTTTTACACTAATGTGTCTGATGACGGTTGAATAACAAGTATTTTTTAATTTTGTGTCTTTAGTGAACTGTCTCCGACGGCATCCAAACATTTTATTTCGACAATTACTAAATTATCTATTAAGTCATCTGGGCTTGCTCCCAAAAATGGGTACTTCTTATCCATAAAAAGACCATAATTTTTATCTTTTTTATTGTATTTTTGACAATAGATTTCTTTCGCTTTTTTTTTCATGGTCTTTCCCAAACGTTATTGATTTGGAATAGACTTCCTTTTCCTGATCATAGATCAACCTGCGAACTGTTGTAGCGCATGAAGTTGACTCTTGCATTTTGCATATTATTCCAACATTTGAGGCAGTTAACCTGTCTCTTCTATAGTCACGCCATTTTTGGCTATTGTGTTGGTCACGTGTTATCTCCTCCACGTATGTAGCATTACAGGCTGTTTCCCCAATTTATCGCAGATGCTCTTCACATTTTTTACTTAGAACTTCAGCGTCCATATCTGGTTGGGCAGCATTTGGGCCATAATCAAAATTTAAATTTGAAATCCCTCTTCGATGAACACATCTTCTAAACCTATGCTCACTACATTTTCTCATCATAGCATTCCTCTTTCTTCTGTTAAACACTTTTAACATAATTGATCCCGCTTGTCGATTTGTGGCTTTCCGCCAAGGACCAAAATGGCAGGCAGGACCAGCTTCATGAAACAGTGCAGCTGCGTATGTTCTGGTTGTATACGATTGTCTTTTGGCGAAGTCAACCCGTTTACCCCAAATACATTTGGCCACTAATGCCATGAATCTGAAAACAAGCAAATATGACATAATACGTATTATTTTTTATTATTTATTTCTAGAAACCTGATTAGTGGTTTCGTTGAAAGCCAGTCGATCAGATTTTTCTATCATGAGATTTAAAATTCTGAAAATTTCATCCCAAACACCAGTTTGTTTCAATAAATCCTCATCATTAAAATTGTTCTCATTTTTCCTTTTACAAAATGTTTGCCTGTAAATATTAATTTGCATACATGTACAATTAGATTCTCTTTATTACACAAAATTTTACGAGAAATTACCTGCAATTTGTGTGTATACCAAAAACATGGCAGGGTGCATTTAAAAAATCTGCTTTCAGTTGCGTCGAAGGTGCATCGCTTTGCCCTCCAGTTTTGATTGCTGTTCTTATCCCTTTCACCAACCTTTCCATAGCTATGATTCCGTCACTTTTTTTTCAGCAATCCTCTCCCCAGTGGCGAATATTTAGTATTGCTAAATAGTTTATGTAATTTGTCATTGAAACATCGGGTCATATGGTTGTCGCATTCAATTTTAATTACTTGTCGGCCATATGACACATTTTCTATTATTCTGTTGTAGACACTAGAGTCGCCATCACCTGAAAATAAATTGTTACTCTATTCTATATGAATAAAACAAAAAATTAAATGTTGATACCAATGAAAAATTTATACCCTAAGCCATGCTGCGGTATGCTATTTCGGAATCCTTCTACGATTATGTCTTGCTCCATTGATGTTGCCGATCCAGAAAAATTGAGAAGGCATTCATGGGATTTTATTGAACATACTGTAGCTGTGTCCATATGACCTTTTGCACCAACCACCATCTACTACCACTGTGACAAAAGGAATTTGTTCGTTGTCTATCGAGATAAAATTCCCTTTCTCGATAGCTATCCGTGTTTCTTCTTCACCTGCCGTTTTCATCTGTTGCCATAAATGATCCTGCCACACCTAGAATGTAATCATGTTAGATAATTTTAAATAGTGTAAAAATTTGTTTATGTAATATAAATAGGAAATTGACTTACTTTTCTTAGACGAGATACTTGGCTTGCAAATGTCTTTGTATCCATTAGGGGAACGTCTAGTAGATCAAACAATTCTTCAGCTTAACTGTGCCCTATGCTAATGCTCATACACCCCCAAACTATCTGAAGATTAATATTTTTCTTCTGATCAACGGGATCTGTTGTTATCACAAATGTCTTTTCATAATTATCGCAATAAAACTTTAACGCCAAACCGAGACCAGTTCTTGTTTCATTGACTAATACCATCCTGCCCATAGTACACTTTGATGGATGCAAAACAACTTGTTCATATTGTTTTAGAACGTGTGCTAAATTCATTACCCTTTTTCTTTTAATTATATCAAAAATAGATAAGGGTGGATTAGAATCGAGTTCATTTTCGATGTCTGGTAACTCTTCCACAACCTCATTGTCGCAATATTCCATATACTCATAGTGACTGTAAAAAAACAAAACATTTTATACACATAATACTTAGTTTAACTTAACACAAAATGGACACTCTACTACTCTATTTTATAATTGATTTTATTTAGGTATTGTCGTTGTAAAAATATTACTTTTATGGAAGTGCAGGACTGCTGGACATGGCCAAAGAGGGTATAAAACTCTCTTTAGAAGTAACCACATCATTGGTTTCCACTGTGCTGGTACATACGGTAGAGATATTTTGATCTTCCCTAGAATACAAATTAGATAACAAATTCGTACATTATTTGCTGTGAAAACAGTTTTGTTTGATTCTCGTAATTTTTGAAGCTTGCTACACGTGTTGAAGTAAAAATTGCGCTAGATTAAAAGCATAACTGAATGTACATTAAAAATGCATCGAAGTTGAGAGAGGTAAACTTACCCTACATGTCATCCTAATAATTTCTTGATAACTAGAGATCTAGATGTCCTCGTTTTGGATCTGGATGAACGATCCTTGGATTTCGGCATTGTTTGTGTGATACAAATACTACAGTGGGAAGTAGTTAAAAAACCGTTTTGAGTGATATGTTATAACTTACCAAAAACGGGGTGTCAAATATTTGTATATTGAAAAATACAGATTTTTATATTGGAAAATACAGATTTTCCCAAAACTTAAAACTCAGAAAAAAATAAAAAGCACCACCAAATTACTTCGTCGACTGTTGGAACAGAATTCAGTGTCTATAAAATAGCGCTCTATTATAGGTTACAGTTTTATTGCTATACCTGTTTACAGCAAGTGAACAGATTTACTAGGATTATTTGTAATTGGCAGAGTAACAGTAGCAGTGAAAATTGATGACGATACAATATTCTGCCGCCATTCAAGAGAAATTGTTTATGACATCAAATTTTACAAATCTGCCGCCAGTCAAGAGAAATTCTTTATGTCATCAAATTTTACAAATCTGCCGCCAGTCAAGAGAAATATTGTTTAAATGGGGGTTCACCTTTTAAACTGACTACAAATAAAGGATCATTACCTGGGGGACATCTTGTGTCTACTTGTCAAGTCTATGTATAGATCTTGTTTTATCAATTATCTGGGTAGAAACTTGCCTTCCACTAGTTGTAGGACCACTAAAATCTGTATGATTCCATCGTGGATGTTCAAAGGCCAAGTTTTCATTAAGTTCCCAGTTTCTAGGGATCGCACCAATCCGTGAGGTGTAACAAAAGCTATCCGATGAATTAGCTACATATCTTTCAATACGGTAGCGAAAGATTGTCATTGCTGATACCGCATGAGGACCTAATACATGAGACATAACGGTTGACATTGCACGACGGGGTAATGGCTCTAATTCCATACCCGCTTCATTACGACCGTAATCAGATGGAGATCTGGTGACATAGCTCTCCTGTGCTACACTACCCTGAAAGACGTTTTCGCCTTTATACATATTGATGTGTGGGTTAGATTTTGTTGTTTTTAACATAATTGAGACTTTCTGCAGGATCTCGTCGAAAATAGGTATGTTATTCGAAATCCTCACATTCCGGACATCAAAGGTGTGGGCAGCTACATCTACAGTAACATGATGTTCAAAATATGCTGCCATGTCCGATGTAATATCAACAGATTCGTACCAACCTAATAAATTTCTGTTTGGTACGTAATTTCCCATGGGTGCTATACCCGGAGGGAGGTCCCAACTCTTTTCCCACTCAGCGGGTTCATCATCCTCGCTTTCATCATCATCATCAGGAGGGGGAGGTAGAGCTCTTTTCGATATAAACCTCCCGTAGTCGTAACACATACGGAAAGCTGAGACAAAAGGTGACACCATTGTCTCATAGTAGACGTGAGTAACTTCAGTTACCTGACCGTAATGACCAGGCAAACCGCATATTCTGACGGGGGAAAGTGCATCTAATAAACGTAGATATGAATCTCGTCCTGCACTATCGGTAAAATTCCCAATGCCATCAAGATATCGCCCAACTTCTTCTGGGACAGCCATTTCTCTCACTTAATACATATAAGATCCGGTTCCATAGCAAGCTAACAGAGTAATACTCAAACATAGATAGTGAGATAGTCAGTTTGAATTGTTTGTCTCTAGTCATATAAACAAATACGTCTCTAACAAGTGTGAAAAATTGTGAAGTATCAATAGAAAATGGAATTCCTTGAGACGGAGCACAGACAGTTAGACCCTCAATTAATATAGCGTTGTTCGCCAATGGGTCGTTTTTCATGTGAGTATCTTTCTCAGCTAGAGCTTGTGGTTTAAAAGCATCTACTGTAGGGTGTTTAGACCATGGTTTCTTAGGCTTATTATTTTGTTGTTGCCTTGGATTCTTTGGTTTCTGTGTCCTAACGGGTTTAGGTTTCTCTTCTTTATCATCATCATGATCTTCTTGTTGTGAATCAGATCGTGAGTTACGCCAAAATGGTCGTCGTGAGAACGACGTTTTATCATAATTATTATTAGCCATGAAGAAGTTTTAAACGCACACCGTGCTTTGAACATACAGGACTAGACACAGAAATAGGAACATAGGAAACAAGATCGGGCCAATAGGCGACCAGTTCTCTAAAAATTTCACAAGCGGACACCACCCACCCTTAGATCCCACTTTCATTCAAAAATCTCTTTGACCCATATTTTGTAGTTGTATTTCATTGAAATACACAAATACACAAATTTGTAAATATTTGTTATCTTTATCGTGACCATGGCGATTTTTCAAAACCAGAATATGGAACATGGGATTTTAATGTATCAGACAAAGAGCGGACTATCCACAGCTGTGGAACATTTCAATCGTACTTTTTCAATTTTATCCGGTCCAATGATTTTTAAATTCTATCAACAGCAGGTACTCTAACTCTAATTTGTAATAAATGAAATGAAACAATGTAATTATTATTAAATAGAAATAAATATTTTATTAATTCCAAAAAAGGAATAGAAACAGAATTCTATAAAATTAATTGAACATCAGATGAGTGAAGCAATATGATCCACAATGGAATATCCTTTTTACAGTCAAATTCTCCGCTTTTTATCACATTGAGCTACAATCTTTAGATTCTCCCGCGAACGTTATTATTGTTGGTTTTAAATATTTTATTAACTATAAAAACAGAGTTTTAAAAAAGTTACTAAACAACAAGGAGAAATCGCTATGCACTTTTGACAATGGGGCATTTAAACAATTATTATAAAATTTAGTACGATAACAGCAAAAACAGATTTAAATATAAAATTGCAAAACAAACAACAGGTTGAACGAACAGTTACAAATGGTTAACCAGTCAGATGTTCAAATCGACCACCTCCTTCTGTTAGACAGTATCCCAGCCTATTATAAAAACTTCCTCTAACATCTTGAAAAGTTTGTTGGCTAATTGAATCCATTGAGCCAATAATTTTTTGCCTTAGCTCATCTAGATTCGTAGCCCTTTGGTCTTGGAACCGATAAATATTTGATTTTACATAACTCCACAAAAAGAAATCATTTGGTGCTAGATCAGGAGATCTAGCAGGCCAACAAAGTTCCCTCGCCCCTCCACTGACAATTAATCTATCGCCAAATTGAGTGTTCAAATAGTCGGTAACAGCAGAAGCGTTATGAGCGGGACAACCGTCCTGCTGAAACCAAATTTGATCTAGATTTATATCTGGGATATTCTGAATTGCTGGTATGATAGAGTTTCGCAGAAGTGAGAGGTATTTTAATGCAGTCAAATTACCGTCAATGAAAAATGGTCCTATTATTTGATCACCTAGTATACCTGCCCATACATTCAATTTCTGGGGGTATTGCGTACCATGATCGTATGTCAAATGCAAATTATGTCTTGACCAGTAGCGTGCTGCGGATGGGTTATGACGACCGTGTAATGGAAAAGTCGACTCATCGGTGAAAACAATATTTGCAGTGAATGTTGGGTCTCTGTTCGCCTTTTCCATTACACGTTCGCAAAACTCCATCCGTCTAAAGTTGTCTACTGGCAAAATTTCGTTGGATTTTTTTAATTTGTACGATCTGTAATTATTTTTTTTAAAAATTCGAAGAACAGTTCTTGAATTTAAATTCAGTTGATCGGCAATATTTTGACTTGACTGCATCGGATTAGCCTCGACACTTGCGCATACCATAATTGCAGTCATTTCCCTTTCTGGATCTTCCAGAGCCACATTGTGGTGACTCCTTGGATCATTAATGGTTCCGTGCTTTCGCAAATTGTTTATTATGCGGCTAATAGTCGAAATAGAAGGAGATGGTCTTTCCGGGAAACTGTCTTGAAACTTTTGTTTCACTTGGCGGTACGAACTACCGCCATAGCACCATGTAACCATTTGTAACTTTTCGTTCCTTGAATACTTGTCCATATTATACAATTATACAATAGCGCTAAATGGAAACTGAACAATGAACTTTGTGGAAAATACTAATAATAATTATTATTGATTCATTATTTTTTTTTTTAAACAATGTCTTTTTTCTTTAATCAACGGAGAATCATTTTTTTTGGTTTTTGGTAACCAACAACCTAAGTGTGATATTCAACAAGTTTGGAAATTTCTTTTTTTTTCTTGTGGAATATTTTCTCTTTGTTTTAGGGATGACCAATAACTTTGTTTATCACGCTGTTACAAATGTGTTTTATATGCAATCTGACAAAAAACAGAAAATCATTAATACAAAGTCTTTACCAAGAAGGAAAATTATTCAACTTACCAGATGAAGACAGCTAAATAGTGCAATCGACTTTATAGCAGTGCTTTTTTTTGAAAACCAATGATTTTTTTTTAATAAACGGAGAATAATTTTTTTTTCGTTTTGTGGTAACCAACAACCTAAGAATGATATTCATAGACTGACAAGAAGTTTGAAAAATTCTCTAATATGCAGATATAACCATTTATTGCATTGGAAATTCCAAAGGGTTGTCAATTGCTTCACTGGGAGTAGACGAAAGCGTCCGACACCTACTACAATTGGGTAACATCTGTTTTTGCTGTTATCGTACTAAATTTTATAATAATTGTTAAAATGCCCCATTGTCAAAAGTGCATAGCGATTTCTCCTTGTAACTCAAACTACCAATATTCAATTTCTACAATTTTATTGGAATTTCTCTTTGTAAACACCCTTCAATAATTTCCAGGTACTGGCCATATCACTTTACGTACCCGTTGTTTAATAACTTTTTTAAAACTCTGTTTTTATAGTTAATAAAATATTTAAAACCAACAATAATAACGTTTGCGGAAGAATCTAAAGATTGTAACCCAATGTCATAAAAAGCGAAAAATTTGACTGTAAACAGGATATTCCATTGTGGATCATATTGCTTCCCTCATCTGATGTTTAATTAATTTTATAGAATTCTGTTTCTATTTCATTTATTACAAATTAGAGTTAGAGTACCTGCTGTTGATAGAATTTAAAAATCATTGGACCGGATAAAATTGAAAAAGTAGGATTGAAATGTTCCACAGCTGTGGATAGTCCGCTCTTTGTCTGATACATTAAAATCCCATGTTCCATAGTCTGGTTTTGAAAAATCGCCATGGTCACGATAAAGATAACAAATATTTACAAATTTGTGTATTTGTGTATTTCAATGAAATACAACTACAAAATATGGGTCAGAAAGATTTTTGAATGAAAGTGGGCGTGATGTTTATACAAAGATCTAAGGGTGGGTGGTGTCCTCTGGTGAAATTTTTAGAGAACTGGTCGCCTATTGGCCCGATCTTGTTTCCTATGTTCCTATTTCTGTGTCTAGTCCTGTATATCATACGATAATAAATGGTTGTTGAGAAATATTGGTTATGGCATCAAATTTTACAAATCTGCCGAAAGACCAAAGATATTATTGGAGGCAGGTAGGATTACCGAAATCTTAAATTTTTTAATAAAAAAACAGTACATGTACCTTGAAAGAGAGCAAAGAGAGCGAGAGATAGAAAAAGGGAATATTGTGGTCAATCTTGACTTTATAATTTTCCTCGGACAATTTCAAATAATCTTACTTTAGATGTCCATACATATACTTTTTCTTAGAAGTAAATTAGCTACCTGCGGATAGAAATTAAAATACGTAACTTGCATCTTACTATTGTGTCCAATAATAACACAAATAATTATAATCAGCAACAGCTATACTTGTATTTCGTCATGAAACATGAAGTTTATCTATCAACAACCAATAGTATGACCGCTTTTTGCAGCAAAACATTTATGATCATAACAAGGGTGTGCAGATATAGTCGAATTTTTTGACTATGAAGGGTAGACCAATAAACTTATAAAAACCCGTATCAAGTAGAAGCTGTCTCTGCATCTTTAAATAACACTGACTAACTTGCCGTTCTCCATGATGCTCCGTAGAAATGATGTACCCGAACGGTTTATACTAAAAGAACCCTATTATCCCATTAGTATTAAAGGCTATATTGGTTTGAAATATATTCTTTTGGAAATTCACAATTCATGCGATTCTAAAAAAGTTAAAATTTATTTACTGTAAACCCAGGAGAAAACTACGCAGAAATACATTTTTGGAATCGCATAAATTGTTAATTTCCATAAGAATATATTTCAAACAAATATAGCCTTTAATACTAATGGAATAATAGGGTTCTTTTAGTATAAACCGCAGGTACCGTTGGGGTACATCATACAATTATTTACAAAAATAAAATTAAATGATTGATAAATAAAATGAAAAGTCTATAATATATAACTACATTTTCTGTATATGACAACAGAATATTTTACGTTAATAATACTAGATACTAACTAATATATTAGAAAATAAACGAAAAAAAGATCAATTACAAAGTTTCATCATATATTATAATAACATTTATTCAAAGTGTCATGCACAAGTATAAATTTTAAATATTTAACAATAAAAAACACATTGAAAACATTCATAGTATTTATAATATTGCTTATCAAATTAATACTTGAAAAATAGAGGGTAAAGTTTAATAAATAAATAATTTATTTTTTTATTATTGAGAAGACTCAAATTAAAATAGCTTAGAATTTTTTCGATTTTTTTTGCTTCTAACTTTTTTTTTTGTTGAATTTTTATTGAAGCACTTGACGAGAAAATGGCCTCGCATTATTAACAAATTATTTATAATTTTTTTTTGTTAGTTCTTTTTTATCGTTTTCACAACCGACAAAAATAGAAATATTTTTTTACAAACCTCATCTAATATTTGGAACATTGCATCAATTGTTACAGTTTTTGCACCAACTACCATTAATACGACTTCCTCTAAACTTCTAATCAATTCAAATAATTTTTTACTAGGATAAATTAATGCTCCTTTATCCATAAACTTAATATACTTATCACGAGCACTTATTTCTTTCGATTGCATGCTTTCCATGCAATCAAACCATTTCGTGAATCGACTTATTTTACGCGCAACATAGCCAGCAATATAGGAGATCACATAGTTACTACTCTGAACAACATCGTAGTCGTGCTCATATTTAGGATCTACTACCGCGTTGAAGAATATTCCATTATCATTATTGTTGTTGTTATTATCATTGGTATTATTATTATCATCGCTGTTACTATTATTACAATTGTAGTTATTGTTATTACCACCGTTGTAACTATTGTCCCTGTCATTACTGATTTGATTATAATTATCCATATTTGCATTTACGTTTATCTCAGAATTTTCTGTGCTAACAGTGGCATTTTCGATGATATTATCGATTTGTTTACTCCAATTTTCTCTGTAGGCATTAGCCGCTTCAAAAGATTCTTTAGTTTGCATTAGTGATCCTAGTAATTCACCAGCTGTAACATTTGATCCTTTTGGTGGTGTTGCTAATGAGTAGGAACAGAGCAACCGAAAAACTTGTGAGAATAACATGGGATCAGGATGATCGTTGGATCCACAAGCACTTCGCGCGATCCCGAAACATTTCTAAAAATATAATAATATTATTTTAATATGAAATAAATTATTTAAATGAAATAGATATCATTTTTAAATAACAATTATTGAATCTTTTATGAGTAAAAAGAAACATTTGAAACGAAAACCATATGAAAAGAAGATTTACATGAACTTACTTCGAGCATATCTTGGGTTAATCTTGATGTCATCAAATATTCATAATTACATTTGTCATGTAAGAAATCTATTAATTCCAAAGTGGACCCCAGAGAAATTTTCAATCCAGTCAATGTACTAGGTGTTATTGCCAAGTAAATATTTTTCAGTGTTTCAACGTCGATTGATTTATCTTTTTTTCCCTGTTTAATGTCTGCAATTTTGTTTTTAGCAAAACTTTCCCAGCTCCTTATGAATTCATTAAACACAATAATAGCCTACCAAAAAATGATTAATCGTAGTTGGTAATAAATAAAAATATTAAAGTCAGTTATTCATCAAAATACAAATTTAAATAATAGCAAAGACATTGTTATAGGATGAATTGTGTAATTTTCACAAGTAATTATTGGCTTTAAATTATGAATGTTAATTTCTGGGTAAAAAGAATGAAAATTGATTAATTTCATTGTTTAAAACAAAAAAAGTGGTTATATAGTGAGTTTTAGTAGATACAACCAAATGCAATCGTAAGTAAGTTGTAGATTTTCTGAAGAATAATCATTTTGTCGAAAGTTTCAGACAAATTATATTTTCCAAATATTCATTGGTTTAAAAAATGAATGATTATTATAGATTAGTAATTCAATCAATCCGACATTTTTTTACTTACATGTTTATCTTTTTTTTTATTGTTGTTTACAGTAACAATTTTTTGAACATGCTTCTGCATTTTTGCTGTCATTGTTAATGCGTGAGCAATACATAAATTCTAAATAGAAATTCATTTTTGTATCAAATACAAATAATCAATTAAAAACTTACCTGCTTTGGAACATTACTATCGTCGGGTCTTAATGAATCACATGTAGTTCTAGAAAGCATGGCTTTGATTAATTTATTAACTCTTTCAATAAAGATAATAGTACTATCACAGTCTACTAATTCCGAGCAATTTGGATTTTCTTTTAATACTTTCATAGCATTTGATACAGATTCTGAAAATAGCTGAAAATAATTTTAATACAAAATTCAGTATTGCAGTTTATAAAGAGAAAAACTAATATTTAAGTAATTGATGACTATCATGTATCTATATATACCTCTATAGCTAATGGAACGTTCATTTTTTGGTATCCTTCTGGCTTAATGTGCTGCGGGGTTAATTTATAAGCCATTTTAAGATTAGCTTTCAAGTAGTTTTCATATTTTAGAAGTGCATTCCAGTGATTCTCTTTTACTACTCCATCAGGTGTCTACAAATGAAAATACATATGACAACAATTGATATTTTAATTATTCAAAATGTTTATGGTTATATTTCATAATCATAATCATAATCAATATAAAGGTTAGTTGGATATTATTGTGTGTAAGTGTAGTACATCTTATACACAATAATATCCAACTAGCTTTGATAGTTATTGTAATATTTTAACATTTCAATATGTAAATTCTTTAATTTTTTTTACCCAAAAGCATGATTGTTCCATTATTTTAGTCCTAAAAGTTTTTAACAAATGCGGGAAATCCGAAAAAAACCAAAGACGTCGAGAAGAATTATACGGATGCTCACAACTATAATTTCCATCTTGTATACCAAGCAACTTCCAGACACCGCGATTCCATTGAGCTGCATCAGATACTATGCCGTCAACAGACAATATGCCTAAAAAGTAACGTTTTTGGTTTAATAAATATAGAGGAAAATAAAAAATATATAAAAAGCTTCCCAATTTTAATGGAAATACAATGAAAGGGAATGCTTACTTTCAACTGAAATATTATTAAATGAAGAACTTTTAAATTTATATTAGTAGTATTTAGCATATACAGAAAATTTAACGACATTTGTTTGAAAATTGAGATGCAGAATATTGTGTTCGTTAGTATGAAGCAGTCTCTACAGCGTGGTTATTATGATCAAAACAAAATCTATTTTGTAATACTTGAAATACATTTCAAAGTGTTACTAAACTACCCCTTGCAACAACATGTATATATGAAAATACCCCTTTTTTTATAAACTTCCATACGGGATCCTTTAAGTTTAAGAGTGTCAAAAATAGCTTTAGGAAATCCATACGCGCTATCTAATTTTTGAATATATCACATCAAAGTATCTTTACATGGTAAAGGTAAAATGTTTTTTTTCCTAATGTGTTCTAAATAATAAGTATATATATATATATATATATATATATATATATATATATATATAGATATATATACAAATAGGGCGTTAAAGTAGGAGACTTTTTTCCATTTGACCGTCCCACTGTTATCATCAATGTGATAATTTCACGCTGCTAAGTTCCACAAATACTGTTGTTTTTATGAAATAGATCGACAACTGTAGCGACGAGCATTTGACATCTTTGTCTTATTTAAGGTGATTTTAGAGACCTTGGACTATGCCACATAGCGCCTTTCAATAGGTCAGACAAAGATTGAAATATTTCCAATAAAATTACAATACTACTCAGATTATTATTTTTGTCTAAGTAGTAAAACATATTAAATGTTGAAACAGATAGCACAGCGGTTAAGAGATTATATTCTATTCCTGTTTTGGGCACCGTAGGGTTCGGACTAGTCAGTGGTGGTAGCGCCAGTAACATCAATCTTAGCTATACTATACTTACCGCATGAAAATGTCTAAAATCGATAATAATAATAAAAATAATAATAATATAACAGTGCCGGTGACTCTACCAATCAGTAGATTAGTGAAGTTGAAAGACACATTAAAAAGTGAGAGTGTCGTCAGAATAATCTCTGACCCTATGTCAGTAAACGTATGGGAAATGCAACCAATATACCAATCAGTGCCCGCCAATACTCTGGCAGAAAATAAAACCTCAACAACAATGCAAGTTGATGAAGAAGAATCCGAAGGCTTCATTCATGTTCATAAACGTAAAAGAAAAGGAAGTCTCAATGAAAAAACAACAACAACGATAGTTAATAACACCATCCCCATAAATAACAGATTCGAACCACTTCAGAACGATGGTACATCACATAGCCAAGAAAACAACAATACTGGTAACCCAAATACTAACCAAAACATCAACAAAAAACCTCCACCGATAATTATTAACCAGAAACTGAACAACAATCGAAAAATCTTCTTAGCAGTTGTAATGAGATTCTAAAAAAGGGTTACCACTTAAAATACACAAGAAACAACGTCATCGTACACGCTAAGGACGCTGATGAATGGAAACAGATAAAAATCTACCTACAAACAAAGAACGTACTTTTTCACACGTTCACATTAAAGGATGAAAAAACACATTCATTTGTAGTTAAAGGCATCGAAACAGCCCCACCAGCAGCTGATATAACGCAAGAAATAAAAAAGGAATTAATTAATATCCATAAAATACCAGTTAAAAACGTCTACAAAATGAAGACAAAAATAAATCAACTATACCTGGTGACAACAGACCCGTGGATTAACCTAAACAAAATAAAAACAACAGTCCGATACATTCTGAATGTAAAAATTTCCTGGGAAAGATTGCGAAATAAAGCGTTAATAACCCAATGTCACCGATGTCAACAATGGGGACATGCATCAGCCAACTGCAACAACACACCTGTTTGCCTCAAATGCCTGGGTGAACACCTTACCAAAGATTGTGCAATGGAAAGGCAACTAAATCCAAAGTGTAATAACTGCAGCCGCAACCACCTCAGTAATGATACGGAATGTCCAACATATACTGCCAAAATTGAACAAAATAAAGCCAGAAATGGAGGTCGAACGAAAAAACATACGTGCCAGCACCTATCCCAACGAAAAACGTATGGAAAGATCACCAACAACAACAACAACAACAACAGCAGCAGCAGCAGCAGCAACAACAACAACAGATGCAACAACAACAACAGCAACAAGAACAAACATAACCAGGTACCTAACACATACAATACCAACAATAATAATAGTAATATGTCTGATCTCGATGAATTAATGAGCGAGGTAAATCAACTAAATAGCTTAGTTAACATCCGTAAAATGTTGATATATGTCAAAAAATTAAACCTAGGATTAATTGTATGTAAAACAGAAGGAGAGAAATTCATAGTTCTCACAGACATTCTATCACAGATCAATAATGAGTAAACTAAACATTGCTCAGTGGAATGCACAAAGCGTTCGAGAAAAATCGGACGAATTAAGCAATTTTTTAAATGAGCATAAAGTTGATATACTAGCCCTATCCGAAACTTTCCTAAAAAGAAAAGATAAATTCAAAATAAAAAATTATGTAATACACAGAAGAGATCGCCTTGACGCCCCTGGTGGAGGGGTAGCACTACTAATTAGATCACATATCCCACATAAATCAATTTCATACAACCTCACATCCACAATTGAAAACGTATCTATAATGCTAACTCAATGTAACACTATAATAACTGTCATATATAACAAACCAACAAACCAGTTCAACGATAGCGACTTAGACTCACTATTTCAAAATCGTAAATCGCTGTTACTTGGAGACTTCAACGCAAACAATACAATATGGAACAGTCCCTACACAAATACAAACGGCACAAGGTTACACACATACATAAACACATATGATTACAGAATCCATTATGCATCATCCCCAACTCATTTCCCAACTAACGGCAGCCGGCCAACTGTAATTGATCTAGCTGTAACAAAAAACATTTACATCAGTCAAATCACAACTCTCCTCCAAATTAATTCAGACCACAACCCGGTAATGATGCAAATCGGACACCCGTATATACCACCTTGTATTAAATTAATCAACTCATATAAAAATACGAACTGGTCCGCATTTCGCGACGATCTCAATAAGCGTATATCAATAAATAATAAGATATCAACAACAGAACAAATCGAGCTACAAATCGGGAAACTTTCCAACATAATTTCGAACCTAAAAAGCAAGCATAGCAAACTTATAAAAATCAACACTAATAAGGACAATATTGATAACGAAACAAAAGATTTAATAAAAACGCGTAACAGAACTAGAAGACTATGGCAAACCACCCAGGATCCTTGCTTCAAATATAGCATGAATCATCTAAACCGCGAAATAAAGCGACAATTAGCATCTAAACGTAACCGAAAATGGCAGGCCAAACTCGAACAACTGAACACCCATGACAATAGCCGGTGGAAAATTATTAATACATTTAAACGTAAAGGCAGAAATATACCCCCCTTAGAAAACGGAAATCAAATTGCCAGCTCAGACCAAGAGAAAGCGGAAGTAATTGCTAATACATTTCATAACATTTATCAACTAAATAACTGCAACAATACGCCAGAACAAAACGAAATTGAAGTCAATGCAAACAAATTACTGGCTTCGCCCCTAGACAATCCAAATAACAATCCTTTACTTGAGTACACGACCCCCACAGAGATAACAAGCATAATTAAAAAACTACGTACTATATAATAAAGCATATGGCCCAGATGGCATAAACAACCCAATAATAAAGAATCTTTCCAGGAAAGCAATTGTCCAATTATTGTACATAATAAATGCTATCATAAAACTGCAATACTTTCCAAACTGTTGGAAAACAGCCATTGTAGTCCAGTACTTAAACCAAACAAGCAACCTAATAAACCCGATAGCTATAGGCCAATTTGCCTACTCAACGGACTGTCATAAACATGAGGCTGCAAAAATTTCTCAGAAAAAATAAAATAATAATAGAGGAGCAATTCGGCTTCAAATCTAAACACAATACCGTACAACAAATTGTTAGAATAACTGACGCTATCTCCCAGAATTACAACAAAAACAAAGTTACGACAATGGCTCTACTCGATTTCGAGAAAGCGTTCGATAGGGTCTGGGGGCTCATACACAAACTAAACTAAACCAAATGCCCAATTTATTTAATAAAATTAATAGCATCATATTTAAAGGAAAGGCAATACGCAGTTAAAATAAACAGTTCCCTCTCAAAAACGAAAACAACTCAGTCAGGTGTGCCTCAGGGATCGGTACTAGGCCCGACATTATTCAACATTTATATCAACGATATGCCAAAATTTTGTAAGACAAACATAGCACTATATGCCGACGACACTGCCATATACGCACATTCTTTTGCTGCCGAAGTTGCTAATAAGCAAATCCAAATCCATTTAAATATACTTGAAAAATACCTAAACAAATGGAAAATAACAGTTAATCCGAATAAATCTGAAAACATTGTATTCTCCAGAAAACATACAAATACAAAAACATTCACACCATTAATAATCAAAAACCATAAAATCACAGCTACGCCCTGTGTCAAGTACCTAGGTGTTCACTTGGATAACAAACTAACATTCCGTGATCATATCCAACACACGGTCAGGAAATCGACCATTGTGTACATAAAACTATACCCACTAGTTAAATCCGAATACACATCTCAAAAGAATAAAAAGTTATTATACACATCAATAATAAGACCAATCCTCACCTATGCCGCTCCTGCCTGGTGCTCAGCCGCCAAAACCAACAAAACAAAGATACAAATACTACAAAACAAGATCATGAGATTAATTACAAACGAAAGCAGATACACCAAAATCTCCGATCTCCATCGAGAAAGTGAACTCGTCCCAATAACTGAATACATAAATGAGCCCAGCAACAAATTTTATAATAAACAACTAAATAACAACAGTTTGCTAATGAACATTAAACAAGCTAATGGGATTTATAATAAAACATAAATTACCATGCCACAATATGGATTTCTTCAACCGAAGATAACGTCCGTATTGAAATTAATCAACAATGATACAACCCAAACATGTGTACATATGTAGTGCAGGATAATTAAGAGTAAGCATGTAACCTCACTCATATCTAATTTTATATACCTTAAGCAGGTTTTTTCTATGATTTTTCCCTGTATAACATTATAACTGCCCTTGCAATAATAACCACGATCAATAATACTAAAATAAGAAAATGTAAATATAGTACAATAATATTATAAATTAAGCCGTACGGCTAGGAAATGTAAAAATAAATTGTAAAACCAATAAAAAGCTTTTGAATTTGAATTTGAATTTGATTATATTCTATTGCAGAAGTCTCGAGTTCAAATATTGTTCTCGACAACAATACTTTTTTCTGTTTTTAAAATTCCTTTTTTCAATAATAATCATTATGAAATGTAAGTGTCCTTTAGCTATCGATATTAAGATAATACCAAGAGCGTACAGAACAAAATGATCTTCCATCTGAAATTTATTTACACGCGACCTGTTTCGGTCGTCAGGCCATCACCAACTAAATAATACAAAAACAAAAGTTATACATAAAACATTAAATAATCATTTTCTTTTAAAATTACAAATAAAACAAATAATTGTTAAATACAATTAAATTAATAAATTAATAAATAAAAGCAAATTAATTTACCATGTTAATAAATAATAATAAATAATAAATATAGATAAATAAAAACAAAAACCTTTAGACATCATCGCAAATAATGTTCAAATCTTAATATCGATAGCTAAAGGGCACTTACATTTCATAATGATTATTATTGAAAAAAGGAATTTTAAAAACAGAAAAAAGTATTGTTGTCGAGAACAATATTTGAACTCGAGACTTCTGCAATATCAATTTTTTTATTTTCAAAAGTCTTTATTAATTTAATAATTACATCGATTTTACAATCTATCTTAGTCTATAATATGCATATACCTCCTAGTTATCTAAACTTTATGTAATGAGTATATTCTATTTTCTATTTCTTGCTAGTCATTATAACAATATACGGCTACATGTATTTTTAATGGTGACACATTGAACTTAGACTAAACATAAAGGAAAAAATTATATACAGAAACCTTCTTAAGACTAATTTTAGTAAAACGTTACACTAACTAATCTATGCTATCTATTACACTAGCTTTTGTTGTAATGTTTCATATTGCGTTAAAAAACTCCATATCTTGATATGGGAGATCATGTTTAATTTTAAATTCAATATTATTTACATTTTTGTCTTTAATGTGTCTAAGGCCGAGTTCAGCTTGCGTCCCTTATTCTATTCCACTTTGAAGGTCGCTTTAATTTAGAGAGAATCAACAGATGGGAATGCGTTCAGCTTGAGAATTTGTTTCTTAGTTTAAGAAAAGTCTGTTATGCCGTGTTGCCGTTGTCTGGCGCATGCGTTATTCATGAACAGGGTAAATTTAAGGGCTGTTTGGTTTGAAATTTTAAACATACAGTTGACGGTTAGTTAATTCGTTTGTGCCGTGCTCCTCAAAATATTTCATTTGGTAAGTTATTGAGTTATTATACTACATATAAGGTGGAGAATTAATGATTGGATTACTCATATTACTATTTAAGCAATGGAAGGAAGAAAAAGGGGGTTTAATTTTAAATTCGATGAGGAAAGTTATCTCCTAGAATTGATTGAGAAATATCAGCACATTGTTGAGAATAAGAAAACTGATTGTATATCGAATACAAAAAAGAATTCCACATGGATGACGGTGGAGAAAGAATTCAACGCGAAATTTGGTAGGGTTTTCCGATCCCAGAGTACACTGAGGAAAAAGTACGAAAATATGAAAAGAATCACAAAAAAACATTTTCGGAGGAGAAATGTAGACTGTTTGCTACAGGAGGTGGCAGTGTGGCCAAAGTTGAAATGTCCGGAATGGACTGTTGTCGCCCCTCGAATTGTTGAAGATTGTAGAATCATGTGCCGAACCAGGCCACCGCGCAACAACATTCATAAATCGACAGTGTATCGCAAATCGCTTGCACATTTATCGAGAAATAACCCTTTCTGTTCCGAAAAATTTCGGCGTCGTCTCCACCGGGTGAAATGATCCTCACGTGGGTGCAATCCACGCTGCCCACACATTTTGGAAAACGGGCAATCCCATAAAAGTCGATCGCGACATTATCAACTTCTTGGACAGTGTCGGGCATCTTAATATGGTCCTTATACAAAGATGCAATTTGTCGCGTGGTTTGCCACACGGTTGTATATGCTGTTGCTTTGCAAATACCCAAAAAATCTCCAACAACTTGTAGGAAACTTCCTGTTGCATAAAACCTCAAGGTTACTAATATTTTCTGTTCAGCTGTTAAATAAGGTAGCCTGCAACCAACAAAAGCAATATATGTTTAACCTAACAAGACGAATATGTTTACGTATACAATTGTCTTACCTACCTGTCATTTTTCGGTCGTAGATCAGGTAATTTTTGAATGAAACATCGCACCCCGTGTTTTGATAGACGAAATCTTTGTCTAAATTCTACATCACTCCATTTTGTAAAATGATCTTCTCGCACATTAAAATAGCGAGTTCGCCGATGTCGAAAGACTTCTATAAATTCAAATTCATCATCAATATCGGAAAAAAGTATGTTTTCCATTATAAACACTATTACAAAAACACGAAAAAAAAATTGTGGAATCGCCACACAACGCGCCGATAAATATAAAATACCAAAATGAAACGAATGAATGAAATTGAGTTTAAAATGTAATTTGCGGCAATCAATTTATAGCCGGATGTACCTTGTAAAATGAAGGAGTAATATTTTGCAAGATTTCTTTACCGATAGTATTCTTTTGATACAATCACGTACACAGAAGTTATTTGCAAATATTTCTGTGTACAAATCTTCAATTTTAGCGTATATATCTCTATTGGTGATTAATCATAAACAATAGTTTTCAAAACTTTCCTCTCGTCTAAGTTTTCTTTTTATTATTGTTTTATATAACAACAGTTTATTTTTTTTGGTTGTATTTGGGGACTTTAGGATAGGGTACAATGTTTTAAAACTAAATTTAGCTTTATTCAATGTTGTGGTGATGTGCGGTTGAAACGATAATCTTTTATCTAGTGTTACACCTAGGTATTTAACTGTTTGTTTTGTTTCAATTTTTTGGTCATTGAATGATATTTTCGTAAATATTTTATTGTTTGTGTGTTTCTTGCTGAAGGCGATATTCTCACACTTCTCCGTATTAATTGTTAACCTCCATTTATTGTAGTAATCTTCCAACTGCCTGGCATGTATTCGAATTTGTCTGTTGGCTACCTCAGCAACAAAAGAGTGCGCAAATATGGCGGTGTCGTCGGCATAAAGGGCAATGTTTGTTTTAGTAAATTTTGGCATATCAATAATATATAAATTAAATAATGTTGGGCCAATTACCGATCCTTGAGGGACACCAGATGTTATTTTTGTTGTTTTCGATACCGAATTTCCTACCCTGACAACAAATTCTCGGTTTGTTAGATAATCTTTTATCAAATTCAACAGATATGGCGGTAAGTTTAGGTTTATCAATTTATATAATAGTCCCTTGATCCATACTTTATCAAGAGCTTTCTCAAAGTCTATTAATACCATTGAAGTTGTTTTGTCCAGGTTAAAATTTGTTGCGATGTCTTCAACAATTCTGACCACCTGTTGTGTTGTAGAGTGGTTTTTCCTGAACCCAAATTGTTCTGGGATAATAATTTCTTTTTCCTTAATGTGATTTATTAGCCTTTCATGAATAATTTTTTCTACAATTTTCGAAAATCCTGTTATAGTCGAATTTTTTGACTCTGAAGGGTAGACCAATAAACTTATAAAGACCCGTATCAAGTAGAAGCGGAACATTGCTGTCTCTGCATCTTTAAATAACACTGACTAACTTGCCGTTATCCATGAAGCTCCGTAGAAATGATGTACCCGAACGGTACCTGCGGTTTATACTAAAAGAACCCTGGGGTTTTCCGTTTCGGCATCTCTTTGATAATGGTCAATATTTCTTTAGAGTTTGTAATAATTTTGGAAAGTTGGGCTTTTGTATTTGTTTGGGGTTTTTAAAGAATGTTTCTATTTCTGTAACTATATCTATTTGCACTTGGTTTAATTGGTCATCGTTTAGTTGGTATGTTTTATGGAAGGTTTCCGCTAGCAATTCTGCTTTTTCTTGGTCACTGTAACTAATTATGTTGTTTTCAGGATTTGTGATTGGGGGGATTTTTTGATATGATTTTTTCAGGTTTTTTGTAATTTGCCAAAGGCTATTGTCTTGCGGTTTGAGATTTATCAATTTCTCCTGCCACATTTTGTTACGATGGTCGGCTATTTATTGTTGTATTTGATTATTTAGTTGATTCATTAATATCCTGTATGTTTGGTCACGTGTGGTTTGCCACCGTTTTCTTATTTTATTTCTATATTTAATTAAATCTATTATGTTTTGGCTGGGATTATCTCTATTTATATTAATAATTTTAATTACTGAATGTTTTTTTACGGTATTATTTATACTACTGGTGAAATTTTGTAAAATTTCATTCAGTTTCTCGATTGTATCAATGTTTGATTTTATTTGGATGGATTTATCCAGATTCTGCCTGAATTGTTTCCAGTTGGTATCTTTAAACGAGGTAATAGGCTTGGTGATGTTCTCGACTTTAGGATGTTCTAATTTGATTGTTACCGGGTTATGGTCGCTACTTAATTCACTAATTGATATCGGTTCATCTAAGTCGATAATATTTTTAGCGATCGCGATATCTATGATAGATGGTTGCCTGCCGTTATTTGGGTGGTGAGTGAATTTGTTGGGGTAATGTATAAAAAGACCATTATTTAATGCGTAATTATATAATCGGTTTCCGTATGTATTGTTGTCAATATTATTCCATTGAGGATGTCTAGCGTTGAAATCACCTATTGCCAGGACCTTTTGATTTTGGAATATTATGTCTACGTCACTTATTTTAAAACTATTATTTGGTGGATTATAAATGGAGGTGATAATCGCATTGCCATGTTTTAATTGTATGGAGATATTTTCAATTGCGCAATCATTATATGGTAGTGGATGATGAGGGATCTGTGATTTAATGGCAATTGCTACACCCCCGCCTGATGTGTTTTCTCGGTCTCGTCTATATACTCGAAATTTTTAATTTTTAATTTATAATTTTTGTTAATATTTGTTTCTAACAATGCTATAACATCAACATCATGTTCTGTGATAAAGTTAATTAATTCTGGCACCTTTTTGCTGATGCCTTGGCAATTCCAAAACATGATTTTGATGTTATTCATTATCAATCTCATTGACAATGTTTATAAGTGTGGTGAATTTTTCACCGTCCGTACTACAATTTACTAACTGTTGGTTCATTTTTTTAATGTATTTTAACATTTTGTTTATATTGATTAGTTTTTCAGTTTGCTTTCCTCGTTTATGAGTTCATTTACATTGTTTACATTATTGTTTTGGTGAATTGGTTCTTGTTGGCGTTGGGTGTTTTGGCGATCTTGTTCTTTTTGTTGGTGTTGTTTCCGTCGATCTTCCCATACATTGGTTATAGGGGATGGGGCGTCTAGGAGTTTCATTTTTGTTGGCAGTCTTGTGGTTTGCTGTTTTATGTGTTCAGCTTTTGCTCTATATGTTGGACATTCTGCTGAGCTACTTAGATGGTCACCACCGCAGTTGTAACACTTGGGGCTGCTCTGATTTTCTATGCTACAGTTTTATGTCAAATGCTCGCCAAGACATTTGATGCACACTGGCGGTGCATAGCAGTTGCTTGCTGCATGTCCCCATTTTTGGCAGCGGTGGCACTGTGTGATTGAGGGTCTATTTCTCAATCTATCCCATACAACCTTAATGTTGCATAAATATGGCACTAGACTATTTATCTTGTTAACAGTAATTGTTGCATCCGTTATTACCAGGTACATTGGTTTGCCTTTCGTTTTCATTTTGTAGACGTTGTGCACTGGTATTTTTAAGTTTTTTAATTCATTAACTATTTCTTCAGGTAGTGGGGCATGTTCCAATCCTTTTATTACAAAGGAGTGTGTTTTTTCGGTTTTGGGTGTATACGTATGAAAGTATACTGACTTGTCTTTGAGGAATTGTCTGAGGGTTTTCCATTCCTCCAAGTTTTTTGCTTGAATCACTATGTTGTTTTTCGTATATTTTATATAATATCCATTTTTGAGTAATTCATTGCAGCTTGCAAACAAATTTTTCGTGTGCACGTCTGTTTGTGGTTTGCTATGAATTATGATTGGTGGTGGTGTTATCTTTTTATTTTTGTTTACATTTTCCTTGTTTGATTGATTGTCTTCTTTTGTTGTTCGTTGTTGATTTACCATGATATTGGTGCTAGGTGTTGATCTTGATTCTTCGTTTATTAATCCTGTAAAACGGTTGGTTAGAGGGATGCCGTATGATTTTTTGGCTTGGTCAATATTCTCTTCGCTGGAATTTCTTCTTTTGCGGGTTTTTTTGCATACGTGTATAAAACCTTGTTCTTCCTCTGTTTCTACGTCCATTGAGACCTTGTGAGATTCTTCAGGTATATTTGTTTTATCGGGAGACATAGCGTCGTCCTGATAAAAGGACTTTGTTTTATGTTGCACTGCACTATTATTATTATTAATTACTATCCACTTCACTATAATCACTATAAGAGGAGCTTGTCTGGGCACGTCCGTATCGGTCCAGAGTCGGGACACCAGTACTTCTGCAATAGAATGCCAACTCTTAACCGCTGTGCTATAGTCGAATTTTTTGACTCTGAAGGGTAGACCAATAAACTTATAAAAACCCGTATCAAGTAGAAGCGGAACATTGCTGTCTCTGCATCTTTATATAACACTGACTAACTTGCCGTTATCCATGAAGCTCCGTAGAAATGATGTACCCGAACGGTCTTCGAAAGAATACAACTTTCTACCTGCGGGTTATACTAAAAGAACCGTATTATTCCATTAGTATTAAAGGCCATATTTGTTTGATATGTTTTACTACTTAAACAAAAATAATAATCTGAGTAGTATTGTCATTTTATTGGAAATATTTCAATCTTTGTCTGACCTATTGAAAGGCGCTATGTGGCATAGTCCGAGGTCTCTAAAATCACCTTAAATAAGACAAAGATGTCAAATGTTTGTTGCTACAGTTGTCGATCTATTTCATAAAAACAACAGTATTTGTGGAACTTAGCGGCGTGAAATTATCACACTCATGATAACAGTGGGACGGTCAAATGGAAAAAACTCTCCTACTTTAACGCCCTATCTATTCTATCTCACTTTATCTATAAGGAAGAGTAGTGCGGGTCTTTTCGCCTATGTGGCGTAGTTTTTTACCAGACATATATATATATATATATATATATATATATATATATATATATATATATATATATATACAGATAGGCCCGTCCAAGTAGAAACATAGGAGAAAATAGAAGAAATGAAACAGAAATATGATGTACATGTGTTAAAAAGAGATATAGGAAAGGTGGGTGGTTAAGTAGTAAATACTCATTGCAAAAATATCCACCCTCACCATCTGCACTAGACCCCTTTTGTAATAACCACTCCTCTTTCTTGGAAAACGATCTGGCCTAGAATTTTGCGTCTTTTTGAAGTAGAAACATTACAACTCAATGAGTAAGAGAGAGACAGAACAACAACAACAACAAACTAGCAATTTGGAGAATTAAAATTAAAAATGCGTTGCTGATGGAAACCGAATTTAGAGAAATTTTTGCTATTGTTATCAATTGAACGAATTATTAAACAATAAAAATTTTTTGGTAATTTGTTTGTTTTCAATTAACTGTCGATCTTAACAAACAGTACAGATACACATTTTTTATGGTACTATGCAAGAGCATTAAAAAAAAACAAAAGTTTAAGTTTAATCGATGTTTACATTTATTTTCAATTACGATTAATTTTAAATTCTCCAAATGTCTCAAAACCAGGACAATGTTGTTGTTCCGTCTCTCTCTACTCATTGAGTTGTAATGTTTCTACTTCAAAAAGACGCAAAATTCTAGGCCAGATCGTTTTCTTCAGTAGAAAGAGGAGTGGTTATTAGAAAAGCGGTCTGCTGAAGATGGTGAGGGTGGATATTTTTGCAATGAGTATTTACTACTTAACCACCCACCTTTCCTATATCTCTTTTTAACACATGCACATCATATTTCTGTTTCATTTCTTCTATTTTCTCCTATGTTTCTACTTGGACGGGCCGATCCCTGTATATATATTATATACCACACGTTAAACATTGTATACATATTATTACACATTAAAAATTGTTTTCTTCATTCAAATCTAATATTGGAGAATTTCCATTAAAAAAAATTAAATGTACTGCTTTCTCACGAGTGATGTTGTTGACAGTACTAGGGATGACGTATACATATGTAGAGACATATAAATACATCACACATTTCCAAATGTATGCTTACATTTTATTTCGAAGTTTTTCTTTGCAGGTATTTTCCTAATTAAATTTTATGATTGTACGTTCCAAAACAAAAAAAATTACCTGTTGATCTACATGTTTCAGCTTTCTTCGTTCTAACATCAAACGATGTTTAGCATTTATCCAGCGAGCTTCATAATCAGTTATATTTTTTTTCTGCTTTTGTATCAAACGCCTTAACTTCCGACAACTAATACACCTATACTCCAACATTTTTCTTTTATACTATCCACCTGGGAATATACCACTACAATTTGGTGCACATATAAATTAAAACACCATATAATTTCGACTATATTAATAATGAAATATTTTATATTTAAATAATGTGATGGATTTCTATCATATTATCACAATAGTAATACTAAAAAGAGTCGTTTTCAGTTATAATTGCTTTTTGTCATCATATCCAGTTCCACTGCAGAAGAAAATGTTTTCTAGAGAGCTTAGTAACTGCCGAACGGAATCTATAGATGAAATAATTACTTCCATCAATTAAAATATTTGTTTTGGCATTTATAACCTATAAAACAACAACAATCCCATGATCATACAGAAATAATAAGTATTTCACGTCAGTTGAGCATAAAAATTTCTTACCGTTACTTTGAGATTTATATCTATTTTGACATGACATCCCGAGTCGAAAAATTAGTGCGTTTTTAGGTCTCAAAAAGCAGTTATAAGGTTTGTCTCAAGTTAGAACTTACTATTTAAAACTCATAGCTGAAAAAGTCTCATTTGGTTCGTAATATTCAGGATTGAGACCAAAATGAGACTTTTATGAACTACAACGGAATTCTAGAATGAGACCAGAATGAGACTTTTCTGAATTACAACCGAATTCTAAAATGAGACCAAAATGAGACTTTTCTGAAGTACAACCGAATTCTAGAATGAGATCAGAATGAGACTTTTCTAAAACAATGTCTGTTTAGGAATAAGATACACAATACCTGCCGGCCAAAGAATTATATGAAAAGATAGTGCTCTGTCTAGATTTAAATAAAAAATAACTAAAATTTCAAAGCAATAATTTCTATTTTCTTAAATGTCATATACAGATTTATTGACAACTAAATTAGAGGTTGAAAAATGTCATTTTTCCCTCATTTTGACAGTTTTCTTCGACATTGTTTTCGTTTTGGTGCTGGGAATGATCGACATTATTGTATGGATTGGGATGTTGTGCATAATGAGCAAGAATTTGACGTTCATTTGCCAAAAACCATAGATATTTCTGATGCGCATCTGATGCTTGTAAATGTTGTTGCTGTCCGTATTGTTGATGATAATTTCGCCCATAGTGTTGCTGTTGAAGCTGTTCGTATCGATAGTGTTGGTTTTATTGATACGGTTGATCTTGCCCGTTTTGTTGCTGTTGATTCGGTAGTTGTTGCGGATGTTGGTTTACATGTTGTCCACCTCTTAGTTGTTGGTTTCTGTTCTGTTGTTTTATATCACTTAGTTGTTGTTGTATATTTTGTTCTTGTTGTCCATCATCTTGTTCTTGTTGTCCATCATTTACGGATTTTTATGGATTAAAAAAAAATGCATTTTGTGAAATTTTAATTTAAATAATAAAACGAAAATATTCTTTATTAGAACTTTTTTCAATTCTTATTAATCGGACATAGACTTTAACAATGAAAAACCAATTCAAAATATATTAAATTTTCATACTTAAAGATGGGGGAGTTCCCCCAGATGGAGTCCCTTTTTGTATAATTACCGATACCTGAATTAATTTAATATCTATGTTCACTTACCAATTATTCATAAAACTTTCGCGTCGAGGAATTCACTAACTTTTGAGTTTGCACATTTCCACGTTAGTTTCACAGTCGCAGTTTCATATCGCGAATGAACGGGTATACATGTAGATTTAATTGTTTGTAACTGTTTCGATTTAACCCAAAACACAACTGAATATTTATAAAGAAAATATTGTCAGACAACTAGACATGTGGCCAAAATTGTCTTTGGAAAGGAACGTTCCGTTCAAACTATTTTACAACAATGTCCTGTAATAAAGCTTAGTGGTTTTTCCAAATCTTTGATATCCCAGACACTCATCTAGCCGACACTCAGACCCTAGTCCCTCATTTACGGCGTCTATTCCAAATGCTTGAGGTCTAAATGAGACTTACTGAAAAAATAACGGTCGAATGAGAGCAAAATGAGACCTAAAAACGTACTAATTTTTCGACTCGGGATACTAATTTCAATTTAGAGTTTATATGTGAAATGAAATGAATGAATTTTTGATGGTCGTATAACTCCAATTTTCGCGCAGTGATTCAACTTTTAAAATATTTTCTAGGATATCTAAAGAAAATTCTTGACATTCATTTATCACTAAGTTATCATTAATGATAATGTTATTAACATTATCCGGAATATTGTTCTTCCCAGAATTTGGGATACTTTGATTGATAATCTCTTGTGGAATTCTTATATCAAACCATTTTTGGGTATTGTCACCCATGATTTCATTATTAATTTTATCGAGATTATTAATGCAAAGATTATCCGAGACTAGATTATTAATATGATCATTGTTATCATTATTTTGATGTAATTGTGGTACAGCATTTTTGAACTTTATCATATTTATAAACATATACACTACCATCTTTCAACACCTCCTAGTTAATTCTAATTAGATCATTTTCATTGAAATGTAATTCACAGACAAAACTAGTTTGTTTTAATTCCTGATTCATCGAAGTACTCCATTCCTTCAGCAAGTCTACATTCTTTAAAGAAAAAAAAACTATAAATAAAATATAATAAAAGCACACTTCTACTATTTTTGTTGCAGAAGTCAATTTAAATTTTTTTTTGACAATAATGACTAAGTCAGCAACTATTATGAAATTTAATTATTTATGAAAAAAAATTTACAATTGCATTTTTCAGTAACTACAATCACAAAATTAATGTAAAAAAAGAACTTTTAATTGTTTACAAATATTTTTGAGTTTACTTACTTTCGGTGCTTTAAATAATACTTTTTTTTCACAACCTTTTCGGCCACTCATGCACCCAGAAATTGCACACAACCGTTCCATTTATAAATTAATCACTCAAAAATTCCAAAACAATTAACAATTGTTTTTATTCCATTAAATTATTTTTTAGATTAATCAACCACGTGGGTATGCATAAGTAATAATAATAATAATAGTAGGGGTACGTCTTCGGTTTTAGCGCCACGAGTGACAAAAAAGTGTACTATTTCCTAGGTTTATTTTTATATCCACAAATATCATTGAAAAGCCTATACCATTCGGGCTCTTTGTATCTATACTTCGTGCTTCAGAGTCAAAAAATTCGACTATAGTAAACTTGTCAAATATACAATGGTGAAAGAATGGGTTTCGATAGTGGGCGTTTACTTTAATCCTCTTAAAACTAATGTCAATGATAACTCATTTATTATTAAGTTAATTTAAATTTTAAAAACGTCAATGTGTTCAGAATTCCATTCTCGACAGTACACTTTTTTAAAAACATTCATTTACATAGTTATGTTTACTACAGCGTTTAAAAAACATTAACATTATCTTGAACACATAATTAAAATTCAAAAAAATAGCCATGACATGTCGTAGATTACCTCAGCACAACCTCATAAGTGCGTTCTTTTTACGAAAAAAAAGTTGATTCGCATTGTTGTGATTGACACAAATTTGGTTTTTTTTTTCAACTTTTAATGTGAAGTAAGGTACATACTTGCAAACATAGATTTTTTTCAGTATTTTTTTAGGCACTATAATATATAGAGAATTCAGATATATAAGTTGTTTTTGAAAATTTTCATATTTTTCTCCTCCCTAATACTAATTTTGCTTAAAATATAACCTGCAACATATGCAGTAGCTTGAGTATCCTCATCATTAAAGTTTTCAATATGTATTAATGGAGAACAGTAATTTATGAATGAATCATTCTGTTGAACTTCATCTAAATTAATAGCTGCATCATTTTCTAAAAAACGCCATACATTATTAAGCGGCGTAGCACTATCATCTTCACAATTAGAGCTTAAAATATTAGCAGAAAATTTCATGTCATTGATAATAACTGATTTGAATTATTAACTTCAAAGTAATTTGTATTTGGATGACATAGCTGAAAAATGGCAGCTCAATTTGTTGATGCCTGCCCGAGTCGGAAAATGAGTCCGTTTTTAGGTCTCAAAAAGCAATTATGAGGTTTGTCTCAAGTTAGAACTCATAGCTGGAAAAGTCTCATTTTAGTTCGAAATATTCAGGATTGAAACCAAAATGAGACTTATCTCAAGTACAACGTAATTCTTTCATGTTGCTTAAAGATCGGCTGAAGTAGATTTTCTTGCAATAATTTTCGCGAACACTTGGGCTCTTCGCATTAAAATTTTTCGGAATATTGCAAGACAAACAATGTCTCCTTAGAAATAAGATACACAATACCTGCCGGCCAAAGAATTATATGCTCTGCCTAGATTTAAATAAAAAATAACTGAAATTTAAAAGCAATTATATTTATATTTTAAAAGTGTCATATACAGATTTATTGATTACTAATTTCAAGGTTGGAAAATGTAATTTTTCCCTCATTTTCACAGTTTTTTTCGGCATTGTTATCCTTTTGGTGCTGGGTATGATTGAAATTATTGTATGGATTGGGATGTTGTGTATAATGAGTAAGAATTTGATGTTCATTTGCCAAAAACCATTGATATGCTTGTAAATGTTGTTGCTGTCCGTATTGTTGTTGATAATTTTGCGGATAGTGTTGCTGTTGATGCTGTTCGTATCGATAGTGTTGGTTTTGTTCATATGGTTGATCTTGCCCGTTTTGTTGCTGTTGATTCGGTAGTTGTTGCGGATGTTTGTTTACTTGTTGTTCACCTCTTAGTTGTTGATTTTTGTTCTGTTGTTTTACATCACTTAGTTGTTGATGTTTATTATGTTCTTGCTGTTCATCAATTTGTTCTTGTTGTCCATCATTTTGCTCTTCTTGTTCATCATTTTGTTCTTCTTGTTCATCATTTTGTTCTTGTTGTCCATCATTTAGTTCTTGTTGCCCATCATTTTGTTGCTGGACTCCGTTTTTTTTGTTGATCTTTTTGTTGATATTGTCTTGATGATGTTCACCATGTGGTTCGTTTATTTGTATTGTTAATGGTTCCGATGGATGAATTAATTGGATTTTGCTGATTTTTGGTTTGGTTATTGTTGAGTCATCACTAGTGTCCTGAAGATTGTTACTTATTGCTTCATCTGTCTGTACGACTTTGTTTTGTCGCCGATTTGAACAAAGTTTGTTGACACATTGTGAAAAAGTTCGATAACTTACTTGGCTATCCATATGCGCGTTCTGGAAAATAAAATTTGTTTCATTATTAATTATTGGAAAATTCAGTCAGTTACATGATTCTACGAATAGGAAATTAAAAAAACATTAGTTTACTTACGATAGATAGCATTGAACAATTTTTTATTTATCGATATATTGCACACCCTTTTACCGACAAGCACTTCAGATGTTGTCCGTAAATTTGGCCTAATAGATCATTGATTAGTCCTCCCCAATTATTGGGATGATCACATACTGTGGCTATTATTTGCAGTTCAATATTTTGTTGATTTGAAATAAATTCGACAAGTTTTTTTTTTGTAAGTTGCGATAGTGTTAAAAGTAAAATAGTCCGCAGCAACTTGTTTTCAATTCTTTCGAATACCCCTTACGATAAAGTGACCAAGATCTTCACAACCACATATTCTTTCTTTCTTTGATTCAGAATGAAAACCACGACTCAAAGAATTTTCATCAAAAATAAGTGTACAAAATGCATCATCTTTATTATATAGTAAATGCAGTTACCCGCTGTTTCAACACTTCAAATATTGAATAGTTCACTCCACTCTCAAATGGAATTTTTTAATCGAAGGAAGCTGAAAATGATGTAACTAATACCGATAAAGCTTCGGGCTTGTTTTGTATAAAGACATAGCAAATGCTTTATCTTGTTGCGACCACCTATGTCCAACAGTTTTTTTATTTGTATTTCTCAGCTGACTCTTAATAAACTCCCTTGTAATGTAATTTAAATCTTCTTCAATAAATTCAAAACGATTCTTTTCAAACAATGATTTTAAGGTTGTTTAGAAGCAAATCACGAGTAATGAGAAAAAATTGAAATTAATACTGTAGGTAGTGGACTATTTGAGCCATAGGGGAGACCGGGGACAAAAGTAACAGTTTTTACTCCACGCCTGATTTCTTCTATACTATAACATTTGTGATAACAATATTAGAGCCATATTAAACTTTCGTTTATGGTCTAAGTATGAACAGAGTAATTTTATCTAATATGTCTTTGCTTTCGACAATTGCAGAGATGCAAAATAAATATGGAGACCGTTACTTTCGACCCCATGGTCAGCGCGAAAGTAACAAGGCGAGGATCGAAAGTAACACCGTGTGATTACTGTTCAATACTATGGGGACCGCGCTTCTAGACTGTCACGCCAACTGGTGGCTGAAATGTAAACCTTTTGGGCAATAATAATAATAATAATAATATACTCCCCAGTAGCAAGTGATTTTCTGTTTATGTATTTTTTTATCGAGATAAGTTTTCTAATTATTTACAATGTCTTTATCAATAAAATCATGTTGCATAAAAGGTTGTACAGAAAAATCCCGTCAAGAGCGAAAAGTAAATTTACCGGTGAAATTTTATATTTTTCCACTAAGTAATTGTGGTGCCTCGTGGAAGGAGAGTAAGCGTATAAAATGGATAAATGCAGTGAAAAATTATGTGTAAGTAATTAACAGTTATTATAAAAAAATTAAATGTGTTAAAGTTAGTATTTATAAAAATCTATTGATATTTAGTTTATATAAAGCAGTAGGCAATCATTGAATAGATATAAATTAGATAATAAAAATTTAACCTATAATTTTTTTTATTTTAGTAAAAATCCGAAAGACTGTAAGCCGAATAAAAACACAAGGATTTGTAGTGCTCACTTTATAAACAATAAAAAATCAGAGCACCCACTTCATCCGTCGTATGTTCCGTCGATTTTTCCGCAAAAGAAAAATATTAAAAATTCAATTCAATCCTTGCAACGTTTTGAACGTTCGAAAAACGCCAATTACAAAAAAATAACAACGAGGAGTTAATGATGATTGACAATGTAAATCAAAGTGTACCAAGCAATAATTCTGCTGGAAATAATAATAATAATACAAGTGACATCAGAATGGACGAAGACAGTCTAGTAGTGGAATGAGTTATTATTCTCATCCAGTATTTCGAAGCATAAGTTGCCAAACCGATGAACTACCAGATTATTTGTCCGACGATTATTCATATTTTTTCTGCAATTTGGATTGTCGTGAAGGTGTAAGTACTGCTGCGGTGCAGATTCATTTATCAGTAAAAAAAGGCGCTGACAAAATGTGTGAGGCTCCGATTCCAATTGTGAGAAAAAGTGTCCAGGATTCTAGTTGTGATCCTATCAATGTTGAATCTATAAAAGCAAACTGTCAAGGTTTCCATGGAATATCTTCGGTCACTACCGATGAGACTATGAGCAGCTTAACTGGTGGTACGCTAGCTCTTTTTTCATTTATCTTAAGCCTTCTTCCAGATGGTAAAAATTGTAAATTTGATAAGAAAGCAAAATTATTGATAACTCTAATGAAACTAAAAACCGGCTTAACATTTACTGCACTGTCTGTTTTATTCAATGTTCACCGTACTACTGTCAATCGCATCTTCATTACAAATCTGCGACAACTGAATATTGCAATGAAAAACTTTATATTCTGGCCATCTAAAGCTACTGTGCAAGCATCTCTACCAGAAGCATTTAAACTACACTACCCTGAAACACGTGTAATTATTGACTGTACAGAGATTAACACTGAGGTGCCGCCAGAAGTTAAGCACAGAGTTTTAATGTACTCTGATTATAAGCATCATCACAGAACGAAATTTTTAGTTGGGTGTACTCCGAATGGATTCATCAGTTTTTTGTCGAAGGGTTATGGTGGTCGTGCTGGTGATTGTTTCATTACTAACGATTGCGGCATAGTTGATCTAATTGAGGCCGGGGATGTTGTTCTTGCGGATAAAGGTTTCCCACAAATACAAACTAAAGTAGAAGAAAAAAATGCGATCTTCGTTATGCCTCCATTTTGTAACAAAAATCAATTTACACCGGAAGAAGTCGACGAAACATATAATATTGTTTCAGTTAGAATACATATTGAACGAGTTAATCAGAGAATAAAGGATTTCAACATTCTTTCCAAAGTACCAGTATCACTATTACCTAATATTGATGAAATTCTTTTCGTGATTTGTGCTATAATAAATATTCAGAATCCACTATTCAGAGAACAAGAATAAACGTCCAATGAATTAATTGTAAATTGTATTTTAACAATTATAAAATTAGATATGAACTAATACATAACGCAATGGTTTTGTAATTTAATTTGTATAAAATTAGATTTTATGTAAAATAAAAAAGTATGGAATAAAATGTTTTTTGTAAACGTACAAATATATTTTTATTGTTAACATCACTGCAACACTAACATACATCAAAATAAATAAGTTTCTACTTAAGCATATTTGGTCATAACAATTGCTTTAATTCTTTTTAATAATACATTTTATATTAAAAATATAATCATAGAAAAATCAAAACAGATAACATTCGTAAATATTTATCATTTATATTTGCACTTATAAAATAAAATGTTTGAAGCTTTGGTATAATTCTTTGTAACAAGATATCATCACGTGCTACAGTAATTGAGACACTTCCAACAGGTGAGTAAACAAATAAATCGCAAAATCCAATGTTAGTCACATACATTTGTACTTGAATTTGAGAATAAATAGAATTTGTTTGACTCAATTGCAAACCGTTTTCGTCATATTTTAAATATTGCACATTACATTTTTTATTATCTTGATCAAAAACTGGTAGTTTTTTGCACTTGTAAGGACACTTGATCTCAACTAAACGTTTTTGCCAAATATTTGGCCCGTGCTCTACCACAGCGTCAGGTGAGCAACTAAGCCACGGTTGATACATATTAACAATTGATCCGACTTTAATAACACGATGCGTCGGATTAATTAATCGTTCATACTCTTTTAACGCAATGTTTTCCATTTTCTTACCTTATGCCATTGCAGGCGTTTCAACCTTGTTTGGAGATAATAAATCAGAAGCAACTTTATGTACGTCGAAACGATCACCTTTTAATTTATGTGGATTACTAGCTGTTATTCTCATAACGCGCTGTTTAAACCATTCTTCCGATTTTGATTGATGTAGTGTTTGGATACTAATTTTAATTATTTTGTCAACATCACAGCAAACCTCACTCATATAGAAATTATATACATTATCAGCAATTGAATTTTCTATAGAGTACATTTGATTGCACGACTGAAGACTGACTATGTCCGTTACTAATTTATTTATCTTAGTCTCCGAATTTATTTTTTCATTAATTTGTACTAATGTAACAAGGGATTCAGCAGCTATTATCTCTTTCTTACTTCTTTTTTCGAGATTTACCATCGTTTGAAGAGGCACACCAGCAAGCAAATCAGGAAAATCAAGAGATTCTATTTTACAAACTTCTAGATTAGAAAACTCGATTTCACGGTAAGGTAGTGGAGGAAACATTTCTTTTATTTTTACTCCTTTTTGATATTGTTGTAACTGGCGTTGGGATGGCTTACCCTACTCTTGACTGAGACTAGTTTTTGATGAAGCAGTTTCCGGTGAATTTATGTAGCTAACAACAGCAAAAATATGTTTGCATTTTCCTGATAATCCTGCTTTACAGCTACACTCGCCGTGACTTACAATTCGATCGTCATCCAGCTAAAAAACACAAAATTAAATTGTTAAGATCTATTTTTTCATATATTCAATTAAATATTTAATTACATCAAGCAATAGTAAAAATAATAAACAAATTGATACGTACTGTTAGTTTGACATTATAGGCTTTTGATACACTTGTCTGAGCCACCACATTGGCTGTTATGACAACCCCTCCATTTACATGTTTTTTTCTAAAACATTCACTACATGCCCTGACTGGAATAATTTTCTACCTTTCGCATCATTTTGACCGCGAATATTATTATTGATTATTGGCCGAAACCCATATTTAATAATTTTTTCCATTTGTTTGTTGACTTTTGCCCATTTTATGCATACATTCTACACTAGAGCGCGCGAGCTTCAGCTAAAGTGCTGCCTCTATAGTTCGAGCACGGTCCCTATAAGTACAATGAAAATAAAACACAAGATTAAATCAAAACATTTATTATTAGATTCATAACAAAAATAATTATCTTCTTAACATATTTTATTTGAGATTCAGTCAAAAATGTCTCTGAGAGAGCACACAATTAAAAATAATGTTCATAGCTAAACTAATTAACTTCTTTACTATATTTTACTTGAAATTCAGTCAAAACGCCTCTGAGAGACACTACAAATTGACTTTAAAAAAAAATCAAACAAATCAAAAAACTTCTAAACTAAATAATACAGTTAATAATAAATGTAAATGAGATTTCTTCAAATGGGACAATATAATATGACATACCCAGTATGGATGCCATTAATTGTGAGTCTGAATGATATTCATCATTCAGACTCACACTTATGGCATACATAAAATCCATTTTCGTCCTTGGTACATGCAGCATGAGACCACTTTTTGCATTCCATACACTTCACATTAGGTTTACTATTGCCGAAAGGTTCTAGACAAACTAGGCAATAGCAATCTTCTCCATCAGAAATGTCACTGTTTCTTGCTGATGTGTTTTCTTGGTCTATTTTTTTTGATGGTTTTTTCATCAATTTTCTCTTTCCTTTTCCAGACCCTAAGTTTTTTTTTCCCTTTCCTAAATTTAATTGAAGTTTTGGTTTTTTATTCGCTTTGTTTCTTTGGTTAAAGTCTTCTTCAATTGCATTCTTTCCTGGAGTGTCAGTGAGAATAGCAGTTTTTCGCTTTTTACCACCTCTTTGTGTTTTGGATCTTGGACTAGCTCGCGGAAGGGGTCTTATCACTTCGGGTGAAAAAGAATTGTCCATGTTGATTGTAGCTCAATAGATCTTGATTTTTGCGAGCGTGGTGATGAATCAAGGATAGCAGCGATTGACAGTTGATTTAAATCTTGTGCTCCTAAGTCCGGTACGTCCAAGAGAGAAGGCGAATCGGGATGTGATGTGATAGACTGATCATCTAGTATATCATCCGGTGCCGGTTCTGATCTACTATGAACTTCATTCTCAACTTGTAAGGGACGATCCGTCACAGAAGACGGTGCGAAGTCGACCTCAGAAAAGACGTTTCTATTAAATGGACTTATACCGGTGCACTCAAAACCAGCAATAGCGTTTCTATCGGAAACGGCCAGAGTAAATGCTTCTCTTACAATCCCAGGAATGTAATGTATCGTCATTGTTTGACCAGGATGATTCCGCATCCAGTTGTCTGTGGCAGTGTTTATCATTTTCTTAAACGGTCCGAAAACTGCTCTATCTAACGGCTGCAACTTATGGGTGCAGTGCGGTGGAAAAGATAATAACACGATCCCATTAGTTTTACAGAAATCCAGTGATTTGATAGATATATGAGACACGTGATTGTCGAGCAAAAGCAGGCATTTTTGGTCAGGAGTGGGCTTGACTTGTCTTTTAAGTGTTCCAAAAACAGCAAAAATATACACTAGAGCATAGAATAACATAGTCTCGTAAAACTATTTCTTCCTCAGAGGTGAAAACACGGTTGATGCAACGGTAACCAACTTGTGCATTAATATTCCCTGCTTTGAGTTTTTTTATATATCTGTATAATGTGACATGGCAAACGTCGAATTTCTTTGCTAGTGCCCTAATTGCTGTATTCTTTTTCAAATGATCATCTGCTGCTTGTCTGGGGACTCCAGTGTCAGTGGTGCCTCTATTAGTCTTCCTGATCCGCTGACGTGGCTTTCTGATAAACAAAAATAGAAAATAGACTTTATACATTCAATATAACATTAATTCATAATACGTTTTCATTCTACGGGGACGAAAGTAACACGTTACTTTTGCCCTGCCAAATGGTGTTACTTTTGTACCTAACCACGTTTTTTATATATTTACGCTAGCTAACCTTAAAACCAAACTTGTTAGGCGAAGTGAATTTATGACAAGTCAAACACAATCTTCATGTGAATCAACAAACTAATAGTTACATTATTATCAGCATCTTAGTTATACGTAAACACAAAATGAATGAAATGCAAAATACTTACTTTTGGTGCTGAAAATCACAATAAGGCCACTAACACAACAATGCCGAGTGGCGCGTGTGCGGTGAGTGAACTAATGCGCGGGGGTCGATGCAAGATGACGACCAACAGTAGCTTGCGTCATTTTAACCATTGAGCAAGGCTACGGAGCGTTTGTTACTTTTGTCCCGCTGTTACTTTTGTCCCCGGTCTCCCCTATCTCTGTAAAATTTCAAGTCGATTGGGAGCTTATTAAGGGAGTAAAAAAATCGTGAAGTTGCGTAATTTTAACCGATAACTACAGAGTAAACGGAGAGAGTTATATAGTTGTCATCGCAATCAACCCGCGATAGTTTTTTTCGTTACAATGAATTTTTTTTGAAAACATAGCCACGCATTCTTCGAAATATTCCGCGTCGATCAATATCAAAATCATCAATATTTGGGGATTTTTAAGCAAAATATTTTAATGTAAAGATAGAAAATCGCTTCAAAATTTACTGCCAGTGAATAAGTGCCTAACAGACACGGCAACGCCGAACTTTTAAGTCTGAAGGGTGGGGCAGATTACATGCATATCCGCGGTAAATTTAAATTAAAATACTCAGAAAATACAGATTATCTTTTTCTTTTTTTCAAAAATTATTTTTTTATTCCCTCTATCAATTTATCACGAATATTTTGTGATATCACTTTGTGGAATGGCCTTAATGTTGTTGCTGTCAGCCTCGCATTACGATCCTTTTTATTTTGGTCGAGTAAAAATGTTTGATGCTCTGTTCTCAATAAAAGTATCATCACTTATCTTAAAATATTTGACTAGTTTCTCCAATATTTGTACATCTTCAATTGCATTATGTGCTTCACCTGTCGACACATCAGTCAGAAATTCTTTGGCTAAATCGACTTGACTTGTTATGTATGCCTCTTCAATAAACTGCGGAAAATCGGAAGCGTGTCGCTAAAACTAATTACAAATTTCTGAAAAGTAGGTATCATGCCTGTCTCAGCCATTGCTCTAATGCAGTGATTCTCAAGCTTTTTTTGTTGCGGCACACTTTTAACTATTTCAAAATTTAGCGGCACACAAAGAAAAAGATAAGTTTAAAAATTATTTACTTACCTATAACACACTGCGTAAAATAGTTTATGATAATAATTTTAAATGTGCGAAATAAAATAATATGTACTACAAAAATAACAGTACGTTTATTAAGGGATTAATTACAAGTTAATAATAAGAATACTTTTAATGCGATATTTGAGCTTGATGTTTTTTGATAATTTCATTTATATTTAATCGTAAAAATGACAATGCTACTCTCATATCGTCTTCTACATTTAACAATCTTGATCTTTTCGTAGTTTTAATGTTGGTTAATGCTGAAACTCCGAATTCACACGAATAAGATGTGGAAAATTGTAATAATATGTTTAAAGCTTTTTTCTCTATCATTGTATAATCGCATCTAATGTTAATCCAAAATGAATTAATTGATTCTTCTGAATGTTTTAAAATTAAATCTCGATTATTGGAAAGCAAAATGATTTCTTCCTCTTCATTCAAAGTTAAGTCAAATACAGAAGTATCCGTTATGAGAAATGGATTACGAACCCAATCAAATTTCTTTATATCTAATTCTGGGCAATAATGAATAATTCTCTCCTCTAATGTTGTCAAATGGTCAATAACAATTATTTTAATAGTGTTATAACAGTCTTTTGGGACTGACTCAAACTTTTCTAAATTGCCTTTCTGAGCTTCATTCTTCCATAAAGTTATTTGTTTTTGAAATCCCACCAGCTTATCGGTTGAGTTTAAGATATTTTCATTAGGCCCTTGTATACTTGAATTTATGTTATTAAAAATAACAAAAATGTCTGATAAGTAAGCCAGTTTAGTACACCATATTTTATCTTCCAACAAATGAACAAAATCATAATTTTTTATCTTGTTCAAAAAACATTTTCATTTCGTCTTTTAATTCCAGCACACGATATACAACTTTTCCTCTGGACAGCCACCTTACTTCCGTATGCAGTAACAAGGTTTCGTACTTGGCTTCCAGAGCTTGGCATAATTAACTAAATAAGCGACTTTTTAATTGTCTTGATTTTATAATTAATCATTTTAACACATTGTTCCAGAACTATTTTCAATTCTGATATTTGTAACAAGTGCTTCTGGATGCAAGAAACAATGGGTAACTATAGTTATTATAATATATCCCCATTCAGTTCTTTAACATGTGCTACAAATCCTTTTAGATGTCCAGTCATAGCTGGAGCACCATCTGTACAAATGCCAATACATGACTTCCAAGAAACTTTAATTTCTTCTAATTATTAACTAATTACATCAAAAATATGTTTACCAGTTGTAAAAACAGGTAACTCCCGACAACATAAAAATTGATCAATTATATCTATCATTTTCGTGAATAAATCTAACAAATGCAATTAATTGAGCTTTTCCTGTAATATCTGTTGTTTCGTCGATTTGTAAAGCAAAATTTGAATTTGCAAGAGTTTTTGCAGTATTTTGCTCAATATTTTGCGACATATCTTTAATTCTGCGATGGATTGTGTCATTCGAAACTGGTATTTTACAAATATCAATATCTGCTGATCCACCAATCATTATTTTTACAATTTTGCGACAAGCTGGTAATATAATTTCTTCAGCTAAATTGTGAGGTTTTAATTTACATTTCGTAAGAAGCTACTTGAGCCATTTCAGACACACCGATTTGTTTTTCAAAAACTTTTACTTGCTTGGATTTTAAAGATAAAGACTTTTGAAAGTAGCTTTTATCTTTTGTTGAAAGCGAAGGATGATTAGTCGCCAAGTTACGTTGGAGTTTGCTCGGAACCATAGCAGTATTTGATAATTTACAACCACATATCACACACTCGGAACAACTTTGTCATTTTCCATTGTAGAGGTAATTCCAAATTTTAAAAAATCATCATTGTATTTCCGATGAACAACGTATTTTTTGGAGCAAGAAGTATCTTTACTAGTACCGGGCGTGGACTCATTAACTTGGTCGCTAACGTTATCATTATCACTATTATCATAGTTAAGCTTTCTTCTTTTAACCATTTATCCATTTTCAGAAGGTTCTGTTAAAATAAAAATACTATTGTCGAACCATTATTAAAAAAACACGAATCAAATATATTACCTTTAAATACGATTTATTCAAGTTTGAGAATACAATACTGCAAAGCCAATATGTTTATATAATTTTATAAATTGAAACTGCAAGCAAATAATTTAATAGTAAACTAAATCACATACATTTGCCAATTTTAACGAAAGAAAATGCGCAGTAACTACTATGTAACGCGTTGGAAATCCCCACTGTGATTAAAACAATCTGTTTTTGTACGTACTAGTGACAAGTGTGAGCCGACGTGAGGCATAAAAATCAGTTTATGATTCTAAGAAAGAACGCGAAGCAAAACAAATAATGAAATAATTAAAAAAAAATTATGGATTTCAATATCTATTCCTGTTAAAAGGATCTTTCTTTTTAAATCATATTATTTAATAATATTAACATAATTATATATCTAAAATTTGGCCGCACACTTTTAGAATTTCGCGGCACACAAAAGTGCCGCGGCACAGTGGTTGATAATCACTGCTCTAATGAGACGAGGCTTATCAAAATTACGAATTATGAAATTCCCGTATCACACAATTTAGTGGTAACGTTTCCACTCTTTTACCATGATAAAATAATTCACCACAATTGCTTGTAAGACCGTGAACCTCACATCAACATATGCATTCATATGAGAACCAGGTGTCTTAATTCGAGTAATACTTCATTTATGCACCGGTTTCCAAGATTTCTACTCGCAACTGTAAGGGCAACATGATGATGAAGTGAAGCTGTCAAGCTTTGCTCACAATCATGGCATTTAGGTTCTCGTTAGGCTGACCCGAGCTTGCAGTGACAAATTTTTCAACGTTTTCTGCTAATTTGTGGAAAAATTGAGACAAGTCTTCGTACAATGTCAAACTCTTCAGACTTCCAGGTATCATTGAATGGTTGTAATTTTCTTTGTTTCTCTCGAAATTTCCCCAGTCTCCACAGTGCTCATGGTTGTTGAAAGAATGATCGATTATTTGTTTTATCGCCTTCTTCATAACATTTTTATCATTCTTATTCTGAGCAACTGCGGATGTATAACATATGTGCAGGTGAATGATAGCATCTTTCTTCAGTTCGGGATGATTGGTGTCAGAAAATTTAATAATTTGATGATGGGATTCTTGGCGAACTGCAGAGATGGTTGGTCTGTCATCGTCCCCAATGAGAATTTCGATTTCAATCTTGGCTTCCTTCAGAATGGTGCCATGAGCAACTGAATCTGCTGCGAGAGTTGGCTCCATGCTCTTTGCACTGCCTGCAGAGTTTCATCCGCATTTATGATCGCTGCAGGAATGGCCTTCATCACATTGCTTGCACTTCCGATTCTTAGTGTCAAAATCGAGTACTTGGTCGTTTTGAACGCCAATGAGAGCTCCATAGCCGCTGAGGTTGTCATAATCTCTTCCTGTTCCTCGAGTAGTCAACCCCATATCGTCTGATGCTATAACACCAACAATCCAATTGGAGGGAATAGCGGTTAGATCACCAGTTCATCAGTTATATCAGGAATAACTAAATCTTCAGGAAAGTCACGGGCGCCAGACTCAATAGCAGACAACATGTTTAATTTCATAATTAAACAGATTTCATTATTTGATTATTGTGATGACACTGATCTAATTAACATATCAGTCGTCATCATAACATAGTTATATTACACATTTGTAATTGTCATCATAACACATGCATTAATGGATTATTTATATATTATAAAAGTCAAAACATTAAGTAATAATAAACAGTAATAATAACGATTAATGCAACACAAATGTGCAACTTTGCTGATTTCAATAGTTTTGTGTAATATTTGTTTGCATTCTTTCTAATTGTTGGAAAATTAATTAGCTTAAGCTTTTATGTATATAAACCGTTGTAACGATTAATAAAAGTAGTATTATCAGAAACTCTGGTAGTGCTCATTCATGTAAAATTAATTATTAAATTATTCTTTTTAAATTGTAAAAAAATGACTTTATTGAATCAGAATTTCGTCTAATAAAGCCATTTGTTTAACAATTGAAATGAATTATAAACGATTATAACTATGTACCAAACGCTGCGGCCCCCCCCCCCCAGGTGAAACAGGCACCAGTTATTGTGCAAGTGGTAGCGCGATGAAGACCTCTTTTTCGGAATTTACCGGCTCAGACGACGAGTCGGTGTTGACGCATGGGACCCTCCAAGCTTCCGACGGAGACTTCAAAATCATCGCCAGAAAGAGAGGTAAAGCAAACAGACCTACTTCTCCCAAAGGTACAAGCCAGCCAGCATCAGCGAGCAAGAAAGCTAGCATCAGCGAGCAAGAAAGCTCGCATCACCCTAGATGTGTTACAGGCTCCTCGGGCGACACAAAAGGTCCCTCAGACACAACCAAAACCCCAGCAGGCCCCAAATAAAAATTGGACCCCTCAGGTACAACGATGCGATGCGATGCGATGAAGACTCACGTCTGTGATAAATTTCACAAAGGCGTCGCAGTGCGCGGACGGCAATCGCATCCAGCCTGCGACAACCGACGACTACAAGCATTGAAAAAGGTGCTCGATAGACAGCGAGTTCAGTACCACTCGTTTAGTCTGCCAGCAGACTTAACATTGAAAGTGGTACTGAGAACTGTTCCCGTGGAAATCACGCCATCGGAGGTCGCCCACGACCTCACGGCGCAGGGTTTCTACCCAATAAGGGTCAGCAGAATGCTGAGAGAACGCAGCAAACGAGCTATGCTGTTGATGCTGGTTGAAGTGCTGCGCAGCGACAAGGAGATTTGGAATCTCCGAATCGTCTGCGGGCTGATGGTGAAGGTTGAGCCGCCGAAAAAGCGGTGTCTATCTGCACAATGTCACCGTTGTCAGAAGTCAAAGGAACTACCTCTACTGCTGCTTCTACTAATACCTCTACGCCGTATTCCCCCATCATTAAATCTTACAGCAAAGCGGTCAGTTCTAAACCGGCCGCCAAGCGGAGACAATCGCCTCCCAGTCAAGGACCGGCAAAGATGTCAGTTCCGCCGACTGATGTAGCCAGCATGATTATTGACATGCTGTCTGCACTCAGTGGCGCGACAACTTGCCAAGACGCTGCGGCTAAAATTCTTAATCGCCTTCCCAACTATACCAACAACAAAATGTAATGGACAGAGGTACCAAAAGCATTAGGTTGATGCGAACGGCGTATTGTAACGCCAGGGGCCTTAGATCTGCCCGTGACGAACTGGCTGATGTTGCCAGCCGTCACCAACTCTATCTCTTGGTATGCGAGACATTCCGAGAGACCCTAACATACAGGGTTACTTGTTACATCGCAATGACCGACAAGCTGGTCCTGGAGGAGGGACAGCCATATATGTGCGCCATGACATCGCTCATTCCGTCATGATCATACCAGACTGTCGTAGTGTTGAGGCTTAAGCTGTCACCGTTACCACGGCTAATGGTCCATTAGTCGTGGCCGCGTGCTATAATCCGCCTACAGCGGTTATAAAAGTTCTGATTTCGACAATATTCTGCAATTAGGAGCATGGGTCATTGCCGCAGGAGACTTTACCGCCAAAAACACACTTTGGTCCAGCAGACGAAACAATAGAAACGGGTGTATACTGGACCAACACGCGTTTGACAAAAATTATCAAATTCTAGCTCCTTCTGAGCCAACATACTATCATGCCGCGACTGGAGTTTCCGAAATTCTGGACATCGTAATTCTAAATAACGTAAATAATAACCCTAATACGCGAAAACCCTGCAGATAGAGTCCTGGCCAATCGGCTCACCAACCAAGTCCGGTATGCTCTTCGAGATCTGCGGAATGCAGAATGTGAGGAGAAAATTGCGTCATTGGAGACGGAAAACCATTCTTTATGGAGTATGGTGAAAACTCTTCGCAATGATCGAAAACCTCTTCCCCCGATACATGGTCGTAACGGAGTTGTCTACCTGAACGATGTAAAAGCAGAGGCGTTTGCCAACAGCTTGGAAATGCAATGCAGGCCCAACTGGAGGGACGCTGACGTGGATCACGTTGAAATGATAGACAACCAGATCCGGGAAATACTCCAAGAGCAGGATAGTTTCACTATCCGCCCCGCCACTATCGACGAAAAACCGCCAAATTATCGGCGCACTTCGCGTCAAAAAATCCCCAGGCGATGGAAAACCGCTAATGTGTTCTTCCCAAAACCCGCAAAAAACCGGAGTTCCCTCAGAACTACCGGCCAACTACCACCATCGGCAAATTAGTGGAGAGGCTTATACACGTACGCTTGTCGGAAATCGCCACAGACAAGCGGATCATTCCGGATGAACAGTTCGGTTTTAGGTCCCAGCACTCTACTGTTCACCAAATCCTTCGTCTCACAGAATATGCTTCAGTCAGCCTTGATTGGAAGTATGCTACTGGCGCCGTCTTTCTAGACATCTCCAAGGCGTTCGACACCGTCTGGCACAACCGTCTAATCTACAAACTAGACCAGTCAGGCATCCCCCATACCATGGTGCGACTTCTCAACTCGTTTCTGTCCAACAGAAAATTCAGAGCGAAAGTTCACAATGAGCATTCCTCTGAACGATCTATCGAAGCCGGAGTCCTTCAAGGCTCTGTGCTGTCACCAATCCTCTATAAGATTTTCATCGTCGACATTCCAAAAGAGCCAGCTACTCAGCTCGCCATTTACGTAGACGATACGGCCATCTATGTCAGACCTAATAACCGTACCAAATGACGTCCAAATTGCAGAAAGCAATTGACGGGATTGAATCCTGGTTGCGCTTCTGGCTGATTGAGGCCAACCCTGAAAAGAGTTCAGTACTATTAATCACGCGAAGACACATTCAACCCCATGACTTTATCATGATGTATGACCGACCCATACAATGGAAGCCCGAAATCAAATATCTAGGCGTATTCCTAGATAAGCGACTATCCTTCAATATGCTGAACTTCGTGCCAAACAAGTTTCAGCTTAGGTGTACCCGTTAACCGGCCGCCGTAGCAAGTTAACAATCAAAGACAAAGTTCGTCTATATAAATCCATCATTAGACCAACGTTCACTAATGGCTCGGTAGCGTGGGGTCACATATGCAAATCCTCTATTCACCGTCACCAAGCCATACAGAACAAATTTCTGAGGTCGGCCTTCAACGCACCATGGTTCGTCCGCAATGCCCAATTACATCGAGAGGCAGAAATGCCGGATGTAAAGGAGTATCTCCTCACGACCGCCACAAAAGCTTTTCCGCAGCTTCCGACCATCCCAATCTAGTACGAGAAGCTGTCAACTACGATGAAGAAGGACCGTCGCGAGTAAAGAAACCAAAAATGGCACTCCTTTAGAACTAACAGGTACCACTGTCCATTACACATGAGACTAATTGTGTACTATTCTGTTCGCAGGTATATCAACAGGTCCATGCGGCGTCACGCCGTCTAAGCTTTTTATGGTCTAAATGGTTAATTGAAAAAAAATAATTTATTTTTGGCCACGTTACATATATAAGAATAATAACTACAAATAAAATTAAAATTTATCTATAAGCAATTAATCAAAGAAAATAAAAATAATTTTTAATCGATTTTTTTTAAAATGCGTACATAATATTTTATTGTGTCGATAAATAAAGATCCAACAGTTAAAATTGTAATGAAAAAGATCGGAAAATTAACAATTATACATACAACTAATTATTTAACTTGATATTGAACTAATAGGAACCAGAGAAATTACGTCTTACTTTTCTATCCAATTTTGTTTTAACTTTATTGATTTTATTAAATAAATATATGTTTTACTTATTTGATATCTTTAACAAAATAGCTTCATACAAAGTTGTAATATTATATTGATCAACCCAAGGTAGATCACCTTGCCAACGGACTCTAATGTTTATTGGTTTCACTGCCTCTGCAATATCACTAATTTTTATCACAGATATCTCACTACTTTCAGGCCAAAAAACTAAACTCCACTTCGATATTCCATATTTTTCTTCCAAGAGGCAATTATTCAGAATATTATACATTTAAATGTATTAAAACGTGTTTGCATGAATTTATAAAATATTGAAAACTTTGGTAATTGTTTAGTTTTACGGTCACTTTTTGATACATTTTAAGAAAAAATATAAATTATGGGTCGAAAAAATTTTATCAAATAGATTTTTAAAATTAAAGATAGTGGACCCCATTTCTAAATAATTTCCAAAACTTTTTCTTTCACAAATAGCATAAGCTTTGGTGGCTGTCAATGATAAAACAATTTTTTTTAAATGTGGAAGAACATTTAATTACACAAAATTTAATATATATAAAAGCAATTTCATTTTTCTCATATTTATATAATATCAGGAATGAATTTGGTTTTTGCAGATTTCATAACAATCTATCATTGCAGAATTAATCAGTTACGGGATGAAAACCGATTTCACAACAATCATAATGATGAAGAAAATGAAGTCAATGATGGTGAAGGTGTTGGCAATAATAAGGTAATAATGGCGATATTATTAGTGATGGAAAAGATGAAGATAATGATGATGATCCTATTGATGATGAATATGACGATGGTGATACTGTTGATGAAGAAGATGAAGACAATGATGATGACGATACTACTGTTGATGAAGATGATGATGGTGATACTGTTGATAAAGAAGATGAAGAGAATGATGATGACGATACTACTGTTGATGAAGATGATGATGGTGATACTGTTGATGAAGAAGATGAAGACAATGATAACGATACTACTGTTGATGATAAAGAAGATGATCATGAATTTGATGATGATAACAATGATGAAGAGCTAGCAAATGAGGATGAGAATGATCAACCTCTGTATGAAGGAGCTTCGTTAACTTTGGTAGAAAGCCTGCTGAGTATTTTTACATTTTGTATCACAACTAATATGTCCGGAGTTAACTTAGATAAGTTATGGCTTTACATTTTCCTGCCAGATCAATTTAAAAAAAATCTCGGTACTTATTTATGAAATACTTCAACAAGGGACAACTTCCCATGAGAAAACATTTTTACTGTTCTCAATGTATGAAATATTTTTCAAATCCGAATACAAATTGTGACTTTGATAATCAATCCAAAAAATTCTATTTTATTGAAATATCTGTTATCGATCAATTACAAAAACTTTTATTGAAACCCATATTTGCTCACGATTTTTCATATCCATATACTCGAATCAAAAAACATCCGGAAAATGCTGAAGATATTTATGATGGTTCATTGTACAAGGAACATATTTGTAAAGAAAACCGTCCATTCAATTCTTTTAATTTAACTTTTACTTTGTATACAGATGGAGCACCAGTTTTTAAATCAAGAAAATATAGTGTTTGGCCGATTTATTTGATAATCAATGAACTGCCTTATAAAAAAAGAATTTTAAAAGACAGTATGATTTTCAAAAAAAAAGATAGGGGAAGTTATTGTTTTCACCTCGATTTTCGAAAATCAAGTTTTCATCGGATCTTCACGTTTTGAGGTCCTAAGAAGCTATTCTATTTTCAGATTGACGTCAGGCCGTGTATGTGTGTGTGTAAATAATTTTTGTCGTACGATATCTCAGAAACGAGTTGACCAATTGGAACGCGCAATATGGCGTTTGATTCGGTCTATCAAAACTTAGATCTGATTAGATTTTGGAATCAATCGGTCGAACCGTTTCAAAGATATTCAAAGAATAATGATCGAAAAAAAAATGTTTTTTCAAGTTTTTTCGAAAAAACTCCAAAAATTGCGATCCGATTGAGTTTTTTTGTAAAGACTTCTCTTTTTCTATTTGAAAAACTGCGTCGAATGGCGCATGCATTGAAATCGAACGACTCGTTTGAAAAATATGAAAGTTTGAAATTTGTTTGAAATAACTACAAAAATTTTAACCCAAAAAACTGCGTTGAATGCCGTACATTTTAATCGAACCACGCGTTTAAAAAATATGAACGTTTGAATATTTTTCAATACAGGGGTTTTTTTTTAAATAACGATAAAACATTTTGGTCCGATCAAATTTTTCGTGAAAATATATACATATTTTTTTTGAGCTTTTCAAGCTCAAAGTATATTCTTTATACATTTTCAAGCTCTCCGAGTTTGAAAATAGCGGGAAGTCTTAGGGGTGGCATGCAGAGTCAACCCTTGTCCACATTTTTTTAAATTATTCTGTACCAGTTTTGAATAAGTTAATGAAAACTGAATATTTTGAACATTATTTACAGCTCGTTTTAGCAATATTCTTATTGAATCAAACAAGTATTTCAATTCAATCATTAGAATTAAGTAAAAAATTATTACCAGAAGTTGTTGCAGATTTAGGTCCATTATAGGTAACATCTTGCTTTTCATATGAAGATTTACTCGGTAAGATGGTTGGTTTTGTTCATGGAACTCGTTATGTTGACTTACAAATTTATTCCAATGTAACACAACACTTGTCAATTGCCAACAAAAAAGGAGTAATATAAATCAAGAGTCCGATGTAGCAAAATTTTATAAAAAGTTACAGACGACTGGTCGAAGGATTACAAATAATACAATAATACAAAAAATACTACAAACCATCCGAGAAATAGGAGTTGACAATGTAAGTAATAAGAGTATATGTGGATTTAAGAAATTGAAGCTCTTTAATCAAATTATACAAGTTCACAAACAAACTCAACGTAAAACTGCTACTTTGTCAAACGGTACATTGATAGAAGCAGCAAATAATACAAGGTCTATTGGATACGTAAAGTTATTTCTTAAAATATGCGGTTGTAATGAACGATTATGTACGGAGATTTGCGAAAATGCCAACTTTTATGATTACGCAAAAATGCATCGAAATTCCATTTACAGCGCCATTGGCCATATATATTAAGCCAATTAATGATAATGAAGATGTAAATAAAAATACAATTTTTAAACTAATAAAAGTAAAGGAAATAATAACATCATGCGTCATAGTTAAAAATAATATTACTTTAGATGAGTACATATTATATCCAAGCAACTGCCATGAATATGATCAATAATAATATACATTATTGTGCGTGTATGAATTTTGTATAAATATATATTCAATAAAAAAATGTTTAATTAAGCATTATAATAATATATGAATGGGAAATTAAAAGTATTATATATTGTACTATATTCATCTAAAACCTATGGTAGTTACTATTCTAAATAATATAGTTAATTTAATAATATATTTAATATATATAGTTAATAATAGTCGAGAAAATTCGTATCAGAAAATTCTTCCAAGTCCTCAGTAAGATGCACAGTTTCCGCACCACGACACCACAAAATCTACGAAACTAAATTTTATCTCAGGTAAAAATAATAATTGGGCGAAGGGTGCAGAATTCTGTATCCATTCGTACCTGTGTCATCCTTGTGCGTCGATGTGGGTTTTTGAAAAATTTTATTTGGAATAAATTCAAAATATGGTATCGCTGTGCAGACCTGTGCGTGGCTTCAAAAAGAGTGGACGGGTGCGTTGAAAATTCATTTTTACTCGGGCACTGACACTTCTTTTCTTTTTTGACAACTTTCTGGGATATACACTAACATCCGCACCCGTGTCTACTAAATATTTCACTCCTGTTATCACGTCCTGCACAAATAAACGGGTTTGTCTTGTTGGTTAGTCTTGTACCGTCACTAATGACGAACCTATTAGTTTTCCGCGCTATTAAATGCACATGGTGGTTCACACTTTCTAGCTTTATCACCGAATTTACTGTGGTAGATAGTAACAGTGATCACGTACTTCTTTCACTCACGTTCGCGATCGCACACTTGTGTGTTGCTGTTGCTGGGTGGATAGCTTGTTTATCATCTCTGTTAGGTCTGCTACCTGCTGTTGCAGTGCTGTTATACTTGGATCTTCTTTCTTGGATTCTGTTACGACCTGTATATTTGTGTGGGTTGGGTTGTCTGGGTTATTTCTTGTATTTTGTCTGCCAGTATTGACAACTGTCTCTTTCTCTGTCTGCGTCACCAATACTGGTTTTACTGCTTGTGGAAGTCGGCTCAACCATATTGTCTTTACAAACTCATCTGTTACTGCGCTGCCGGCCAGATTTCGCATCTGCTTCCAATATTGTGATGGTGTTCTGTCTCCCATCTCATCATTTTCCATAAGTTGTTTTATCTTCTTCTCTTGCGATGTTGAATATCTCTTGATTAACTCTTTCTTCAGCGCTGCATATCTGTTTTCCTTCGGTGGATCAACCAATATATCTTCTACTTCTATTGCCATTCGGTTTTCCAAATTTGCACACACATAGTTGAACTTAGTCTTATCTTCTTTGATGTTATTCGAGGCGAATTGCCTCTCTAACTGGATAAACCATAAGGACGGTCTTTCTGCCCAGAACGGCGACACGTTTATGCTGACTCTGCTCACTGCTCCATGTTGTGCTTGTTCCATGTCCATTACTTGACCAGTCGTTGTACCATTTTCTTCGCCTGGCTTAGCCATCTTTGTTGATAGACCAGAATTCTTTGCATACAAATATTTACTCGCGTCGGGGTCACCAATTTAGGTGTTGTTGGTGATTGTTATTTCGTTGTATCAATCGGGGTTGCCACAATAGTAATGCTTTCCACTAAAGATATATAATATTTTATATTATCACTGAAGCAGTTAGTAATTCAGTATCTGCAGCGACCTTTGCCGACTTATAACAGTTTACCTTACACGAACGGTGGTATAGTAGTGTAGCTATATATACACAGCAAACCACAAACAGAAATGCTACAAAAAATCTGTTCAGTTGCTGCGACGAAACATTAAAAAATGGGTATTATATAAAATACACCATGAACAACATCATAATTCAAGCAAACAAAATGGAAGAATGGAAATCCTCAAGGAGTTGCTCAAAAGCAAGTCAGTATACTTCCATACATACACCCCAAAAACAGACAAAACGCACTCCTTTGTAATAAAAGGATTAGAACATGCCCCGCAACCGGAAGAAACTGTGGCTGAATTAAAAAAAAGTGAGCCGTCACGGGACGCCTGGTATATGTGAAACATCGTGTTCTTATAAGTAATATGCATGGGAGCATTATCAAGCCATAAAAGGATATGCGCGTGTGGACTTCCACGATGTTGAAATTCAATCCTCAGAAAGTAGTTTATAACCCTAAACTTACCAAACGGACTGATCTTCTTTGATTGTAAAATTGTCATTATAACATTAATTAACTTGTTAAAATAAATAGCACATGTAACAGCATCGTTGTTAATTAATGAACTTTTTTGGATAACATTTAGTTCTGATGCGATGAGATTTGGCATATTTCCTTTTCCTTCAGCTAATTTATGCAACAATTTTATTAAATCCGGCCACCCTATTTCATTTGCGCTTAGTATCATGAATGCAGTTGGTTTCCCTAGCTGCCGAATCATTGCAAATATATCTTTTTTCCTTGAAGACCAGTACCAAACTGAATTTGGTATCGTCCGCAGAAAAGCTAAATTGGACTCTATGCAATTATGAATATACTCTTCGGATTGAACTTGTTCCTTAGTTAAATTGGTATTTGTACCGACATGTTTAAACGCGATTGTTAAACAGTCACGAACCCGCAGTCTCATTATCTTTACTGCCATATATAACAAATGATAGGGATCGACTCCTCGACGATCCTTACGCCGCAATTCACTAGATGCCATCATGAAAGGTGTCCCATATAAATACTCGGAAATGATAACTTTTCAGCATGCTCATCGTGACTACAACATGAGGAAAGCTATTGGTTGGTTGTAGGAATAGGAGAACAGGTTTGAATTTTGGGTAGATTTGATTTAATTTTTGATTCTCAATTAATTTAATTAATGAACGAATATTCTTCAAAAAGTGGTAGTGGTATTAACGAATTTCATATAGAATATAAAATAGTTTAATCGTTTCAGTGATATGTCATAAACGTCAAAAAGTTTTACTTCAATCGCGCGTAAAGTTTACACGCACACAATTTTTTTGTTGTAAGTAAAACACAGGTTATGTTTACCGTAGTAAACAACACCGTTGACGCGAGTGAGGTGAGGGGTACGCAGTTGGCTGCGAATGGCAGCCCGTCGCTACACTCGCAAACGTCGCCACGCCAAAAATCCGGTTGACCCGCGCCAATAGATGTTTCACATCAAAATCAAAAGATTCCAGTACATAATGTATACAGGATGAAAACGAAAGGGATAGCTATGTATCTGGTAATAACGGATACAAGAATTACCATCAATAAAATAAAAAATATGGCACCATATGTGTCTAACATAAGGATTCAATGGGATAGACTAAGAAATAGAACAAGAATTACGCAGTGTCACCGCTGTCAAAAATGGGGACATGCAGCAAATAATTGCTACGCACCGCCGGTGTGTATAAAATAATAGTTTTAAAATAAGTGACGTAAACATAATCTTCCAAAATCAAAAGGTCCTGGCAATAGGTGATTTCAACGCTAGACATCCTCAATGGAATAATATTGACAACAATACATACGGAAACCGATTATATAATTATGCACTAAATAATGGTCTTTTTATACATTACCCCAACAAATTCACTCACCAATCAAATAACGGCAGGCAATCTAATGAAATATTGACCATTACCAAAGGGATGCCGAAACGGAAAACCCCAGGTAAAGATAACATTGAAAACGTAGTAATAAAAAACTTTTCAAGAAAGGCAATTGTAGAGCTTGTTCATATAACAAATGCGATTTTCAGAATTCAAAAATTCCCAGATGCATGGAAAAAATCAATAATAATTCCTATACCTAAACCTAATAAAAATTCTAACAACCCCAATTACTACAGACCAATAAACCTACTAACAGGATTTTCGAAAATTGTAGAAAAAATTATTCATGAAAGGCTAATAAATCACATTAAGGAAAAAGAAATTATTATCCCAGAACAATTTGAGTTCAGGAAAAACCACTCTACAACACAATTAATTAACTCTTTTTCTGTAATTATTGAGCTCGTTTGTATTTCGGGTACCCGGTTGGCCACAACGGTTTTAAGATTGCTTGGACTTGACTTTAACCAAGCAAGTACAATTGTCGAATCTGTCCAGTAATACAGACTATCAATATGAATTTGTAATTGATAATAACAGCGCGGCGCAAAGTTCTAATCTTCGTATCGTAATGGTTTTTAATGTTGATACCCGCTATTCAGCACATAGAAGATAACTATTGTCTTCTCGTTATACGTCGTGCGAAGATACACACAAGCACCGTAAGCTGATTGTGAACTATCACAGAACCCATTCTAATATGATTTAATATTTCTAATTGCGATATTAACTCAGTCCAAGGTTGTAATATTTCTCGAGGAACTTGCTCGTCCCATCCCAATTTTACTTTCCACAGTGCTTGCATAATTAATTTTGCTTTAACTATTGCTGGACATATTAAATGTAAAGGATCGTAAATTGCGGCGATAATCGATAAAATTTTCCGTTTTGTGATACTATCAAGACTTGTATTGTTTAAATTGATTTCATAACTTAAATGATCTTCACGACAATTCCAAATCAACCCTAGAGTTTTAGTATCACCATTTTTATCAAAATTGAAAAGATGTGATTCTGGGTACGACTGATTAAGATTTGGCAACAATTCGGTCGAATTTGACGCAAATTTCAATAATTGAAAACCAGCCGTATTCAATTATTTTATTAATTCGTCTCTAATTTGTATCGTGTTTGTCAGAGGATTCGATCCCGTGAGAACGTCGTCAATGTAAAAATCATTAAATAGTATTTTCGAAGTTTCCGGATAAATGTGTTCCGAATCAATTGCTAATTTCTGTAAACATTTTACTGCCAAATAAGGTGCACAAGATAAACCATATGTAACTGTATTTAATTGATACGTTTTATATTCTTCCAATGGATTGTCGCGCCAAACAATATTTTGATAAATACGATCTTCTGGGGCGACTAGAATTTGTCTATACATCTTGCTGATATCGACTGTAAAGACGTATTGATAAAGTCTGAATCTAGTGAGAATTGAAATTAAATCATTTTGAACCTTTGGACCCGCGGCTAATGTATCATTTAGACTTATCTTGGTGGAGGATTTTGCGCTTCCGTCGAAAACAACGCGAAGCTTTGTTGTTTTACTAGATTCTTTCACTACCCCGTGATGTGGTAAAAATACCCTGTGATTTATTGTATTAGCATTATCATTGACCAAACTCATATGATTCAATTCCGGGTATTCATTGATAAAGGCAGTATATTTTGTTTGAAGATCAGGACAGTGTCTGAATTTATTTTCTAAAGAATTTAATCGTTTTATTGACACAAGTAGTATAGATATGGGGGTTCAAGCGCTTTTTGTGCCGGGATCCTGGGACAGTTCAGTGTGCAGTTTACGTATGTCTGGCTGCCTACTTATTTTGCACTTAAGTGAATATCTGGTTGCCTATCTATTTTGCGCTGAATTAAAACGAATATCTGGTTGCCTACTTATTTTGCATTGAATTGAAGCGAATATCTGATTGCCTACCTATTTGGCACTGTTTTGAAGTGAATATCTGATTGCATACCTATTTAGGATTGAAGTGAATACCTGATTGCATACCTATTTCCCATTGATTTTGAAGTGAATAGCTGATTGCCTAAGCTGAAGGGGACAAAGAAGAGTAACTGGTGGGGAAAAGCAGTGTGGTCAGTACCAACCTAAATTTAAAAATTGTGAAAAGTCCCTAGAAGTGTCATAAAATAGCGGTATGCGTTAATGTAGCGCTAAAGTGAAAAAAATTAATGGCGGCCTAGCGTTAAAGTGTTATATATAATATATATATAACAGATATATATATATATATATATATATATATATATATATATATAATAAACAAAAAACAAAAAAGAAACAGATAAAATGGCGGTTTATGTAGGATGTAGCGCTGTGAGCTGTGACCTTTTTGCAGTTGCAAATCGAAGATGGCCCGCTCCCCGCTTGCACAGTTAAGCTTTATAGTTTAAGTCGTTGTCTTTGGTGAGTATACCAGAAACAAATGACGCCATAGCTCCAGAATATTCTAGAACACGCTACAAAGCGGTGATCCCCGCTCCCCGCCCACACACTTTTTTGTATTGGGGAAAATTATAACTACTTGAAGAATTTATAAAAAATTTTATTTTATTTTATTTTATTCTTTTTTATATAATTTGTTTATGTTGCTGATGGTGGCGAGTTTATTGAAAAATAGTCATCCCAATCATCTTCTGGAATAACTAAGTTAGTTACATACTTGTAATTGTATATTCTATTGGTGCTCTTGATGGTGATGGTGCTGTTGTTGTTGTTGTTGTTGTTTGTTGTTGATGGTGATGATGATGGCAACATTGTTGATGATGATGATGACAATGAATCCTCATAGTCGACTGTTAAAGAAAAAAATATATAATTTAAGACATTTTGAACAAATCTAAAATTAAACTTACATTCTGATATTTCATCACTATCATCATCAACAATGTTGCCATCATCATCGATGTTGATTTCGTTTACTAAAAGACAAATTATCAGTGTTTTAAAATTTTCAATAAATCGTAAAAAATATAAGAATAAAGCTTACATTCGGACAATGACATTTGATCAATGTCGAAATCCTGGACGTATACTAAAGGACAAACTATAAGATTTTAGAAATTTTTAATATATCAAAAAATTAAACTTACATTCTGTTGGCGACGACATCTTTATATCAAATGATAATCATCGAGTTTATTAACGATGGTGATGCTATTGCCGTTGAGTAGTTTATTATTTTAAGATAATCTCTAGACATGTAATTATATAGTCAAATGGAAAATTTTAATGAATATACAAAATAATTTTTTAGTATATATTAATTTTTCAATACAAAATCTAAAAAAAATTAGCACCTTCCATCAGATGATGATGTATCGAATTCCGTCGTTCTAACCAATTTTCTATGAGTTATTTTACAACATTCAGTGTATGGTCTTATTGAAAATAAAGGACCTTTGATGCAGAAATAACACCATGAATTTTCATCTTTGATAATATCTGGTAATGAATCGATATGTACACATTCATGATAATTTACTGGAGTAAATTTAAATATTGATTCTCCAGGACAATAGAGTTGGTAATTAAAATAACAGGTATCACAGATCCCCAGATTATCTGTTCTTCGATGATAAAGATATTCTATACAAAGATTGTTATTAAGCCCATAAATATCTTGATAATCTGGTAACCATAAAAAATATTTCAACAGATTTTCACAGGTTAGAACATCACCAAATGCATAATTTTCCCAGCAGTATAAATGATTATCGGGGATTTTATTATAAAACTCTTCATCACCATCTTCTACTCCATCAATTGCGGTTGTGACTTTATCCCATTTTATTTCACCAAATCTTTCCAAAAACGCATGCACTAACAGTTTAGGGAGTGTTTGAAATAATTCTTTTATTGAAAAACTATCAATTTCAGTATCATCAATTAGAGATTTTACTCTTATCTCGTCTAATGATTCTGGTTGCAATACTGATTGATTCATTTTGATCGACTGCCTTTTTTCAATCTAGAATCTCCGTATTTATAGGCTTATAACTGCGGATGGGTTCCCCTTTGTTTCCTGACAATAATTCTAGATCTAATCCGTCCCTGATCACATATGAGTCATTACGATTCAAAGAAAATCGACGAAAAACTAGATTATTCCAGAACGGACGAGTGTGTTTACTTAATACGATAATGTTAATGTTTTTATTACAATTATTTTTATTTCGTGTAAAAATAACAAAATAAAATAATTAAATAAATAATGTCTGTTAAACAAACTATTAGAAAAGTTTGTTTTTTCAATAAGAATTATTCAACTATTAGAGCAAATCCATCAGACTTAAATAATAACCTTGTAAGAGATGACCTATCGTGGTGTAATTTTTGTAAAACCACGCCTCTATTTATTGTTCAACCATACAGAGAATGTGAGGAAAATGTTAATCTATAAAAATGGCTGAATATTATATTGTGAATTAATAACTCATAAGTATTTGACTCGATAACTTCATTTATACCGCTAAAAGTTAGAAAAATGTCAGTGTTAAAACAATTGAATAGTATTGGTGAATGTTCGTTTAAGAAAACCAATAATATTAACGTGTTAATAATAGATAAACCATATATGGTATTATCATTAAAGAAAATCATAACGAAATTTGGGCGTTCTATTGTTGCCGAATTGGAGGATTTCTGTGTATATCTACCGAACCGCTTTGTGAAGAACTTGAGTGATGACGTCATTAGTAAATTTCCTAATGGTGACATATCGTTAATCTATAAAGGAAAAGGAGAATACAACAATAAAGAAATCCATTTATGTCAATGGAAGAAAAATTAATAAATCAAATGATTTGTTGTATAAAAAAAAATCATAATGTATTTTAGTAATGTCTTGTAGTTAAAATAATAAATAAAACACATTGAAAAATTAAAATAATCTTTTATTACTCAAACATTTTTTTTTTGTTTAAAATATATTCTTTACAATGCCAGTTAACTGATAATATTCAAATAATTTATCATGCACGATAATACAATACACTCTTGTATTCTCAGGAAAATTTTCATTACTTTCAAATTCTAATTTAACGTCAACTGTTGATGATTGGATTGCCTCATTTTGTTTGGAACAATCAATGACAAAGATGGCTTGTTGAGAAAACTGTGTGTAAGTAGTAGTTGGTGTAGATGAATATCTATTGTGAAAGCTCTTATGGAAATCAACAAAAGCTTGATAAGGTTCAGTATATTGATTATTTGCAAAAGCAAAGTTTTGATTTTCATACGGATAACATTGCGAATTCAACCATAAACGAAGATTGGTTAATTTGACATTGTCAAAATTCGAAATGGTTTTAGTTACATTGTCTTTTCGATCTGTTTGAAAAGCAACAATAACAAATCGTGGACGTTCCAAGTTAGATGTTGTCTTAACACTCCATATATCTTTCTTTGTTTGTCTCATTGATGGTAATTCCATTAATTCCCAATTTCTGAATGCAATTTCAATTGGTACATTTTTGTTCATTTGGGTGTAAGTGTTTCACTTTCAATGATAAGTCTTCAATTTTAAGTGTTGATCGTTTGGTTCCAGTACTATTATAATAACAATTGTTATCAGTACGACTACGTACTAGCCGTATTTTATGTTTTCCATTCAAAATCACTTGATAATCATGAAAGATAGCAAATAGAAATGGTAATGGAATCCGTAATGTAAACAATGTTTTGTCTGTTGACAAAGTTGCAATTGTATCAGCATCTGGACACCATCCAGCAATGCCTAATGCTTTACTTTCATCATGTTTATTACAAAGTAGAGCTTTAATTGTTGTTGTTGTACCAACATCACGTACTTTTTCAATTTCTTTTCCATTCAATTCATATGCAATTGAATCGAACAAATAGGCTCCAGGATTGTTTGATAACTTACACTCCCCTGTTGCCGGCTCAGCAGCAATTGCTTCGAACTTGCAATTTAAATGTAGGAATGACTCACTAAATGATATAAATATATCTTGTTGGTTTATATTAATCTCAATTTCATCGTTATTTTGAAATGATGAGATTGTTGGATGATAAGTATGGTATTCTTCGCGCTCAATGCTGTCGTCGAATGTTACTTTTTTGTATATTTACAGTTTTTCGGACATTATAACCTAGATTTCTTAACACCTGTATACTGGCGTCTGTCAGTGGTGACTGTCTTCTAACGAATGAATTGTATCTAGACGTTTCAGAGAATTTATAGTCACCGACAGCAATATTGTTTCTATGAAAAACTAGGCCCATTATTCTTCAATTCTAGTCTAATGACGATTTCTTCTCCTTGAAAGTTAATCAAGTTGTCGTTTTGATCTATCACCTTGAGGGTAAGATTGTTAATGAAACGTTTATTCACATACATATGATTTTTAGGTTCAATATTTATTGCATAACCTGGGTCAACAGCTGGAGCAAACTCATAGAGTGTATGTGATTGATGATTATTGTAAAAAGATCCTGTTGATATATTGCATTCAACCCGTATAGATAAGACTTTAACAATTTCTACGGGTATATCAGATGAATGAAGAACATTAGCTGATAGAATCTTTTGAGAAAATCCTAGTAGTTTACCAATCCCACCTTGTTTAGTAAAATCAACTTGATATATACTTTTCAATTCACACTTCAACGTATTATTGTTTGGTTTCAATGATATCTCCTTTGATATATTGTTTTCATCTATATAATGAAATTTATTTTGATCATATTCAATGTTTGGTATTGAATTGTATGTGTGAAATCCAATTAAAGCCAACGAATAGTCACAAGAAGGATCTAAATCAATTGGTGGATAAAAGTCGGCAGTTAAAATACTGCTGCGACCTTTAAGTGTGAACGTCAAAGACATAACTGAATAAAATTAAACATTTTTATTGGTATATAAAAACTTCAAACACAAATGACCACAATTATAAGTGTTTAATTTTTGTAAATCATCATAGTTGAATATAACATTGTCACATTTCCAATAGTCAATCAATTCTTTAGGAGGCCTTAGATTCCCATAACTATCAAAATACATTACTCTATTGTTTTCTTTCAAATATGCAACCCAATGTGTACCACTACCTTCACGAGAATCCAAATTTATGATACCTGATTCACATTTCTTAGGTCCATTCACAGGTAAATCATTTCTCATAAAAACACCTCGAAAATTGGGTATTTTAAGCTTTTTAATATAATCTTTTAATTCATAATTGGTTAGAGGGCGAGAAGGTAGTTTCAGTGGAAGTTTTTTTTCAAGTATAATCCAAATCCTTTTTTGTCTTTCTTCAAATACAATCCACTGCCCTTTTTACCAAGGGCAATAGATTCCATTGTTTGATTGTGACGTTGAGCTTCGTCCAACTTTTTCTTAGCAGCTTTAGCATCATTAACTGCTTTTGCTATGCCAGCTGCACCACCTGGTAGAGCTCCTAAAGCAGACAGTCCAGCAAATACTAATGGTAGAAAACCACCAGACTTAGGCAGAGGTATTACTCTTGGTAAACGAACTCGTCTTTTACCACCAACATTTTTGACAGCAACTCGAGCCGCTTTAACAATGCTATCAAATTGTGGACCATCCAAACTAGATGTATCAGAATTTTTGATGAAACTTTTTAGCGGATCAATTACATTCTTTTTGAATGGCACTTGTTTTAGTTTTTTCATTCGTCTTCGGTGTTTTCTCTTTCCGTTCTGATGACCCATTCCAAGTTTGCGTTTCATTTTCATTGTGTTTGTAACAAGGTAAGCGGCTGCTTTTTCACCAAATGAAGCGTCACGTGACAGAACTCTTTTCCAAGCGTTATTTTCTAAAATTTCATCAGTTATATGACGGTCCTTGACCTCTTTACTTTTTGAGTAAGCTATATCGTGTTGTTTACACGCACGATCTAGCTGGTTAATTCCAGGATCTCCTCTGGCCAACCGTTCGGATAACTTTGTACCAGGTCCACAATATTGATAACCAGGTAGATGTAATTCAACAGGTAATTTATTGATAAGAGAATTAACAAGTCCGTCACCTTTGAATGTCAACATCGAACTGAAATTCTTTTTTTTTTTTGGTGGAGGGGAAATGCTTTAAGCACCTCTCACGTATGGTTCTACCCACGTGAGAGAGTGTGGGATTCTGAGTCCGTCTGGACCCCATACCCACTAAAACCCCTCCTTTTTCCCGGGTGCGAGTCCGTGACCCTTATTTCCCTCATCTGGACAGTACGGCGTCACTTGGAGCATGACGCCGCATGGACCGGTTGGTCTACCTGTGAACAAAATAGAACACCGTTAGTCTCATGTATGGATGGACAAGTGGTACCATCTAGTCCTGGAGGAGTGCCATTTTTGGCCTCTTCACGCGCCAACTTCCTTCCTCGTCATAGTCGAGAGCCTCTCGGACAAGACGATTGGGATGATCGGAAAGTGTGGAGAACGCCTTAGTGGCAGTCGAATGGAGATACTCCTTCACAGCCGGCATCTCTGCCTCTCTGTGTAGTTGTGTGTTTCTGACAAACCATGGTGCATTAAAAGCCGACCGGAGGAATTTGTTCTGAAGTATTTGAAATCGGTGGATGGAAGACTTGTGAGTGTGACCCCACGCCAGCGAGCCATACGTGAACGTGGGTCTAACGATAGATTTGTACAAGTGAAGCTTGTTTTTGATGGTTAACTTGCTACGGCGGCCAGTTAACGGATAGAGTTGAGAAATGACATGTTTAGCACGATTTTCTGCATATCGGATGTGGCTCTTGAAGGTTAGTCGTTTGTCAAAGACGACACCTAGATATTTTGCTTCCGGCTTCCATTGTATAGGTCGGTCATACATATGGACAAAGTCGTGTGGTTGTACTGATTTACGGGTGATAAGAAGTGCCGTGCTTTTGTCGGGGTTGGGGAAACTAACTGAAATTCAATTCGGTTTGGCAACATATAAATAGGGGTAACAACTGAAAATTTGCCATCAATACAATGGATGTCGTTAAGCAAAAATTATCTTTAAAAGTGACAAATCATGATGGACTATCAAACGATACATTGCGCAGACGTCGCCACAGTCCGCTACTTCCAAATACAATGAGAACAATAATTTGTGGACCGAGCGGATGTGGTAAAACTAATGTAATTATTAGTCTTCTATTAGAAACTAATGGATTATGTTTTGAGAATGTATATATATTTTCAAAATCTCTCTTTCAACCGAAATATGAATTATTGAAAAACGTTCTCAGTAAAATCAAGGGACTTGGATATTTCCCATTTACAAATAATGATGAGATTCTTTCGGTGGATGATGCTAAAAATAACTCTGTGTTTATCTTTGATGATGTTGCATGCGACAAGCAGAGTCACATAAGACAATATTTTAGTATGGGACGGCACAAAGACATTGATTGTTTTTATCTCTGTCAGACTTATACACGTATACCTAAACAACTGATTCGTGATAACGCGAATTGTGTGGTGATCTTTAGACAGGATGATCATAATCTTAAAATAATTTACAATGAAAATGTTGGAAGTGATATGAATTTTGAGGAATTTAAAAATATTTGCAAACTTTGTTGGGTGGACCAGTATGGATTTTTAGTGATAATAAAAGATCAAAAGCTAAATGATGGACGTTATCGTAAAGGATTTGATTCTTTTATACTTCATAAAGTGTTAATGTGATAATGATGTGCATGTGATGATGTGCATGCGCAAGTGGCTGTTGAGCTGTTAAATGAGGCTGTTCAATCTGTTCAACGGTTCAAAAACTATATAAGCAGCAATAAATAAGTCAAAAACATGTGTATTCAATCAGTAACAATGTTGAAACAACAACATAAACAAGTTAAAAAGAGACTTATTGAAGCAGTTAGTAATGTTCGAAAAAAATATAAACAGTTGAAATCTGGCAACACTGAACAAGTTGATCAGATTAATACATTATTTCAACCGATAAGCAAACCATTACATGAACTAGTGACAATACAGAAAAATAAAAAACAGCCCAGTAATGTGATGGAACATCCTCAACATGAAGAAAAAGAAGAAAACAAACCAATCATTAAGAATGAACCTGCATCTGCAGATGATAGTGATGATGAAGATTATGATGATGCTGAGGAATTTTCAAAAGAAACTTACGACGAATATGTTAAACAATTTCCTCCGATCGCCCAACCCTATATAGAGAAATTAATAACCCAACATAAATCAATTCATTTGAAAAAAATACAATATGATTCATTGAATAATTCAATTTTAATTGGAAAAACACCTTTAAAAATTAAAGATAATGGAAATATACAAATTGGAGATAGTGAGTTTCAAGGTACAGAAGCATTGTATGACCTGATTTTTCTAAAAAATCCATTGGTAGAAAAGAAAGCTTCTGTAGCAGACTATAAAAATTATAAACATATTGTATACAATACAAATTTATATAATAATAATTATGATAGAAAACAACAACTACATGGAGATAAGTCTAATAAATATAAGTATATTGTACAACCTTTATTGGATATGGTAAAACAGAAACATCGTTCAAAGTCAAGGGATGCCAGTGGCAGTCCAAGTAGTCTCGAAATTAGTAAAAAAGGAGGGTCATATTTACACTTGAATAAAAAACCTATGGAATACGTTTATTGGGATGATGTGAATGAATTAGTCTATCGGTTGGCTTTGTTACATGCATCACGTACAGCCGGTAATAATTCACATCATAACGAAATTATTGCCATTGAAGAAGAATTACGTGAAGCTGGTGGAATATATTAAGAATGTCACTATATATGGATGTACAAGGGTTTCGTGCTCCTAATAAGAAATTTCTACCAAAAGAATTAGCAGTTTACGATGGTCATAGAATGAGTCATTTTGTCTTCAAATCACCGTATTGTTTCAAAGCACTTCCATTGGAATATAAAAAACAAGCTCACTGGCTAACAAACAATCATCATGGTTTAAAATGGGATGATGGTTTTGTAGAACCTATAGAATTTGAGAATATACTTAATCGAGTAACTGTTGGATATGATCAGGTCTATGTAAAAGGGTTAGAGAAAAAGCAATTTATTGAAAACTTTCTCTGCACGGTATTAGTTAATGAACTACCGGAAACACCACGTCTTCATAAATCTAATCCAACTTGTATGTATCATTGTATTTCAAATTGTATGTGCGCTTTAACAAATGTTGTTCAACTATATGATAATTTTTATGATGAATAAATAATAAATATAAGTTATTGTTATTTTTTTGTTAACCTTATTCAGTTTCATTATGAGCATTGACAAGTTCGGACGTGCTTGGAAGCGTCACTTTCCAGAAGAAAAATTTAATGACTTCAATACGTTGTATTTATCAAAAATATCAGCTGTTGAGAGTGCCATAAACGAAACATTCCAACGATACCAACAATTGGAGAATTTATTATCAAACAGAACAACACAAATAAATTTATTAACAAAAAAATTAGAAGAACTTGAACAGTTGCAAACAGCATCTCCTTCAAGACAGATGTTATCAGAAAAGATTAATGAGTTGAATACGTTGTATTTATTAAATATAAATACTATTAAAAGCAACATACAAAGAAATTTTGAACAATATGAACAATTGAAGAATTTATTGGATAATAGAACAGTACAAATTGATTTCTTAACAAAAAGAATAGTAAGACTAGAACGGATTCTCATTTAGAATAATGGCTAATGTAAAACGACAAGTGATTAATGAAATATTTAAACCGATGCGAAGAAGCTTTTCACGTCGTCGTACAATAATAAAAGGTTTAGATGACCTTTGGCAAGCTGATTTAGCTGAATTAAGTGAATATGCTAAAGAAAATGGCGGACATACATTTATATTAGTTGTAATTGATTGCTTTTCTAAATTTCTTTGGACGCAACCATTAAAATCAAAATCTGCTAAAGATGTGACAGTAGCAATGGAAAATATACTTAAACAAAAGCGCCGTCCAAGTCACCTTCAAACTGACCAAGGAAAAGAATTTTTCAATAAGCAATTTGACACTCTAATGAAAAAGTATAAAATTAACCATTATAATACGTATAGTGTGAAAAAAGCTTCAATTGCAGAAAGGGTGATTAGAACTTTGAAAAATAAATTATACAGGATGTTTGCGTTCAATGCATCATATAACTGGATCGATAATCTTGATGACGTCACTAATGAATACAATAATACAGTACATAGAACCATTCACATGAAACCCAAAGATGTAAACAAAACAAACGAAGACAATGTCCTTGATTCGTCTTATAATTATTTGAAAATATTTACCGGTTCTAAATTTAAGAAACACGATATTGTTCGCATTAGTAAAATGAAACATCTGTTTGAAAAAGGTTATACACCAAACTGGACAACAGAATTGTTTAAAATCGTCAAAGTCAATATAACGCATCCTGTGACATATATTTCGGAAGATTTGAATGGTCAACCAATCAGTGGATCTTTTTACGAATTAGAATTGCAGGAAACTTATTATCCTAGTATTTATTTAATTGAAAAAGTTCTACGTCGTAAAGGAGCTAAATTATATGTAAAGTGGTTGGGCTTCGATAAATCCCATAATAGTTGGATTAACATTAAAGATATCACCTAAAATATTGTGTTAGGGGTGGGGGGAGGTAGATTATGATGATATGAATTAAAAACTAGAGTGAAATACATTATTTTGAGAAATTATTTCATGGTGAAATGTTTAACAGTGAAGTGATTATTAATAACGCTAAAACGTTACTTTCGAGACAAGACGTTAACGTTTTTTATAAACATTCAATTCAAAAACTATTGAAATCCGTTGAACCTTACCAACGGATGACAGTGATTGAAAATACATTTGGTCAACATTATACAGACTGTCCATGGTCAAATGAGCAGACAAAAGACGGACCGGATACATGTCATTGTTTTTATATAAATTTACGGTTAAATCGTTTAGACAACTTGATAAAATTAATTAATAATGTCACAAAGTGAAGTTGTATTACAAAGTGCTCTTGATGGAGAAAATGCAGTTGCATTAATCAGAAACATGATAAAACTGAATTTAATGAAGCTGAATGTTTCACATGTAACAAATATTTGGACTAAATTACCAAAATTTTATAAAAGTGATTGTGACCTAAGAAATCTAGTACTTTGCTTGAAGTATGGAATGGATAACGCCATACATAACCATCCTTATAAAATCTATTGTAATGGTTGTCAATTAATCATGAACACTAATAATGATGATGATCTTTTTTCTTTGTTGGATTGTATGTAATTTTTTTGTATTACCATATATAAATAATTTATATTATAACCTCTGATTTTTTCTTATATAAACACATTTTTTTTTTAAATATTTATTATTCATTAAAATGTTTACAAAAAATATAAATTAAATCTATCAACACTTATTTATCATCCTCGATTCTCCAATGCCCCCAAGCTAAGGTTGTTATTCCATCATCTTTCACATACCTCTTGTCATCTGAATAACTAAGTGTGATCTTGTTTAAATTTTGGGTGTAAATATTATGTAATTTAGATCTAAAAATTAACATTGAACTATAAAATATTTTCTTTTTATATAAACAGTCTCTATAATCGTCTACACTTAGTCCATCTACAATGGTTTTTTTAACACCTTTAGCTTTCTTAATTGTTCCATTATCAACCGAATTAATTGAATACATTTTTGCTTTTAAACCAATAAATTCCCTAATTATCCGACCATTGTTTTCATCTTTCATTAACCCCACAACTTTCTTATTTTTTAAAGGAATATTATAAGCATTATCTAAATCATAATCGGAGGTATCAAAGTGGGTATCAATATCCACCTTTATATCATTATAAAAGTTATCAGTTGATATTGTATAAATAAACGAATCTGTATCCATGTAGTTTAAAAGAAGACATTTATCAAATTTTGGTTTCATATAATCGTAATGGAAACTATACATTAATAATTTTGATAATTCTAATACAGCGAATCCGATATAAATTGGTTTATTATAAACCACACGTACACAATCTAATTGTATGGCAGCCATGTCAGGTGTAAACTGGGCAACACTGTGAAAATTTGGTTTAGCGATGAGTGCACGAGCACCCAGTCGACGCCCACAACTTTCCCATTCTGTAACCATTTTGACATTCTTCCGTTTATCAACATTCTCCATTGTTTTGCCATAAATTGAATTATTCAATAATTTGAAGAAATTTTTTTCAAATGTATTTTTCGATAATGTACGATGATGTGTATTAAGGTCAATATACTTCTTTAACCAACATGATTGTTTGAACTGCAATATCCGATAGATTTTGATTACTTTTAAACCATGTTTTAAACATAGTTGTAGATTTTTATAATGAATTACATATTTTTCTTTATCAGTAAAGTCGGTAATTAATTTTTGACATTTTGATTGTGGGCCAATCTTATTTTCAGAACAGAATGGCAGATCATTATGACTGTCATGTAAACTCTTGGGATACTCTATGTCAACTTCCAAAATATATCCAATTTCAGAATTTTCAGGAATTTCTTGCACGTTAACCGCATTTATATCATCGACCCATTTAAATTCCCCGTAAGGCAATTGTTGTGACATGGCCCAACCATAAAGATTGTTTGCATCTAAATACATTAAATAACTACTGGGCTTAGATGCATCATAACTGTCCATATATTTATTATTTGCAACTGAATGTCGATGTGAACATTGTGTGATATCCCCTCTGATACCTCTTTTTATAAATGTAAACATATTAATATCCGTTAAAAGTTCAATTTTGATTTCGGAATATTTTAACATAGCATCCCACGATAAACCCGGCGCTGTATAATAATGACAGGGATCCAGCTCATAAATTTGGTGACAAACTTTACGAAAATTTTCAAAAATGTCTGTTAATAATAATACATCAGTAATTAAATATAATTTCAAATATTCCCATATATTTTTACAGTTAAACTCTTTCCAAACTTTTTGTGCATGTTCAAAATCTGTATCAGAACATGATTTATTTGTTAATTTAGAATAGAATTTATCTTTTGATGGTAATGCCGTCTCATCTAAACGATCCCACGAATTTAAATACTCATACGGCAAAACACCTTTTCTTGTAACCAGTTCAAACTGACTTTTATCATTGAAAATTTGTCTTACCGTTTGAAAATTGTCAATTGAAAGATTTTGTGCTAATGAATCTAGACTGGATTGCATGAATCGAAAAGAATCTATAAATCTTAATTCAATTGTTTCTTTTTCATTTATTGAAATTCGTTTTGATAGTGAAACGTATAATTCTTTGTTTAACGGAATCAAGTCAATATCACCTTCAATTTTATTCAATGATTTCACAAACAAATGACAATCATATCCGGAAAAATTGTGGAAAAAAATATTGAGCTGGACCCCTGTATTTACCTGTAAGATGACAATGGTCTGCAACCCTATCACTATCTAAACTTTTCTTACATATATGACATTTGTCAGATTCTACTTGTAATTGTCTTTGCACATTATTTAAAGCCTCCATCGGTTTAACACATTTAACGATATTATATATATTTTTCACATCTTCCACTAAACTTGTAAAAAATTTATCAGCACAATCCTCACATTTATAAACTTGTAATTTATCTAAACTTGAATCATATGAGCATTTAATGTAATATGCAAAAGCACAAGGTATATGCTGTTGAACGTCTGTAGTGGAAGCTTTTGATGGATCATTTGAACAATTGTCAATGTCTTGTAAGAGACATTCAAAATCTGCATAAATTACAAAAGGCACTTGTATTTGTCTTTCATATTTTTCAAACTGGATATGATGTTGTTGTTCATTTGTTGGCATTACCGTCACAATTTTATTACAGTCTACATTATGATTTTTTAAATGTTCTTCTGAAGACAAATGAATCAAACATGAATTACACATAAACTTTTTCCCCTTATGTTTTGATAGTTGACTACTTAATAATCTTGATATATGTTTAATCCAAATATAATGATTTCTATCCTGGTCTTGCAACAACATCAGATTGACATGATGCTTTCTCTCTTTCTTCGTGCAGTAGAATGGTCCTACCACAACATCACCATCCAATCCAAAAACGTTAACACTAATTTCAGGATTTAACTCCTCAAATGTACTTATCTTCATCAATTTTAATGGAAATTCTAAATTAGCAAATTCCAACTTAATATTATTTCGTAAAACAATAGTGTTGTTTTTAATATTCTCTATATTATATGTTGTTGTTCTGTGTGGATTAAGACTGACAGGATACAAAGCGGAAATTATTGCCCACTTAAAACAAAAATCATCGTTATTTTTTATATTAATACACGCATGTTTAGCGGATATTTTCTTGGGTAATGGTAGATATTGTGATCCCTTAATTGGTTGATATCGATTTACATTAATTTCCATATGAATAATTGCACATAGAGACCACACACTATCTTTTTCTTGAAATTCCTCCATTTTCGATAAAATACTATTTATCATTTGTTTATAAGCAGAAGATATTTCATCATCATTTTGGGCCTTTTCCATTTTAGAATTGAATGATTTAATTGTGATTTGTTCATTTTCATCTGTGAATTTTAAATATTCTGCAAACAATTCTATATTGAATTTGAATGTTGTATTTTTTATTAACTGCTGTTTCAATTCAGATACAACAATTTCTGTTGCTGATTTTAAAAATTCCTCTGGATTTAAATTCATATCGTTATTGTTTCTATATATAAAAGTTTGCATTCTGTCTTTGAAACAACTCTTAACAACACTTAAGACAGATGAATATGGTTGACATGATTTCAAACGATGATCTAATGAACGTAAATGTTTTGACCATTCGTCATTACACACTTCAATTAAACACGATTCACATGTTTTTGTTGTTGTTGCTATTGATGATGTTGATGGTAAAGAGACAGGTTGTTTAATATTTTCCAAATTTACTATAGGTAATTTAATATTACTATCATCTGCAAAACGAAATCAATTGTAAAATAAACATTTAAATTCAAAAAACAAATATACCTTTAATTGCATGTAGAGTTTTGATATGTCGGTTTAATGAGAAATTTCTGGTAAACAATTTACGGCAAATATGACACTGTTTTTTTGTTTTTGGCATTTTGTCACTGTTGTCAGTACAATAGTAATTGATGAACTGATCAAAACTTAGACTCAAGTGTGTAGACGGGGAGATTGTAGTCAGTTTATAATATCCATTAATTTAAACAAATTGGATGTGGGAAAAAAATTTTTAAACCAAAACTAATTACCATTAAATATACGATCTACATCAGTCAACACCATACAAAAATTAATGCATTTACCAGCATATATGTCGGATTTTATTTAATTTATTGCTTTTTTGTAAATGAAAAGAAAGCGACGAAAAATGAATGGTGACGAGCTACACGTGTTGTCAATATATTTTCTAGTCGTGTTTTTTGGACTTTTTGAAGAATAGTGCAATAAAATCTGCATCAAGTGAAAGCGGTCGTTGCACACTAACTTGTTGTCATTTATCAAGCTCTTCAGAAATGATGAACTGAAGGGTCTTTGCATGTATTCTGGTCAAAAAATTCTCTCTTCTAGGAAATCTGATTTAAATTGGTGTTAAAATTGCCACCCTTATTGATTGATGTTTTCCTTCACCATAAATTTTATTACTTTTTTAAATAAGGGAAACAGCCACCCCCCAACATCAACAAACTTAAAGATTTGGTCATTCACAGTCAAAATGCCGAGCACAAAGTTGCCATTAGACTTAACAAATTGTAAGTATATTTTTTCGAATTTATTGAAAGTTTTGAAAAATCTTTATTTTTTTTAATTTTTAGTAAACGATGATAATAATGATAACAATGTTGACAATGTTTATGATGATGATGATAATAGTATTGACAATTTTTATTATGATGATGACAATAATATTGACAATTTTTATGATAATGATGATGAGGTGGACAATTTATCATTTTCAGAACGTAAGTTTAATTCTTAGATTTTGTTAAAGATTTATCAAACTGATATTTTGTTTTAGTAGATGAGCTTAATTTTGAAAATATTGTTGATGCAGATGATGAAACCGATGATGATGACATTCTATTACAATGTAAGTTTAATTTTTAAATTTGTTGAAAGTTTTTAAAATTATAATTTTAACATACTGTGATTTAACCCGATTCTCGGAAAAGGAAATAGTGTGTAAAATTCTTACTCACTATAAAGAGTTGTTTAAAAAAGAAGTGAGTCTTTTTTATATATTGTTCGCTGGTTTAAAAAATTATTTCATATGTTTAGTTTATGTATATACTTCACATAGACCGACGTGGTGTCTTAGAAAGAATTGAACACGATCCTCTATATACGTATAAATACGTACAGGAGGACTTTACATATGATGCGAAAGTGGTGGAGGAGCTAGATATTGTGTGGATACACAAACATCGTAAGTTATTTCTCTTTATGTTTTTTGAAATATATAATAGTTTTATTATTTTACAGCTAGATATTTATTATGGAATAATGTAGATTAGTTTAGTTTTAATTTTATATTTTTTAGTTTTAATTTGGTCATTTTCTTTATATTTTACTTTTTAATTTTTACTTTATATAAACTTATTAAAACAATTATTATGACGCCATGTGTTTTACTCCCACCAAACCACAATTGAAACTCTAAAAAGTAACTTTACAAGCGGGGAGCGGGGGAATTTTTCGGTCATCATTTGAAATCCGCCATCTTAGCGCTACAAAACTTTAGAGCTGCATTTAAATCCGCCAGCGCTACATTTACAACTTGACAGCGCTACACTTAAAATCCGCCATCTAATACTGTGGCGCTACATTTAAAATCCGCCATTTAATACTGGGGCGCTACATTTAAAATGCGCCATTTAATACTGGGGCGCTACATTTAAAATCCGCCAGCGCTACGTTTACAATTTGACAGCGCTACATTTAAAATCCGCCATTTAATACTGTTGCGCTACATTTATTTCATCTAGGGATTTTTCATACTTTTTAAATTTAAGTTGGTACTGACCACACTGCAACCACTTAGGCAACCCAAAATACATCAAAAATGACAGTAAGGCAACCCAAAATACACTAAAATGGCATTCAGGCAACCCAAAATACACCAAAAATGACATTTAGGCAACCCAAAATACACGTAATGTAACCCCAAAATACACGCAATGCAACCAGGTATACATCTAAATTCAACCTGGGTATGCAACCAGATATACACCGAAATTGCACAATGCACATTGTTTTAGAAGACTCCTATCCATACTACTCCCTTGATTGGCTGGTATCGATTCACATTAATTTCCATATGATTAATTGCACATAGAGACCATCCGCTATCTTTTTCTTGAAATTCTTCCATTTTCGATAAAATACTATTTATCATTTGTTTATAAGCAGAAGATATTTCATCATCATTTTGGGCCTTTTCCATTTTAGAATTGAATGATTTAATTGTGATTTGTTCATTTTCATCTGTGAATTTTAAATATTCGGCAAACAATTCTATATTGAATTTGAACGTTGTATGCTTTGTTAACTGTTGTTTTAATTCAGATACAACAATTTCTGTTGATGACTTTAAAAATTCCTCTGGATTCAAATTCATATCATCATTGTTTTTATATACAAAAGTTTGCATTCTTTCTTTAAAACAACTCTTAACAACACTTAATTCGGATGAATATGGTTGACACGATTTCAAACGATGGTCTAATGTACGTAAATGTTTTGACCATTCGTTAACACACATTTCAATTGAACACGATTGACACTTTTTTGTTAGTATTGATGATGATTGTGATGGTAAACACACAGACTGTTTAATGTTTTTATCACCTACGATCAAAATCAATTAAAAAAATAGGCACCTAAATTTAAAAACAATTATATGTACCTTTAATTGAATGAACTCCTTCCACATGTCACTTTAGTGAAAAATTTATCGCAATCAATTTATCACAAATATGGTACTGTTTTTTCGATTTCTGCATTTTGTCTAATAAAATACAAATCACTGTTGTCAGTACGACAGTATCTCGTAAACTAACCAAAATTCCGGTGGCCAGCTCTAGAATATGCTGGAGCTATGACGTCACCTCTTTTATCAGATACTCAGACTATTAAGGTCAAATGAGTATAAAATATAAATCACTGTTGTCAGTACGACAGTATTTGACAAACTGTTCAAAACTCCTGTAGCCAGCTGTAGAATATGCTGGAGCTATGACGTCACCTCTTTTATCAGATACTCAGACTATTAAGGTCAAATGAGTAAGATAGGAAGTCTAGAATATACTGGAACAATGTCGTCAATAATAACAAATTCTTTGTCTGTGAATTCTCCGGGGATCACCGTTTTGTAGCCAGTTCTAGAATATTCTAGAACTATGGCGTCATTTGTTTCTGGTATACTCACCAAAGACAACGACTTTAACTTTAAAGCTTAACTGTGCAAACGGAGAGCGGGCCATCTTCGATTTGCAACTGCAAAAAGCTCACAGCGCTACATCCTACATAAACCGTCATTTTGTCTGTTTTTTTTTGTTTTTTGTTTATTATATATATATCTGTTATATATATATATATATATATATATATATATATATATATATATATAACACTTTAACGCTAGGCCGCCATTAATTTTTTTCACTTTAGCGCTACATTTACGCATACCGCTATTTTATGACACTTCTAGGGACTTTTCACAATTTTTAAATTTAGGTTGGTACTGACCACACTGGTTTTTTTCCACCAGTTACTTTTCTTTGTCCCCTTCAGCTTAGGCAATCAGCTATTTACTCCAAAATCAATGGGAAATAGGTATGCAATCAGGTATTCACTTCAATTCTAAATAGGTATGCAATCAGATATTCACTTCAAGATAGTGCCAAATAGGTAGGCAATCAGATATTCGCTTCAATTCAACGCAAAATAGGTAGGCAACCAGATATTCGCTTTAACTCAACGCAAAATAGATAGACAATTAGATATTCACTTCAATGCAAAATATGTAGGCAACCAGATATTCACTTAAGTGCAAAGTAGGCAGGCAGTCAGATATTCACTTCAATGCAATGCAAAATAGGTATCAAGCAGACATACGTAAACTGCACTGTCCAAGATCCTGGCACAAAAAGCGATTGAACCCCCATATCTATACTACTGACACAGGTGTTGTGTCGCCTATACTAGAAGGGTCCGCCTTGAAAGGCAATTTGACCTTAAACCTCCCGCTTGGTTCAGGAGTAACGGTTTCAGCAAAGTATTTCTGGTATTTTATGTCCTCTAATGATTGTATTTTTTGAATTGGTTCTTTGACTGGGTATTCTTCAATTTCCCAAAATTTTGAAACTTGTTTGCTTATTGTAGTTAAACTCAAATTACAGACACAACCGTTAGAAATGTTTTTATTACCACTTATATTGCCCCCGATTATCCATCCCAAGCACGTTTCTTGTAAGTGAGGGTGAGAACTATTTGATTTTATTTGGCCATTCAAGATAATATTCCAAAATATTTGTGCCCCCAATAAAATATCTATTTCGTGTGAAATATGAAAGTTGGGATCTGCTAGATTTAAATTACCTGGTACATGGATTCGTTCGACAGTGACAAATGCAGCTGGAAGATTCTCCGTAATTTTTTCCAAAATAATACAACCAACGCAATTTTTATATGAATCAAAACGCGATTTGAACTGAATTTTGGCTATTTTATTGGCTTTACTATGAATATTGTTAATACCGGTGATATTTAAATCTAGTTCCAGCTTCTCTTGTAACGATCGCGTTATAAAATTTAATTGTGATCCTTGATCAAGCAAGGCTCTACATTTAATTCAGATATTTGACTGAGGTTTCTTTATTAAAATTTCTGCTGTTGATAACAACGCATGACCGCTATTACTAGTCTCATTAGCGCATGCAATTACTGCCCCTGCATTAGAATTAAAGTTTGCTTCATGTAATAACGAATTATGTTTCGATTTGCAATATCGGCATGTAGTAGATGATTGACACTCAGCAACATTATGATTGTTTTTGAAACAATTGGAACAAAGATTCAATTTTTTTATAGTGTCGATTCTGTCAGGAATATTTAATTTCAGAAAATCTTGACAATGATATAAAAAATGCGATTGTTTGCATAGATAACATGCAGAATTTTTGACCGCTACATGGCATGGCGATGATGGCTTGTTTTGAGGCGTTGAACTTGGCATTCTGTGATATCTTGAATTACTGTCATTGTAGTTCACCGCTTTATTTTGAGCTGGGATTCTAAGATCTCTAGAATAGTGATTAGTATAATTTACTTTCGATGCACCTTGCTCGGATGAATTTAAAGATTCCAATAAATAACAACGTTTTTAATAAATTCTGTTAACTGGTCAATTTTTGGTATTTCGCAAGTTAAGGTAGTCTCCCACTCACACCTTGTTATAAAATCGAAGTTCGACGTTATAATGGGAATTAATAAAGTGTCCCAATATTCGGTCGGTTGCTTCAATGACTTCAAGCTTGCTAAATTAATGGTTAAATCATCAAATAATTTGCGTAACGACGTATGTGAGTTTTTAGTTATAGATGGCGAGTTTAATATCGCTAATACGTCTTCTTGAGCAATGATTCTCAAGTTCTCGTAACGTTTTTGTAACGCGTCCCAAGCTGTTCTATAATTATCTCCGGAAACTACAATTGAATCTATTGTTTTTTGCGAATCATTTTTTAAGCATGATTTCAAATAATGAAATTTTTCAATATCCGTATATAAATTATTGTGATGAATAAGAGCCGTGAATGTATCACTAAAGGGGATCCATTCTAGATCGTTTCCCGAAAATGTAGGCAAATTTAAAATGGTCAATCTAACATTGATAATTGAGGACGACGTTTCAGGTGATGTCATCCCTGGTATTACTGTAGTCGCTCTACCATTTTCACGGTCCTCAATTAATTCTAATATCGCAGCTTCAACATTGAAATAATGATTTTCAAATTCCGCACGATCTGTTTTTCGCTTGTCGCTTACATCGAGGGCTTCGATTTCAGCTTGTATATTTTGATAATCAGAATAATACGAATGTAATGTTGTTAATCTAGGTTTTATTTGAAAGATATTTGTATCTGCATTTTTTTATAATTTTATATAAATGTGTCGATTCGAGTTACTGAAGCCTTGATTAATTTACGCTTAGTAAGTAGTGCTTTCAGTTCTTCCTTCATTTTAGTGGATTGATTGGTTTGACCTTAAATAAATTGATATGCTAGTTTTGATTTTTGATCAAATTATGGGGAACGATTACTGACAACAAATAAAGCTCACTAGCCTTTGTTTGCTGTTCTTGAGCGGAGGTTCCAACCCCAAGGATGACTGCTGCGACGAAGGGTTTGTTGCTCGTGACGCCTGCTTCGACTTAGGTTCCAAGTTGATGGATGGCTCACCAGTGGTTTCCAAGTTCGTTGATTAATCGATACGGCTCGAAGGACCAAAATTATGTTTATCTCATTGAAATAAACCTAGTTGTCGAAGGACCAGATGAAAATTTCATCAACAAGATTTTTTTGTTTTTGTTTTATTTGTATTTTATTTTAAAAAATTATGACAATAATGTGACGAGAGACTTGTCTCTCTCGAGTCTATCAATCAATCCTTGAGTCTGGTGAATCAATGTCCCACCCCAGAATTGAACCACCCCCACTCAAGGGTTGGTGCTACGTGGTAGGAGTGATGACGATACTGTCCTGGACAAGTTAAATATCTAGGTGTAACACTAGATAAAAGATTATCGTTTCAACCGCACATCAACACAACATTGAATAAAGCTAAATTTTCTTTTAAAGCATTGTACCCTATCCTAAAGTCCCCATATACAACCAAAAAAAATTAAACTGTTGTTCTATAAAACAATAATAAGACCAGTGCTATTATACGCAGCCCCCGCCTGGTGCTCTGTCTCAAAAAGAAAATTTAGACGAGTAGAAAGTTTTCAAAACTATTGTTTAAGATTAATCACCAATAGAGATAGATACGCTAAAATTGAAGATTTGTACACAGAAACAGGGATAATGTCTGTCAAAGATCACATAACAGAACTATCAAATAAATTCTATCATACTAAATTAGATAGTAATATATTGCTTAGACACATTAAAGACAAAAATGTAAATAATATAGAATTTAACAAGATATGGAGTTTTTTAACGCAATATGAAACATTAAAACAAAAACTAGTGTAATAGATAGAATAGATTAGTTAGTGTAACGTTTTACTAAAATTAGTCTCAAGAAGGTTTTTTGTATATGATTTTTTCCTTTATGTTTAGTATAAGTTCAATATGTCACCATTAAAAATACATGTAGCTGTATATTGTTATAAAATAGAAAATAGAAAATAGAATATATTCATTACATAAAGTATAGATAACTAGGAGGTATGTGCATATTATAGACTAAGATAGATTGTAAAATCGATGTAATTATTAAATTAATAAAGACTCTTGAAAATAAAAAATGAAATAAAATATATGAGTTATACATACGGTTTTTTTGATCCGTGTTCAATTTTTTAATAATTTATTTGTTGAGATTTTGTTGTTTTTAACAGAGATATAATACAAAATTCAAGTACAATTAAAAATTATTATATAAAATAGCTAATAAATAAAATACGGTATAATATAAAATGTAAAAAGATATAAAATATTCCTTAAAAAATACATTTTTGGTATTTACATACATACATTTTTAATACAAACTAATGGACTATTGTCTATTTAGATTTACCTATTTGTTGGGCAATTTTAATAGCATTTGTTGATCGTACTTCAACAGTAGCTTGACGTGAATTTAAAGTCATACACGATTCGGTAATTAGTAAACTTGATAATTTATTAATCATTTTCGTGGAAATACTTGACCTATCAACTGTGCATTGAAACCAATCCAAATTACATTCGTTGCTTGATCTGCTCTCCGTCAATAATACAACATTTTCATAATGCAACTTAGGTAAGATATTTCTGTTGTACGTGTCAACAGTTTTTAATATGTAATATTTGAAACCATCAGCCATTCCGGATTTCTCGGAACGATCTGCAAACGCTAAGTTACATACTGAGCAGTCAGTGAATCTAATTTTTGCTAATAATCTTTGAGCAATTATTTCTGCATTCACATGTTTGTTAAGAGCAATGAAATTATTAATTTCTAAGTCATCATCAAGATTTTCAAATTCCAGAAAAAAGTGTAAACACTCATCACAGTTATTAGCGAGATATACGGTAGGTGAGAAAAAATTTTTGATGCTAATACTCGGTCTTTGTTCTCATAATGATGTAGTGCAAACATGGCATTATCATTTGATAATTCTGTGATAAGTTCCACTCTACTGTTGGCTTCTTCTTAGCAAATATCATTGTTTTTCTTTGTTTTGTTGTGAAAGCAAGTCCCCCAAATTATTGAGCATTGGAGATTCTTCTTCGACTTCACTGTTAAATCCCTGGCGAAATGTTCCTGCAAATGTTGTGACTAAAGCTGTTTTAAAAACTCCTTGCAAATGTAAGCATGTAGGATGATGGCAATCTCCACAGTCCTGTATGCATAAGCTTGAAAAAGTTTTCCATAGCATCTTGTGTTAAATAACGCAAGCTAAGCTTACCAAATCCTTCCGACTATAAGTCATCCCACAATCCTCTGAATGATCCAATTGTTACAGTGACCGCATCCGGAGTTGGCGTATTAACTTTTCTTCCGTTACTATATTCAAACCAGAACCGATTAGCAATATCTTGATAATGTTCCCAATGTTCCTTATCGGGAGATGAAACACTCACCTTAACTCTGGTGGTTTTAGCTTTTACGTTGGTTGCATCAAATCAATATCATCCAGAATAGTTGCTGTTTCCCAAATCTCACCATGCTCTATAATATTTATTATACCTTCATTAAATTTATAATTTTTTAGAAAATAAATCTCAAAGGGGCGTTAGAAAACATCACCACCATACCAGTCGACTAGGAAACGACATCAGCGGCAGCATCAGTATCAGCACTCATGGCCACCTTCTGTGCCTGCTCAGCATTCTTGGTAAATTACAAATTACACTGTAGGCGCTTCATAATACTTATATATCCCTCGTCTATTATATTAACAGTGGTAAAGATCTTAGACCCCTGCCAAAAAAATTTGAAAAAAGAAGCAAACATGTGTTCGCGTCCACATAATCACCACCATGACTTGAGTTTCAACCTCAAATGTTGACCTTTGACCCCGAATAACTTTTTTAGCTCACATGGGATTAATGGGGACTTTTAAAACTTCCTTTCTTATGGTGAACCCCAAGCTCTCCACAAAATTTCAGCTTTCCGGGAGTTTTTGTTATTTGACCACTACTTTTATGTCTAGATTGACCGGACTATTAGATTTTTTCACTGAAATATATTTAACTTATTTTAATGTGTAAATTAAGTCGAAACTATCTCTACTAAGAGAAATCATTTGTTAACTTATGTATCTAAAGAGAAACTACTGACAACTAATCTTTTTTAACAATTTTAATTTGATTTCAATTACTATCTCTAATATTTATACAATACAAGACAATATTTATACAATTTTAGCTCTAACATAAGTATTTAAAGAATTAAATTGAGTTTCAGATGTTTTTCTGCATGTTTGTTGTTCGAGCAACAATTCCTTTGTTGACCAGGAATATTTGTAAGATTTTCTTCTCATGTTGCACCATGTCTTATGTCAGTTGATTGCAACAACACATTTGATGAATCATGGACTAATAAATGGCGCAAAAGAGACATGGATTCTACCAATAGTCTTTGTACAATATTCATACCAAAAGAAATAATTTCTTTCAAAATACGGCATTTGTTATCAAAAACGCCTGTTAACGGAGGATTTAATAATCCAATTATAGGACCTACCCAGATATGGGTATAATGATGTTGGCTATATTTTCTATATAAATGTCATACAAACAATGTAAATTCAATTATTTACTAAGACGACTCTATCAACCACCGATCCAGGAGTCGCAATCGTATTTAATTTAATTCAACAAACAAAATTGGAGCGAAAAGGTCAGTTCATTCGTCTATCCCAAAAAAAAAACTTTAAACAGGACTCATAGCCTTTCTTTCAAGAATAATTAATTTAAAATTCATTTAACAATGGCCTCACTAGAGGAACTAAAGGTGCAGCGCAAATTGGTAAAGGCCACCATTACTAAACATGAAACTGCCGTAAAAAACTTTAAAGAGGGCGATAATTTGTTAACATTGAAATCGCGATTGGCCGGGTTAACGGAAAAGTTCAAAAATTATGATATAATTCAATCACAAACCGAGGTTTACCAATTGAGGGCTGCAGAAACTAACGAACATCTTGATGAATCCGCCTTGGACGCGGAACATAACCAAGAACGTGTTAAAGTCGAAACGCAATTCCATTCGACTGTTGCGAAGATTGAGTCCATTTTAGAAAGAAATAACCCCATGCCAAGTAATTCAAATCAAGCGCAAGCAAGTACCACGATTAATATCACAAGGGCAGGGCCAGACACAATAGAGTCCGCAAGTTATCTTAAACCTTTGCCTCTACCTTCGTTTACCGGTAGACCAAGTGAGTGGTACAATTTCTATGATTCGTTCCAATCACTCGTTGACGATGATCCTACTATTTCCGATATCAGGAAATTTCATTATCTGAAAGGATGTTTAAAAGGGGAAGCCCTCAGGACTATTGAGTCCTTCTTGGTGTCGGCCGCATATTATGCAAGCGCGATAGAGCTGTTAAAAGGGCGTTTCGAAAACAAAAGAATAATCGTACAGGAGCACTTAGCCAATATTTTGAAAGTTCCTACCATAACCAATTTTTCTAGTAGTGAATTAAGACAGCTCCTAGATACCGTGAACAATAATTTAGAATCACTAAAGAACTTCAAAATTCCCGTAGAGTCTTGGGATCAGATCCTGATAGCAATCTTGGTCTATAAATTAGATTACCAATCCAAAAAGGAGTGGCAAACTATACAAAAGGAATTACCCACTTATATCGAATTTATCAACTTCATAGAAAAACGACATCAGATCTTAGAAGCACTAAATACGCTAAATAAACCCACCAATTCGATTACAACTAATTTCAAAACCAGTCAGTCCGTAAAAACAAATAATACTTTTATGAAACGAAATTTTGGCAAGGTTTCGTCAAATATAACCGTCTCTAATAAATTTAATAACTGTGCCGCTTGTAAAGGCACCCATAATACGTATCAATGTAACGAGTTAGTGGCTAAAAGCGCGATGGAGAGAATAAAACAAGTCCAAAATTTGAAATTATGCTTTAATTGTTTACGGCCTAACCACGGAGTTGACACCTGCAAGTCTAAGTCATCATGTAAGATGTGCGGGCAACGGCATCATACATTATTACACCAAATCGAAGTGCTGTCGGAACCGTCGGCATCCGCTCTTCATACCAATATTTGTAATAATTACAATCAGGTACTTTTGTCGACAGTCCAATTACTTATAACCGATAAATACGGAATGTTTCACGAATGTCGCGGTTTACTAGATCAGGGACCACAAGCCAACATTATCACAACAAGGTTGTGTAAAAAATTAAATTTAAAACCAAGAGGCATCAATACTTCCATTTCAGGTATCAATTTGGCGCTAAGCCCTGTAAAACAATGCGCTAACGTCACAATAAAATCGCTGACTTCCGAGTTTGCTTCAAATCTCTCATGCTTAGTATGTAGTATCAAAAATAACCGGACCAACTCCATCAATTACTTTTTCAAATTCTAACATCGAGTTGCCACCCAACATAGTACTAGCCGATTCAAATTTTAACACTCCAGGCGAGGTGGATTTATTAATTGATGCAGAGTTGTTTTGGCGGATTATAGTCGGGACTCCGATTCAATTAAATCATAATCAACATGTCTTCCAAGAAACCAAATTTGGTTGGATAATAGGCGGCAACCTTATGATAAATGCCCATAATAATAATGTCTTGTAACGCTGTTGGCCACGGGTTATAGCTGGCCAGAGAAGTGAGGGTAATTTTAGTAAAACGTTAGATGTTAGTATTGATTGTGTGGGGATACTGGGCGCCACTCTATTGAATAATAGAGAATTATTAACTAATGTAAAATAAGATTAATTTATTCTAATAACTAATAATTAATAGACAATACAGATAAAACATAAATATACGGAACGGTTCTGGATAATTCCGGTCGCCAACAAGCCACAGCAGAACTAATAATCAGGACGGTTCTGGTCGCCAACAAGCCACAGCAGAAACAAGAAACGGTTAAGAATGATTGGGGATTCGGTCGGAGTCCGGTGTTGTACTGGCGCTCGACGCTTTTTTTTTGGTGGAGGGGAAATGCTTTAAGCACCTCTCACGTATGGTTCTACCCACGTGAGAGAGTGTGGGATTCTGAGTCCGTCTGGACCCCATACCCACTAAAACCCCTCCTTTTTCCCGGGTGCGAGTCCGTGACCCTTATTTCCCTCATCTGGAGCGCTCGACGCCCTCGACGGTTCGGTTTATATACCATATTCACTGCGGCCAGTTCTCCCACTTTGCTGGCATGCGCACTTGAGAGCGCTCGATCAGTCCCCTGCTGGCTGTTCTTCAGGACGGTCCATTACAGTCTTACGTAATTTATTATCACTAACACCAAATAATGAGGAATTAGATTCGCGATTAGAAAATTTTTGGAAAGACGAAGAGATCGAATTCAATTCGAATTGGTCCCCAGAACAATTGCAATGCGAAATGCATTTTTGTAATAATACAGGTAGAAATAATAACGGGCAATTTATGGTGAAATTACCGTTCAAGGACAATTTCAAACTTGGAAGTTTCCACAACTTGGCACTAAAGCAATTTCTATGTCTTGAACGGAAACTCAACAAAGACCCTTATTTGCAATCGGCGTATAAAAAATTTATGACCGAATATTTAAGTCTAGATCACATGGAGCCGGTACCAATAAACGAAGTGGAAAGGCCCGATGTTTATTACTTGCCTCACCATTGTGTTTTCAAAAATGCAATTGAAGGCCCTAAAATAAGGGTGGTATTCAATGCATCGGCACCAACCTCCAATAAAATTTCGCACTTATAAACACGTTTTATCTGCCGACATAACAAAAATGTATCGAATGATTTTAGTACATCCCAAAAATCAAGATTTCCAAAGAATATTTTGGCGTGGGCATATTAATGAGCCGATTCAAATCTTTCGGCTGAGAACTGTAACGACGGTCGCACCCACGTTGGCTTGCTGGTTCTCATTCGAACACCAAAACCAAGCAGCGCTGGGTACGGTTAGTACTTGGACGAGTGATCTCTTTGGAATACCGTGACCGTTGTCACATAAGCCAGCATACACATGCAGGCGCTCAAAACAAAGAATTCTTGGATTCAGATGATAAATAAGGTCATGATCCGGCTCCGGCGGTTGACGGGTATGGACGTCAATAGTCGATTATCTCGACAGTCCGTTAGTCTAGCTCTGACGCCGTTAGGGGTTGGTCATGATCTTCCAAGACCGAAAGGTCCATGCGGCGGCACGCTCTATGTGTCGTCGTAATGTTCAGACGAGGGAAATAAGAGTCACGGACCCGCACCCGAGAAAAAGGAGGGGTTTTAGTGGGTATGGGGTCCAGATGGACTCAGAATCCCACACTCTCTCACGGGGGTAGAACCATACGTGAGAGGTGCTTAAAGCATTTCCCTCCTCCAAAAAAAAAAACGTATGGAACTACCTGCGCACCATATTTAGCGGTCAGATGTTTAAATCAAATTGCCATTGAGGGTGAAAATAAGTTTCCCCTAGCAAGTAATATAATTAAAAGAGATTTCTACATGGACGATTTGTTAACAGGTAGCAATAATATAGACGAGTTGTTATTAATAAAAGAACAATTAACGCATATGCTAGCAGAAGCTGGGTTTAACCTTTGTAAATGCGTATCAAACACTTCAGAAGTTCTACCCAGAATTGACGGTCACTCTTCGGCAATTAATTTCAATAAGGAAGGTGATTGTAAGGTATTATAGGATTTTTTTGGAATTGTTCTAGTGATCGGTTGAAATATAACGTTCATTTAACATCACCTCAAATTACTCAGTTATTGACAAAAAGACAAATATTATCGCTCATTTCAAAAATCTTTGATCCTCTAGGGTTAGTTAATCCTGTTATTGTGAAGGCTAAACTACTATTACAATGTATCTGGAGTCGTAAGTTAGGCTGGGATCAACCAGTACCATGCGATATAATAACAATTTGGACTAAATTTGTAAGTGAATTACAAGAATTAAACAGCCTGCGCATACCGCGCAACGTAATCACATACCATCTTCACATTACTATTGACCTTATCGGATTCGCTGACGCTTCAACAAAGGCGTACGGCGCCTGTATTTACTTAAGAACGGTAAATGACCGTCAACAAGCCTCAGTAAACTTGTTAACCGCAAAATCACGGGTAGCACCTTTGAAAACAATAAGTTTGCCAAGATTAGAGTTGAATGCAGCCGTATTATTAATAAAACTTGTAAATAAGTTAGTACATATTTTGGATGTACCAATACATAAGAGATATTACTGGACCGATTCAACTATTGTTTTAGCGTGGTTAGCAGAATCGCCCCATCACTGGAAGCAATATGTTGCAAATCGTGTCTCGAAAATACAAGCGAATAGTTCTTACAGCGAATGGAACCACGTGCCTTCAGGCGAAAACCCTGCCGATTTAGTTTCGCGAGGAACGACAACATACCATTAAAAAAATTCATCAATTTGGTGGCACGGTCCTGAATGGTTAGGTCAAAACTCTAACCAATGGGCAAAATCGCACAGTAATAAAATTAATAAGTCCAATAATGAGCCCGTTCTCGAACGAAAGGCAACTATTTTAATCAATCTAGTCAAGAGTGAACCGGAAATGTCGGTAATGACTAAATATTCTTCGTTCCGAAAATTACAACGGGTAGTAGCCTACTGTTTTCGATTCATTAATAATTTGAAACAAAAAAGATGCGACAGTCAACCACTGTCAACGCAGGAACTAAATAGAGCCACTAATGAGATAATTAAACACATTCAAATAAGAGCATTTCCGGAAGAATTTGCGACACTTAATGTCAACTCGAAACATCATTCAAGAAAATTGACTAGATTAGATCCATTTTTTGACCAGAATAAATTATTACGAGTTGGAGGTAGAATAAAGCACGCGTCTATCACATACGACAAAAAATATCCAATAATATTGCCAGAAAAACATCACGTTACCCAGTTAATTATTAAAATGTTTCATGAAACACAATTACATGCCGGTCATGAAGCAACATTGGCGGCAATCAGGCAGAAATTTTGGCCCGTAGGCGCGACAAATCTAGTGAGAAAAATAATTCACTCATGTATAAAATGTAATCGAGCAAACCCAAAGATTGTAACACCGAAAATGGGAGATTTACCAAAACAACGGGTACAACCAGCAAGACCGTTTTACGTTTCTGGAGTAGATTACGCGGGCCCCATTTTAATAAAAGACGGTCGCACAAGGTCAAGGAAAAAGGTCAAAGCGTATATTGCGTTGTTTGTTTGTTCTGCCACCAAGGCGGTTCATCTTGAATTAGTTGGGGATTTATCAACAGAAAGTTTCTTAGCAGCCTTTAAGCGATTTACCTCACGTCGGGACAATGTTTCCGAAATATTTTCCGATAACGCAACAAATTTTGTAGGAGCTGAACGCGCTTTATTTCAGTCAAAAACCTTATTGGAAAAAATTACAAACCACTGTTCAGATGTTAACACTCAATTTCATTTTATACCACCAAGATCGCCGCACTTTGGGGGTCTTTGGAGAGAGCTATTAAAAGTGTTAAAGGCCACTTAAAAAGGGTAATACGCGATACATCGCTAACATTTGAGGAATTGTACACGTTCTTAACAGGTGTTGAGGCTTGTTTAAATTCCCGACCCCTTACCCCTTTGTCCCATGACCCCAATGATTATGACGCTCTCACGCCGGGCCATTTTCTCATTGGAATGGCAATAACTGCTCCAATTGAAGAAAACCTGATCGCTATATCCATGAATCGACTATCTCGTTGGAAAAGAATTCAACAAATTCAGCAGCATTTTTGGCGACGATGGCATAGGGAGTATTTGGTCCAACTACAACAACAGCCCAAGGGGCAACAGGTTCCACATCCCAACATAAAAATCGGGGATATGGTGGTTCTGATGGAGGAAAATCTCCTCCCTTCAAGTGGCAACTAGGACGTGTGACCGAGAGGCAGCCTGGAGAAGACGGTGTTGTGCGGGTTGTAACGGTAAAAACTGCAACGAGTGTTTGCAAACGTGCAGTAAAAAAGGTGTGCGTGTTACCAATCGAAGGTTGAAAAAAAAACTATAGCATTTTATATAAACCTGTACATACATTTAAACGTTCATTCTTATTCATGTTAACCGGTTTCATCAAAAAAATATATATATTTTTTTTCATTACTGTGTTCGTCATTATTGAAGTTTAAACTTCAAGGGGGGCAGCATGTTCGTGATTGGTCAATATTGTAAACCCCCACCTAAGGGGTGGGTGGTGGCCAACTCCGGTGACAGGGGGCAACTAACCGAAAAACAGTTTAAGTTTATCAGTAGACACTGTATTGTAAATATATTGACAAATAAACAGTTCACAACAACGGTCCTTCAAAAATCTACCCAACATTTCCTTTGCCATGCGTTACGATGGGCTATTATCCGTATATTACTTATAAGTAGAGACCGGATTGTATGTAATATTGTCACGAAATAAATCTACGGAATAGTCAAATTAACGATTATCGATTTATATCCAATCCTTGATCATGTATCCATACAGATTTATATGCAATTATCACTTTGTATTCATGAAGATAACTCAAGATTCGCGATAAGGCCGGTCACTATGTTGGCCTGGCGGTCAACCGATTTTCCGTTTAGGATCAAATATGTTTCTTATCAGCATGATAACTAACCGCTCATCCTTTGTTCTTGGGGTTGAACATCCTCTATGGAGAACAAAGCAAGGGGCCAGAGTCCGAGTACTGACGCACGGGACTACGCCCGTCTTTGATTAGTATATAAACCCTAGCATGTAAGAACCGAGTACGGAGTAAAAGCTGATGTTCGTAAGAGTGTTGGGTCGTGCTTTAGGAAGATTAATAAAGATGGCATTTGTGTTGTTAAGAAGCCCTGCGTCACTGTGAGTACCTCTGTAATCATTATATTTTAATAAATGCTTAAACGAAGGGCTTTTTTTTTTTGGGAGGAGGGGAAATCTTTTATAGGCCTCAGGTGACTCCTGCCACCTGAGAGTGTGAGAGTCTCCCTCTTGGGCCTACTCACTAAAACCCCTCCTCGTATCCTCTCCCTACCCCGGAACCGCCGATCAGGCATTACTTCAGGGTAGGTATTGACTCGTTCTCAATTACAGTTTGTGATTAATGAATTATCAATTATCTGTGTCGTGTTATCGTACACGTTCTTCTTGGTTTTTTTTCCTTCCTTTTATTACGTTCTTGTTGAAGGTATTTTAACTTGATTTGCAATCTTACTTCTGAATTTCGGACATGCCATGCTTGCCCATCTATGACCTTCTCTTTCGCATTCTATGCAGAAGCTGGATTCTTCACAATCTTTGGCGATATGGCCTTCTTTAGTGCAATTAGTACATCTTTTGGACCTATCTGGACCAGTGCAGTTCGCAGCTACATGGTCGTAGCCCCAGCATCTATAGCACTTTAGTATATCATATCTCTTTTGTACCTTACACATAGTTATACCTATGAGTATCCTACCTACGTTTATCAACTTATTTGCATATTCTTCAGGAAGTTTTACTGTCGCAATCTGACAATTACCAAAACTCGGTCTAATATTTGTTATTACTATGTCTTCATTGTCTACTTGCTCATTACTCAAGAGTTTGAGTATGGCATCATGAACCTCGTCTTTTGTTATCAGAGCATCCATCTCCTTTATATGAACGATGGTAGGCTTCTTCACCTTTCCTCTCCTTATTTTTGTATTAACCATCTTTTCTTGAAGTATTTTCTTCAATTCATCAGTTGTTTTATCACTTTCGTCCATAGTTAACAGTAGATCACCCTGCCTTGTCGCTCTTACATTTCTAATTTTATGTTGGACTCCACTCATTATAATTTGTTGTTTGGTGTCTTTTAAAAAATCTGCATAGGTGCTATTTGATTTACTAATTACTAACGCATTTGTCTGTTTGAATGTTTTTGTTGGTCGTTGTGAACTTGGTCCACCAATGTTGGGTATCATCATTTTAGGCATATGTATTTTTATGTTTACATTGAGTTTATTGAATATGATTTCCGATATTTTTCTGAGTCTACCTGTTTCATAGTTCGTTATCTTTGGTATTGATAATTTCGTACTTTTGTTTTCACTAACTAGTTCTCTTATCTTGATAAGGAATCTTATAATGTCCTTGTCGTCACATTTATTCACATTACTAATATAAGTATTTTTTTCTTCAACAATATTTTCATCATCTTTAGTTGTTTTTAACCATTGATTTATAGCAATCACTTTTTCATTCTCACTTATTGTGTCCAACATGTTCACATACCTTTCCTTCAATTGTCGGTACAGGCCTTTATTCGATTCTATTTCTATCTTGGGTATTCCTATTGCAATATCACCACTATTATTATTCATTGGATTTCCATCCTCTATTGAAGTTTTTTGATACACAACATCTGGCCAGTTCATGTCTGCTAGTTCCAGCATTGACTCTATACTTTCTGCAACATTTATTTTTTGTTTAATCATTTCTACATAATCCTTATCGAATTCATCTTGGCTTGTTTTATTTGTGAGTCTCAACTTTTCATTCAATTCTTTCAATTTTCTTATTTCTAGGTCTTTTTCTTTTCTTTCATTTTAAGATCAATGATATCTGTATCTCTTTTGACATGTGCCATCTTAAGCTGTCTGATTGTTTCATTTTTATCACTCAATAATGTATTTTCAAGTTCATTTATCTCATACATATGAGTTATATATCCAGACAACTCTCGCGTCATTCTCCTTATTGCAGATTGCACGTGTGAATAATTATCAATGAAATTTTGCATCTCTTCGATTTTTTCTATAGACAAAGCTATTATTTTGGTCATTATGGTTTGACCTAAATCATAATCTGCCTCTGGGCTTATCGTTGCTTTGCGTTTTTTCTTTTGTTGTCGCGTACTCAGTATATCATCATCATCTATAAGAATCACGTCAGTCTCTGACAAGGATCTAGAATGACTTGGAGGGACTCCCAATACATTTGCCTATGTGACTCCTTCGAGCGAATATTTCCTCCTTACTCTTACTACTTGCCGGTTCATCATCACGGAGCTGCGGGTCGACACCGGATGTAGCTCCACCATCCGGTGCCATTTTTTCCGAGGCTTTTTCAGGGTTCATAATCATTAATGTCTTGCTTTTTTAGACTACAGCCAGCCTGTGGGGTGCATCAGTATACCCCGGCAGCAGCCACCGAACCACTACTTAATTCATGGTTTACTGCCGAGGGGGGATTTTATACGCCGGGTGGTCCCCTTGCTTAAACGGGATTTGAGTCACTTTTAGCTTCCCCACCACATCTGAACCCTTCCGGCATGGGTGTCCCTACCAGGGGTCTCTTGATGTGTGACCCCCGCCGGCATGGCGACAGATGTGGCAAGTACTAAGCCCCTCCACCACGACAAGGTAGTGACTCCTCGGAGGGGCTAGTATCGACTTATTTAACGACCAACCCTGTCACACTTCAAATAACTAAATACCTAATTTGCTCTACCACAAATTGGGGTGTGACAATATGGTGGAGGCGCCGAATCGGTACCAATGCAGCGATCGGATAAATACAATCTTCGTCATAAGCCAGAATTAAATTATGCGGCTTTACATTCAACTGGGGTTAGTACTTTGTTACCACAACAACCAAGTACCGGTAATTCAGAAGACGAAGACACCATAAGTAATATAAACAACGAAGATACGGTAGAAACAGATTATTTATCCGACCCTAAAACGTACCATTTACAACGTGATCACACTAGCTTTTTGTTTACACACAATCTTGATACGGAATCAATTGTCAATACAGTTATCGAATCTGTAAAAATGCCTCATAATTCGACGCAAAATATTACGTTGCAACAAGCTTTAAATGGCAGCACGGAGGAGCCACCACTCCCAAAATTTAAAACACCACCATCGTACGACCCATTATCAAGTAATGTTATTTTATTTTTACGCGATTTCGAAAAGGTAACAGACTATAATCGCTGGAATTATACTAATAAATTAAAACTATTCGGGAATTATTTAAAAGAATCAGCCGCGGAATGGTTCGACGAATATAAAAGCCAGGAAGCAAACGCATCAAAAACATGGCTTCAAGTAAAGAAAGATTTTTTAGATGAATTTAATAAAGACGAAGCTATCGAGGAATTAAGAGATAAATTAGAGTCACGTACTCAACACGCAAAAGAAAGCCCAGTCGAATATTTCAATGAAATCGTTAATTTATGTAAATTAATTGATTCTAAAATGCAATTGACGGAAATAAAACGTATAATACGCCGTGGGTTAAATAAAGAAAATCAAAAAATATATGAAACGCTAGTACAGGGAGACGAAGATTTGCCAAGTTTAAAGAAAATTTTCAAAAAATGTGAAAAAATTGTTACAATTGGACAACCAAAAATACCAAAAGATGACGCACCTTTAATGACGTTTCAAAATATAGAAAATATACGGTCAGTACCACAAAACCAATTTCCGACGCGTAACCAATTTCCGCCGCGAAACAGAATTTCAAGAGATAACAGATATTCACAGCGCGACCAATTCGCAACAAACAATAACTTTCCACCGCGCAACCCATTCCCGTCGCGTAATCCAAATTCTGTACAAAACCAATACCAACAACAAAATCAATTTGTACCAAGAAATTCTTATCACCGACAAAACCAAAAGTTTTTTAATACAAGAACTCAAGATACAAGACCAAGGTGTTATAACTGTAACAAAATTGGTCACTTGGCCAGAGCATGTCGGTTTAACCAAAATAATAATAAATTTCGCCAAAATAAAAATGACATACACCGATCTAGAAATCAAAGACAAGTCAACTTCCGGGATACAAGTCGAAACAGTTCACGTTCAAACACACCACGAAATCTTACACCGGTTCGACAATCTTTAATCCAATAGGGGCACCTAGTGGTGACCCCCCGCTACAGGTGCTACAGAATGACAAACAGGGGAATACATTATTAAAATTACCATTAATAAACTTAGAATTAGGAAATCATATATTAACTGCATTAATCGATACAGGAAGCTTAGAAAATATAATTAAAGAAGAATATATTACCAATTATGATAATTTAGAATTAGGACAGAAGAATTTAATTTCAAATCACAAGATCCCAATATTAGGAAATAAGAACGTAGATATTAAAATCGGGTCATTAACACTATTAACGACAACAGTGATGATAGTTCGCAATATACCACATCCCGTTATATTAGGAGTTCGGTTTCTAATAGAAAATAAGGTCGAAATTAACTTTGAAAAGAATATCCTGAATATTAATAATGAAGAAATTAAATTTACATGGGCTGATAATCCAGGTACGTTCACTAATTACAATAAATTTTATTTCGTCAACAATGATGAGACAAAGATAAAAGTAGTATGCACAGAAAACGTGATAATAAAATTCGGAATTGAAACTACAATTCCGATACAACTTGTACAGGGACAACGAAAAATAAACGTTGTGAATAATTATAAGATTACACCTGCTCCGGGGATAGCAGGTAAGAAAGGATTAATAATCGATACAGAAATTAAAAATGGAAAAATTAAAGTAGAACTAAAGCGGATTCGAATAATGAAAATATTTAAAGATACGGTATTTGGCACAATAGATTTGTATCCGGAAATTAAACAATGTGACATTGAACTTTTAAACGTAAATAAACAATACGATGAATCACAACAGTTTATAATAAACAATTCACTATCGGACCAAGACAAGCAGGAAGTGCTTGCCTTATTAAATGAATACAGGGACGTATTTGCATTTCATATTTCTGAAATGGGTAATACAGACTTAGTTCAACATGCGATCGATACAGGAGATGCTGCCCCAATACATAGCAGACCCTACCGAGTATCACAGAAAGAACGGGACATTATACAAGAACAATTGAAAGAAATGTCAGAAAATGGAGTAATTAAACCATCCACTTCGAGTTGGTCATCACCAGTTGTACTAGTAAAAAAGAAGGACAACTCATACAGATTCTGCGTAGATTGTCGAAAACTAAACGCAGTTACAAAAAAGGACGTATACCCTTTACCAGTCATCGACGACATCCTCACCTATTTAGGTGGTGCAAAATACTTCACAACTCTAGATTTATTTAGCGGTTATTGGCAAGTAAGCGTCGATAGCAACAGCACGCAGAAAACAGCTTTCATTTGCCCTGATGGACTTTTCGAATTTGAAGTTTTACCTTTTGGACTATGCAATGCACCCGCTACATTTCAAAAACTTGCGGATACAGTGTTTCAAGACATGAAATGGAAAGAAGTTTTGATCTATTTAGATGACATTGTAGTATTTTCCGAAACCTTTGAACAACACCTGGCCCGTCTCCGACATACATTCAATCGACTACGCGCAACACATCTCACTTTAAAACCTAGTAAATGTTCTTTCATTCAAACGGAAATTAAACTACTGGGACATACAGTAAATGGCAATGGGATCCTTCGTACAACCTCCCACGCCGATCAACAACTTGCCTGATCGTGAGGAGAACTGGGAGAGCGAATATTGAACGAATCAACTAAAAATATCTTCTTTTGTACATTCTTTACACTCTTTACTATAATAAATTTATCTATTTTTTCTCAATTTTTACATTTAATTAACACATACTCGCGTTTTTCTCTCCACTTTTAACGATTTCTTTCAGACTACTAATTAGTATCGGTATATCGGCATTACCGGTGAAGATTACACCAAGGGCCTGCTGGAAGGCCCTCCCAGATACCATCGCATATGAAGCAACAATACCATTGACGTATAAAACCGAATGGTTCCCATTCCCTTCCTTTACGACCCTCAAACCTCATCTCTCTCACCAAACTTGTCGTTCAGATGACCCTCGACCAGCATGTACATATGGCCGACCCCTTAACGCAGTGCAAACTCATTTAAATGGATACCTGGCACAAATTGAATAATCCCTCGATCCTCGAATTTTTGACAACATTAAAGTGTCAACGCAAGAAGTCAGTCAAGTCGAAAACCCTTTCCTTACCGAAGACAGCTATAGTCGTTACCTTGCTCGCGACCCTCGAGCAATCGACTTTATCGGCAGCGCCTTAAACTGGTGTTGCGGCGTTGCCACACAACGAAAATTAGATGACCTGACGAGTACCGATATGCAGTACCGCGATCAAATACAGCGAATTAACAAAGGTTTACACCATACTCTACAGACATTAACGTCGAACTCAGACAACTTTCGACAATTGTCACAAACAATACAGACCAACTTTCACAAGTTAGAAAATGTTTCTAAACAAATGATAACACAATTCCAGTCCCTCCGACAAAAAATAGATCGCACTACACAAGTTATCCATGACGACTTAATCGAAATATTTTATCACCTGTTCCACAATTCACTACAAACGTTCCAAGTCACACATGCAATTCGTAATGTAGAAGTAATGCATAACTGCAGAGCCCATCATATTCCACTGGCTCTCGTTCAGCCTGAAATACTGGCAAAAGACTTACAAACTCTGGAAAAACAACTAGGTAGAGAACGATATGGATTGGCTATTCCTAGAAATCACCTATCCAAATACTATAAACTCCCATTAGCAGACTGTGTCCTCGTGGAACCCACTATGGTAATTTAGATACGCATACCAATTACTAGAAAAAATCTGGAATGGAAACTCTGGGAACTATTAACAACACCGTTTGCATGGCATAGCGACACGTGTCTCATCATGCACGATACTATGTATTTGGCCAGGGGCAGTATGGCAAGTTCATCTACAACTAACATTTTACGCCCAATAACTGGATCCAGCTTACATGATTGTAAACCCTACGACACACAACTCTGTTATGTACCACGCTTTTCAACTGACATAACCTATGGACCTGAGTGTGCATATAGAATGCACGCCGGCGCCACAGTCGACGAACTTAGTCGTCATTGTGCCTTTCGCTGCCATCCCGCCAAATCAATGATTATCGCTGAAATACAAGAAGATACGTATGCTATTACTCATCCCAAGAGAGGACTACATATACAGTGTCAAGCCAATCAACAAGCAATTCCAGAGGAAGCATACGACAAACCTGGAGCATTGGAAATTCAACTCCCATGTGATTGTGAGCTCCTATCCGGAGATAGTATCATAATACCTACACGGTATCCATGCATCGCATTTGCCAAGTCACCTAACATGGTACATGTGTTACCAGCGACTTGGTCAAAATTACAATCCTATTTAATACATCCTTTACACAGCGAAACACATCCTGTCTTTGATAATTTTTCCGAATGTATTAACACTAATTGGACACTTAAAGTACCACATCTTAATCTATCCACTACCTCGTTGCATGAAGACCTTGCTAATACAGTTACTACTACCCTTGAGGGAACCTTCTCTGCACTAAACGCTGTAGAATTTCATACAGACTCAGTAATCGTAATTTGGAACATAATACTAACCACAATAGTCGCATGGATATTGTTTAAAAATCGCACAACATTATTAGCAGTTGCTGGTTACGTGCCATCAGCTTCTGCTGACTATCCTCTTCACCCCTAACGTATTGTTATCATCACCATAGCAGGTGGCATAGTAATAACACTAACCATATTATTGCTTTTTACGTGTTTCGTCTGCATTATGAAATACACATCCCTTGCAGATAAGTGTCAACGAGCCAAAAGACCAAGTAATTCGGATTTTGAAGAAATCCCACAAGATTGCCCCTCGCGACGTGATAGAATCTCCACAATTCATAAATTGCATTCGGTTGTTGCACAACCAAGGTTACCGCGAGTGGAAGAACCCCTAGATTACCTTCCATCTAAAGAGCCGGCAATGGACTAATACAGGGTACAGCCATGTATTATAGAGGCCTCGTTAATAATATCTGAGCTGTACGGAGTCCAGTCTTTAGACGGGGAGAGCAGCGCACATATAAATATATAAATACATATATATACATTTGTTTATTTTACACGCAAATATGGACCATAAGGTAATAAAAGAAAGAAATATATAAAATACGAAAATAAGTAAGTAAAAAAGTATTCGCGCATTGTATAAGTGGGCGCATGATAAATAATAGCCTTGTACTTGTATTTGTACTTGTAAGTGTTGTAAGTTTCAATTAATTCACTAAACAGAATGTACCCACAAAAAATCAGCTGGATTATAATCGTAATTTTAAGTTCTACGGATAGGACGCTTCAAACAGTTGAAATCACCTCAGGACTTTACCTAGAGCGCTTACCGCATGTACACCTGTTTGAGGCCTCTTCGCCGTTAATTTTTAAGTTAAAACTCGATATTGAAAAAGAAACCGCATATTGTAATAAGTGTAAAAGTGCTTCATGTAGTTTATTCAATAGTGCAGTAGATTTAGGTCAAAAAGACATTGTTCGCAGCGATAACGACGCAGCCATATTATACGATGATGGAGAAAGTGGAACATACAACCTAATTACCAAAACACACGTCAAACGAATCCTCGCCGAAGACAGGGAGCTTCAACTACTCCACCTCGAAATCCAACGATATAATGTGTCTGTAGTTGAAATAAACATCGACACAGAATGAGTACGAAGGAACCTAACTCTTAAATGTGATCCAGACAGTGACCGCGAGTTATTAATAAATAGTATTTTCATACGAGAAAAGTGCTACTCACTGTGGGAATGTGTCAAACACGAAAACTACACCCGCGAGTGGTTCCACCAAAAGCCCTTGATGAAGTACTTATAAAAGACCGAAAGATATGGGTAAGTGAAGGTTACATCACCACACTAAAAGACTTGTCTAAATACTATGGTGTACCTATCGTGGAGTGCGCGATATCCAGAACCATGGCAATCATCGGGATACATGTACCCTTAATCCGAATAGTTCATCGAAATTTGGAGGTGAGACGAATCATCGCACCAACTTTTTCCTGGGATCAATATACATGTGCAATCGACATCGATCTGTCCGTAATCGCCATCTCAGGCAACACAGTCGATGCTCAACAGTTGAAGAATTGGCCAAAGACTGTCCGCTCAAATGTCGTAAAACCGTAACACCCGTTCAATACCTACAGGTCTTGGCAAACCGAGAACTTGTGATTAATCCATCTAACCGCCGATTACAAATAACCTGTGGAAACCAAACAACCACTATCACTCCTCAAATTGGAGCACTTGAAATTAACCTACCATGCAATTGCATTATTCGACCAATCAATCACCAAGATTTCAAACCACAAGCCAATTGCTTGTATAATATGGTTACACGAATTACATACAAACACATCTTACCAGCAGCATGGGCCAAAATTAAAACTCTACGCATCCCGCGACATGAAGAAGCGAAACCAGTTTTTGCCACCCTCAACGAGTGTCTAAATAACCTATGGATCGACAGCGTCGACCTGCAGACTTCGAACGGACCAAAGTACTATTACTTAACAATCCTACTGGATCTGGTATCACTATCAGCACTCATATGTCTTACTTTCTACGTACGATATCTAATCAGACAAACACGAAAGCTAATTTTCATTCGAACAAAAGGAGCGTCGAACCTTACGCAGCCTTGTCTTCCAGCAGCATCCACAACACAGTTGCAGAGGCCAATCCAATTTACACGGCCTCCCCGGCAAACACCTCCGACCACACCATCTACTCCTCCAGTAGACTATTCAGTGGTACAGTCCGAATCCGGTGGTTATGTGTGCATGAATCAAGCTACTTATTTGCCGCCAGTACTCTTACATTTCGAAGACGAATAGATCACGAAACCTTAAGGCATGTACTACAGAACATCCCCTCTACCATCACGTTGAAAATGGCTGCCGACTCTCCACAACGTAGAAGTGTGAAAAAAAAAACAGTCGACAATAAGAAGATTAGATAATAATTAGTTTAAGTTGCATTATGTAACACGACCCTACTCACTACTGAACTCAAGTAAGTAAGTTGCCCTGATGAGAAACATAATTGATCTCGATCTCGCCCGGTGTAGCGATGTTCGAAGACGGGGGGAAATTGTCACGAAATAAATCTACGGAATAGTCAAATTAACGATTATCGATTTATATCCAATCCTTGATCATGTATCCATACAGATTTATATGCAATTATCACTTTGTATTCATGAAGATAACTCAAGATTCGCGATAAGGCCGGTCACTATGTTGGCCTGGCGGTCAACCGATTTTCCGTTTAGAAACAAATATGTTTCTTATCAGCATGATAACTAACCGCTCATCCTTTGTTCTTGGGGCTGAACATCCTCTATGGAGAACAAAGCAAGGGGCCAGAGTCCGAGTACTGACGCACGGGACTACGCCCGTCTTTGATTAGTATATAAACCCTAGCATGTAAGAACCGAGTACGGAGTAAAAGCTGATGTTCGTAAGAGTGTTGGGTCGTGCTTTAGGAAGATTAATAAAGATGGCATTTGTGTTGTTAAGAAGCCCTGCGTCACTGTGAGTACCTCTGTAATCATTATATTTTAATAAATGCTTAAACGAAGGGCTAGTATCGACTTATTTAACGACCAACCCTGTCACACTTCAAATAACTAAATACCTAATTTTCTCTACCACAAATTGGGGTGTGACAATATAACAAATCTAAAATCTGCAAAAAAAATATTTATAATATGCAAGTAAAATGTGAAAGCATACAACATAAAATAAAAGAAAAGTGATGATTATAGTTTATTTTATTAAGAAAAAAGAAACAAGAAATCACAAATATAATGATTTTAGCAGTCTTTGTTGTTTTTATAAAAGTTTACTAAACTATATTGTTCAAAATGCTCAGTTGTGAAATTGTCATCTATCGTTTAAAATAGTTTTAAGTAAGTTGAGAAAGATCTTTCTATGTCTACCGATGTCACCGGGCAATAATTGAACTTACATGGTGCTGTAGTATCTAGTAGGTATCGTCTCAGACAAAATTTCACCACTACCATTAAAAAAATTGGCACAGAGGGACAAAGCCGGGGTATCGATATTGTTACACGACTTAATTGCTTATATTTAAATGCAACGTCCATTTGTTGGCTCTAAATTATTTAGTATTACTTATATCTAGCTACAACCAAGTTATCTCGACCGAAGTCGAGGGTGGACTGTTGTCCTGTCTTACAACTAGAAAAGGTAAACTTTGAGTACTTACCCGCACAATGAGAATAAGGGTGGAGTCTATCTATGTCTATATACAACACTGCTGCTCAAAATGTTTTGAAACTTTTCTTTAAGTATATCTTTGAATGTATCTGACAATTCCGAATTTATTCTGCTGACTTTTTCTATCAGCTGAATAGATTTTGTAATAACTAAGTAAATACCTTCCTAGATAATTAAATATATGCTCTATCAATGGATTTTCAACAAAATATGCTAAAACCTCTAAAAACAGCCAATATATGCAAATACAGATAAAAATATGCATTTGCAAAAACTCCAGTCTTTACTTATAAGTAAATGCTCATAGTATGTTGCTGTTTGGATAAACTTTGCCGGTAGTAAATTTATCATATATACTCTTTCAAATCTCTGTAAATACAGCTTCAACAAAATTGATGTTGTTCCTTTAAACTCTTAAACTGATATAAGATTCTATACGTTATACCTTTTACTTAACATTAATGTCAAGACGATAACAAATGACTCAATTTGCGTGTTTAAATACTATCGAAAGAATAAATTACAGTCCACTGTAGGTCTGAATTGTAGGTAATAAATGCTACAAACATCATGCAAACTACACCTTTGTTTCGACTTGACAACAATTAAAACATATAACTTCCTAAAATGTAGCGCAACAGAAAATTCTATATCAATATTAGTACTGGTAATAATTTTTAATATCTGACATTCTGACAATAACTATAGTTAACGAACTTGATTATTAGATTATTAATTTAGATTGTTTGTTGTATCGGTGATGAACTTTAGTAATTTTCCTGTCTAATAGAAAATAGCTGAAAATTAACTTTATTGAAGCTCCATATTTGGAAGTTAATATATTTAAAAGAAGATAGACAAAAATTTTCTATTGGCGTTCTTATATAAACGGATTGTCATAAAGTAATAGTTTATAGTTTCCAATTTCACTTGTGATTAGTTAAAATAGCCCTTTAGACTTGTTACCAATATAATGGTTTAACATCAATTACTCCTCTCCTTTTATCAATAATTAATTCTTCTAGAAGATTTATACGCCATACAAACAGCACGCAATGTTGAACGGTAGTAAAGCTCTTCTAAGCTTGTTACGTGTTCACATTTATTTCAGGATGTAATTCACACATTTAGGGTTTTTTAGGTACTCGGTGTCCACACCTATTAATTGAAGTATCCAAATGTGATATAATTGTATAATAATTAATCGTATCCTATACTTGAAACAGTCTGCAAACATTTAGTTTTATACCTAATTTATAAGAAAGTTTCCAAATTACAGGACAAGACTAGAAAATGTTTAGAACACATTCATTCTATATCATGTCGTTGTATCAGTAAGAATATCTCATCTAGTGAAAATAAAATACCACAAACAAATAATCATAAATATATATTTATTTAGTTATATAGTTAAACTAAACTAATTGTAAGTTAAGAAAGTAATATAATAAAACTTGAAATCCAGACGATGCTAAGATGGAATAAAAGACAAGAGGGTAGTCGAATTTTTTATATTTATTCGTTTCCTTCAATATTTAGTTTTTATAATATACAACGATTGTCTATTGACTTCTGTAAGGGAAATCCAATCACAATAACTAACTTTTTATGGGTACTTGTATTAGTTTGATTGAATTTAATCAACTATTACTATAAGTTATGTATTTGTTGATATTAAACAGTTGATTCGCTATTTCCCTTTTTTTTAACTGTCTAATTGTCTAACTAAACTACCGAATTCTGTATATGTAAATTGAGTTAAAAAAAATCGTTAGGATATTTAAGTGAATCTAGAAATTGATAAAACTGTTTGGGGTCTATCATTCCATTTGTCAGTTTATCAACAAATTGTCAAAAATTGCGATTTTGTGACACTAAAGTAAAGTCTTGAGAATTTTGAATTGCTTGTTCAATAACTGAACCATTAATTTTCGCTTATGAAGAATGCATATAAGTGAACCTAAGGAGATACTGTCTTCTACCTAGTTTAAATGTAGTTGTACTCTTGAATACTGGAATAGTAACGTAATCGTGCCCTTAGAATAATGATGTTGTAGTGCTTACATATTCTTTTACATATCAACATTTAATGACATCTCACATACACTATTAGATTGTACAATAAGACACTTCTTGTTGAATATTTTACTTTGAGAGTGTACATATTACAGAGTAACTGTACACACTAAGTATGCTACTGAGAAAGACCTAAAGTTTAAAACCGGTATGGCGTACTTAAAATAAAATAAATAAAAATTTAATTCAACTTGTATGTATGCATGTATGGATGTATAGACTTACTGGTTAGTAATTGTAAAATAAGTTACTGTCATGAGTACCTAATAAAAATAAATATAATAAAGTTTACTTGGCAGGCCACATATTGTTTTATTAACATAACCTGTCAATCAATCAGTCTTTAACTCTGTTCTTGAGACTAACTTCAAATTGATATTAATGTTGAGATCTGTCAATTAGTCATGTGAAAAGCAATAAATGGATTCACCACTTTTCATCCGTACGGGTGGTGTTTGTAAGAAAATATAATTAAAGTATATCGCAATATTTTTCAAGCTAACAAATTTCTTAAAAAAATAGCTGTCTTCTACAATACAACACTTACTTTGAAACTATAAGTTACGAAATGAAAATAGCTAGTAGTCAGGTCAGGTCTAAAATAATTTGTTGAACCCTGTCTCTCATACAAACGGGTTTGTAGCTTGGACTGTGTGAGAGTGGGCGTTATCCTCTGCATTGATTGTCCTCAATAAATTATTTTTGTATAAATGCATGCAAAGAGTTGATTCATCATCCACAATAAATTACCATCATTATTGCAAACGATGGTATGAAATGAGGATGGGTTATTCTTTGCACATTATTCTATTTGTTATAGGTCGATAGAGCGTATTGCTCAACAAATCAGTAATTACCGGCCGATTAGAAACAAAATTTTATCTGAAGCTGATAAGAAGACCTTTGGGATTTCCAAAGTACAAATGTGTAAAGGTGGTGTGACAGATAGAACACGTATTAATATCAATTAACCACGTTGACATAACTCCGAAGATCCCATTTGTTTAAATAAGTATATTACGAAATATATATGGTTTGTTTATCTAGAAACATTGGAGATACTAGAAGAAATGAAATAGTCTTATGGTGTGCGCGTGTTAAAAAGGGATGTAGGGAAGATAAGTGATTAGTCGTTTTTACTACTTAGGAATATCTCTTTTCATCACGTGCATATCATATAACTATTTCGTTTCTTCTAGTTTCTCCAATGTTTCTAGATGAAAAGACCAACTCTGTATAATGTATATGATTCTAATTTGGTTGGCGTATCTGATGAGTCACTATTAGGAAGAGAGACTGTTTTTATTCAGTCCCGTCCTATTCATATCACATCAACGGACTTAAATAAGCTTGCCTAATTATCTATTGGAATCAATTTTATATTAATATTGTGATGGTAATGTTTGAGTGAGGTCCACTTTATCTAAAAGTATTTTTCAAAAATACAACTCAAGGAAAGCCTATATTAAAGTTTAAACGTATGTATTATGAATTAGAAATGAGAAAAGACAAGTTTTTTACCCTTGCATTTTAAATAATAAATCCAGTACGGGAGCTTCGTTCCGTTTCAAAGTTGGATTATTAAGAGCCTCAGTTGTCTTGATTCATAGACCGTCACATGTTTCCTTTACCAGCTCAGTCATATTTTCATTCTAATCTGGGGTGCTATTATTGCGGGGAGAAATATATAGAAATAAATAAAAAACCAGTTGATGATTGGATCCAATGTGATAAATGTAAGCAATGGAGTCACGAAAAATGCACGGCTTATGAAGGAATAGGCTTATTTCTGTGTGATATCTGCACTGATTAGTTTATAACGAGGCTAACTATTTGTGTTCACTTTGCCCTATCGTCCTATCTACTTTACCCGACCTATGGGGCAAAGTGGATACCGGCATATGTTGCAATATTATTGATAATTAAAATTAAAGAACTGCTTTTAAGCAATTTTTGTTGATTATATTAAAAACTTTAATAAATGTTGTTTCTCATTGAACATTTGTTTTATTTATATGCCTATTGGTTATCTTCCTATAGCCCATCAAACGTTAAGGTGTCCACTTTGCCCGGACTTCCTATATATATATATAAAACATTTACTGACATTGGAGTCAAGGTTTAACCGATAGGTTAAAAATGACTGTAAAAGCTAGAAAGTCAGAACATTTGCATTAGAATTCTGGCGCTCGTGATACACAATTATGAAGTGGGGCAATGTCATCATTTATGACAAAGGCTATGTAGAAAACGATAGATGTGACTCCTTTTGTGTGAAGTCGTGACCAATTGAACGAATAGTTATTTCAGTTGGTTTTATGTTTGTTAAAACTATTTCTTGGATACTGTTTATGTTGTATTATACTTAGGAATACTTAGCTCAGTAGTTTTATCAGCTCATTGACGTTAGGGCTCGTAACTAAAAGTACCATTCCTATACATTCATGAGACATGAAATACGTAGAAACAAAGTTTTGGATATAAACGTAATGTTTGTTGACGAATGACACAAGTTAGATCTAACAATAATGTGTAGCCAAATAGAATTGTTTTTGTATCTCAAAAAGAAGTTATTTTGTATTTCCCTAAGAGAAAGTGTCACATGAGGATAGTAATACATCACTTGCAGTTAAGTATCGTTCAACGCAGCATATGCTGCATAGAATGTCACCTAATTTGTGAACATGCCACATGTAAATTTGCAGTCCAAAAATCTGTGTTACAGCTTGTTATGCTGGAATAAATTTGTTGGCAACAACTAAATGATGCACAGATTTATTTGCAAAAAAACAAGAATTATCGCGTCACAAATGAGTTTTAATACCAACTAACACGTTACTGTTTATCATACTGATTAGAATTAGTTTATTAAAATTGCGAAGAAAGTATAAATGTATACTTATTGCTAACGCTTTCACTTATTTATGGGTATATATTTATGTGTAAATAAATTTCCGATCAATTATCAACAATTTATCACAACGCCTACGGTCTTTCAATTGAAGTTGACATTCTTTAGAGGATAATTCATACAAATTTTTAATTATTTTACTTACCGTTAATAAGATGACAAAGCTGCCATCGGTAGTAATTAATAACGTATTTTGTTAGCAGGACAGTAATTAATTATCTTGAGGTAATCTAACAGAAGTTTCATACCATTATCATGTAGCTATTTGTTTTGAATTTCCGTATAGTAAATTATCTCTCGTTTGTAATTAGTACAACTTCACCGCATGGTATTTTAATTTACACGTCTTGTAACTAGGGATTTTGTTACAAATTTAGAATACCGAACCGTTACATCGAGGTAGCATCAACGCCTTTAAAACGACTGTGATGGGAAATTAAAACTGTTGAAAATAACTAAAGTCAATTAGACTTGAGATTTTAGAGTAAAAATAAAGTATGAGTAATGTTAAGTGTCAAAATAGAGTAGAAGAAAAGTATATACTAAACGACATCTGTACCTTTCTGTAGTCATTTATATCCAAATTTGTTACGACTCACAGACTTCCAGACTATTGTAACCTATGAAGAAGTGATTTATGAATAAATTAAGATTGGATGGTTCAACTTAGCTATCCAAAGCAATTTTAGCTGTAAAACTTACAAATAGTAATTTTCGGCGCTTTACTTTCGCTCAATAGTTGCGTTAACTAGATTTTTCTCCCGATATAAGGCTAAATGTAGCTGCTCTGGTTCTGGTTGTCATTGTTATTGTTTGTGATATAGTTATAGCTTATCGTGTAAAATATTCACATGCCTCTGTCAAAAAACTTTTACTTAGTGTTAGCTGTTTTCATTTGCTAAAATAGGTCGCCTTGTCTAATATAAACACAACGTAGTGGTCCACTGTAGACAACTTCTATGCAAATGAAACAAGAGAGAATCCTAGAGAAGACCGCAATTCCTGGTAGGGACTTTAAACCATTATTCCTATAAATTATGATTAAATTTGATGTTAAAGTTAACGTCATTGCTTATTACACGAGTGACTATTGTTGCAAAATTTCTTGTTACCATGTGTGTAAGTAATAGTGAAATAACAGTTTCCTTAGATTTTAAACGATTACAAATCTGAATAATAAATTTGAATAATAATAATAATAATAATAATAATAATAATAATAATAATAATAATAATAACAACAATAATAAGTTTAATAAAGACAGCACTGAAAATTTTCCAAATAAAGTTGTGATCAAAATTGTTGATGATAAACCATCAGAACATAAAGATAAAGCTCAATTTTTTTGTTAATGACATCAACGTGTATGCAATTATTATCAACAAAAACGTTTGATACCAATCAAACTTGCTTACATATGTATAGTGGTTAATTATAACCAAAAAACTTATAATCTGCACTCAATATAGAAAAATTTCCATAATTCAGGAAACGGCAATGAACTCGTAATAGTGAAGAAGGTCTTAAAAGTTATTCTATTGACAACTCACATTTGTATTCGATATCCAATCACTTAACCCCTTCTACTGATTTGTTTCGTGTTTTTGTTTATGGTCATTGCTGTCAATACAAGAGAATATTGTACCTATTTAAATTCGTTTCAAACCTAAAATTTAGTAACTATCTAAACAGGCACATCCTCATAATTCCAAATAAATATGACCACGAATAATGCAGATAGGAGTGACATATTGACATTTGATATGGCATTTTTCACCTGAATTCCAACACAAATGAAACTTTCTCATTCATCTATTAATAATTCATATAAATGAATGATTTATGAAAATATCTGGAGTGAGAGAATTGCAAAAAATTAATAGCTGAAGCGATTTCCAATTACTTCACAATTTATTAACAATAATGACCATTCATGAATTTTGATTTATTTATGATCTTATCAGTACGTCTTGGAGAAAGAAAATTTTAAAGTAAAATTTTCATGTAGATCTACGAACCATTTTTAATGATAATAGTAATTGCTTTGTACGTATTTCAAAACAAGTCCTTTTGAATATCATACATTCTATATTTTATAATGTATGCGGCATTTGCAGAATTCTTGGTTAACAAGAACAGTGTCCTTTGTTACATTATTCATCTATCGTAGGTATTATAAGAAGATGAAACAATATATACAATCCAATGTTTTGCGTTCATTAGTTCTTTCTTCTAAATCAGCGATTTCTAGCCTGGCATCCATTATCTCCTCCTAGAGGGCCTGCAAAACTTTAATATTTGAAACCCTTTAGGAATTTTTATTTTATATTATAAAGGAGGTCCGTAAACAAAAGATTAAGGACCGCTGCTTTAGATATTCTTTTTACTATCTAGTAGTTGATAGTACTAGTAATTCTTATGGAATTACATTATTAAGAAACGGTGTATCTGTTAATTCGAATTAATACAAGCTACCTCTTCTATCATGTCGATTAAACCTTTGAGAAATCTGTTGTTCTTCTTCCTGTGATACTGAGTTCTACGAGTCTTTATATATTTTTGGCTGGCGTCTTCGGGGTCTTCTTGCTCTTGATATAACATCTCAGACTTATTTTATCTGTCTGTCGAGTTGGATTCTTGTGACGTGTTAATTCCATGTCTTTATCAGATAGAAAATCGAAAATCTACCTATTGTTTTACTCTAACGTTTGAGTTCACAATGCCGACCCCATGCTAGATACGCAAATTTTACTGTAAAATTTCAAAATATTCTGGACGTGGCTGAGTTAACAATTTGCTGACTAAAAAATTCTGAAAAGTCTCAACTACGCACATTTGTATGTTCACATAAACAAAAAATTAAAATATTAATAAATATATATATATATATATATATATATATATATATATATTACACATCAAGACTCTCCCAAATTTCAGACGAGCACGAAGAAATGAGTAAGTTGTTCAACCGCTCATCCCCAATCGTATATCTGTTATAGACTTTTATCAATTTCAATTTACTAAAGGTTCATTTGTTACTTTTCGTTGTTAAAGGGGAGGTTATAACCAGCTGTCCTAATTTTTAAATTAAAGTATAATAAAAACTGAAATATAGCACACTGCCCTACACTCCGCAGTGGATCCGACCCTGCTTATTACTCCCGTGTTATACGACCGATGTTTTTAGTGTAATCAAAAACAACGTTAATCCATGTTGTTCTATGTTACGTTGTGGTCTTAATACAAAGCAATTATTTACAAATGTGAGAATGGTTGCGCATGTGCCCTAATCTGATTTAAAATGTGTATGCCAGAATTCTGGAGAACAAACATTGGACTGTATTGGCCCAGTAGTGGTTTATCGTCCTTCGCTGGACGTTGAAACGTGCGAATGTTTTTTTTTCATAACCTTAGTGACACATAGTGATGATATAAAATCAAATTAACAGCCACACACTGAAAAATCTGTTAATAATTTTGTAGTGGTTAAGAGAAAATATTTTTCTACACATGATGACTCTGAGTAAGATGTTCTTCATAAAAATAACAATATATGTATTCACTTTTGAATGAAAAGTTTTATTCAGTTATGAGACAAAAATTTCAAAAATCAATAATTTTGTATAATACAGGATAATACTAAATGCAGCAGTAATACTTTGCATGCGATAACGAATTTTAGGTTTAATTGCATTCATCAATTGTGTATGTACTGTACATGCATGTTTAATTATACGTATTATCTGATTAGTCAAACTACCCCTCGATGTCCTTCTACTGTGAGCTAAGTTTTTCAGCTCGATATCCTGCAACAGGCAGGCAGTATATTATTACATAAATTTAGAGAGAGACTCATTTTACATTCTATCAGTGTTTGGCTAATTTCTTCAGAATCTTAGTTAACAAATGCTGTACTAATGAGCAGAGCCGTAACTAAAAACGACGAAATGGGGAGTGTTGAGCTAACAATTCGCCGACTGAAAAATGCTGAAAATTTGTTTAATAAACTCCCGAAATATTTAATGATCTTCTTGTCTTAATTTCTGACGATTTGATAATTTTAATAACCAGATTTGAGAACAGTCAACTTGCCGACATCCTCAAAAATGGTGGGGGTGTCACTCCCTCTACAATCCTCTGTCGGTCTACCCCTGGTAATCAGTTATTCATATATCCGCAAGAAGTTTATTTTGTAAGTTGCCATAATATAAAAAATTAAAATCCTCTCAATCAATTGGAAATTAGAAAGCAAACGATTCTATCTAATTTACCAATAATCGTTAGATTAAAAAAAAACAACAACGTTATATCGTTATCGTTACAAAAGTTTTAGCATTTGCGATCAAGATTTCATTCAACTATTTCTCATTTCTTTATTCTATGTTATTATTAATTCCTTTAAATTTATACATATTTTGACTATAAAATATTGACTTGATCAATTTCGTAAAATTTATTTCTAGTGTTTCAGCTGGATTGGCACGGAATCATAATTATAATTCATTAATTTAATCTCCGTCTCTACATAATTATTGATCGAAATAGATTTCGCCGATGAACTTAAATATTTATAAAGCGGGATCAATTTATTATTGTCTTTATGTTTGTTTTTCTTTGTTGGTCTTGTAAAAGTAAATACTTATAATCATAAAAGAAATTTTATAATAACCATCGTAAAAATTAACCACGTTTTTTTTGCCAATTCATCTTTATTACTATCACATATATACAATAAGATTTAAGGATCTAGGTACAGAGGAAAGAGACAATTGCTACACAGTCTTGCGGCTTTCAAATAAATTAAATAGAGATAAAGACAAAATACACGGTCAGACCTACCCATAGACCCGTAGACAACAGTCCACCCTCTTCCATGGACAAAAATGTACCTGTTTCGTATTTTGCGGCTCTCTTATTTGAAAGACATGAAAATCAGATCTTAAACATATTTTGCCTTTTCCATGATGATTATGATTTTGGTAGGTATATTGATAGGTATATATTATATATACATGTCAAGACAGATGTATCAAACAGAGACGACACTATTACATCAAAATAACCACTATTTTTAAAGTAGTTGTTTTTTATGCTGCAATTATTATAAGTAAAATGAATACAATTGGAAAGTAAGTACATATACCGTCTGTTTCTTTCAAGTGTACGGTGCCTTCATTTATAGACGAAATCAGAAAATAATAATAACAATTGAGAGTACTCGGTCTAAGACTCTATTGATAATAAAGATGCCCTTTTAGCTTTTTTGCATTTGGGAGCTGGAAATAGGTGCTTATAACTTTTGAAATTCCTACAAAACGGATGAACAAAAACTACGACAAATTGCCTTTACAATAGCATCTAATTATGAAATAAATAGAGGTCAATGTCCAGATACCACTGTTGATTGTAGCAAGGTTGACATTGAAATAGTTATTGATTTTCTTTCGAATGGATGTAAACATCTTATGTCAACCTTGCTGTAGTCAACAGCGGTTTCGGGATACTGATCTCTATTTATTTCATAATTAGATGCTATTTTAAAGACGATATTTCGCACTTTTTCGATTTTGATTTGTAAGCCAAATGACCACTTTCGAGGGCGAGAAAATTATTGTCATACTCAATTCGCTTAGTACTTTCTACTGAAGTAATCCGTTCTTCCATTTTGTACGTTTTGTACACTTAACAAAACAGACGGAATAATGTCAAATCAAAACAGAAATTAACGTAAAAATAACAGAAATTATAGGATTTGTTATAAAGCGTTATTTGAACGCTTAATATTATTGCAATTATAAATATTTTGTCATTTATGATCATACTATGTTACGACAAAATCATTAGAATGTCTTGATAAATGTGCATTTTTTAGAAAACCCCAAAGAGAAAAATCCAATAGTGATAATATTAGTAACATTAAAATTATCTGAAAATGAATCTGCAAATTCTGCTTTGTGAAGACATTTTGTTCAGTTCTTGACCTCGGAATATCTTATATTGAAAATCGTTATTTATAGATAGTTATAGATAAAGGACAGTACTGACAAAAATCCGACAAATACTATGCACTTTTCTAATGCCTTATTCTCTTTAGCATTTTCTTAAACTTGTATTTATTGTAACCACATGTCTACAAATACATGTCGTCTATGGATATAAGCAATATTGTGTGTTCTGTGACAGTACAGCAGAGTTATCCACTGATATTAACAAATATTTATGAAATGCGAGAACAATGTTTGTATTGTAGGAAATAAAGTTCAACTTGAGACGCTTAACGTAATGATGATAACGTAATGATGATCTAAATTTTTAATAGACGTTTGTTTAAAATACAGACATTTACACCAAATATATAAATTGTCGAATTATAAAGGGAATAATATTACAACGGGAATAAGAGTGAAATCTACGAACGCACAATTAAACCCGCTATTAATGTAAATGAAGTGGGAAAATCTTTTTTTTGGCCCCCTTTGTGATATTCTGCTCTATGTAAAAGTTAAGAGTTTATTGCAGTTCACAGTTAGTGCCGTAACTAGTCTCTAAAGTGCCCTGTGCTAGATATTAATTTTGGGCCCCTATAGCACTAGCCAAACAATTATGGCGGATGACACAGCTTATTTCGTAGGCACTCTAAATGCCCCCCTCAGGTCTGGGCCCTGTGCGGTTGCACCTGCCTAGTTACAGACCTGTTCACAGTTATTCTTCATCTCTAAATATTGCTTGAGTGGCTTTTACAATAGTCCGTAATTAGGTGCAACGTTATGCATCAACACTTGCCTTAAGTAGAAAATAAGCTCAGAACTTTCATTTTTAATACGTGTCGGTTACCAATGAATCTTTGTGATGGAAAATTTCCAAACTTTTTTATTATTCCTAATAATATAGAAAATATTATGCTGTAAGTTTCTATGTTTTGATTACTAACGAACTATATATAAATGTAATCAAATTGCAAGCTTAAACCATTGAGTTATCTGTCTAATAGATTCGTTATTTGTTTGATCTATGCTCATTTTCTACTGTTAATTAGAAAAGTAATGAAGATATTGGTAGCGTTGGAATAAAATCATATGATCGTACATTATTTAAATTTACCTCAGTAACGGTCTACACAGTTTTGTTCTTTATTAATATTAGAATATTTACCTTCCATTAAATCTCTGCTATTTAAAAGCTTCCTATTATAAAGCAAAACTCTGTAGCTTTAATAGGAAATTTGAACATATGCTGAAGCACGATTTTTCATTAACTATGCGAGAATATACGGTCAAATGGAAAAAACTCTCCTACTTTAACGCCCTATCTATTCTATCTCACTTTATCTATAAGGAAGAGTAGTGCGGGTCTTTTCGCCTATGTGGCGTACTTTTTTACCAGACATGTATAAAGGTGTTTACCTCTTATTATAGTTCTTTTTTGACGTTTTGTATTATTATCACCATTTGTAAGGAAAATGAAATACGAAACCTGTTATTTTAACAGTCGGAAAGTTGTCGTTTACATTTATCTGATGTACACATAAGCAATTTTCTATTTAATTAGCTGAAAAATAATAAATCTCATACATTTTTTGTCTTTAACAACGGACAAAGTTACGTCCGTTTTACTTAGAGATAAGAAATTGCAAAATATATGAATTACGGTAATGAGTACAGAGTTAATTACGGGTATTAACGTGGGGTACCCCAATGATTGCTCAAATCGCCTGTCATTTTTTTCAATAACTGTCTGTCTCTGTTACTATTATATTATTATAGGTTTTATACAAACATTCGTATTAGATCTGCACCAACTAGATGAAATAACCAAATAAACACTAATAGTTCCCCCTTCTGAGCAGTCTTTCGAAAACTAAATAAAACCAACAAAACGAATTCACTGAAAATTTTTCCTTTGTACTTTATAGTTTAGGTTCTGACTATGGCAAATGATCTTCGTTTATTGTTTTAACTTGCTGTAATGTCACATCACCATCACTGACGAAGAGTTCAAACTCTCGAAATTTTCTAAGAACGATTTGTACAATCTATGTGTTAGTTAGCGTCTTCAAATTAGCTTCTTCGGCAAATTCATTTTGAATTGCTCTTTTGTTTAGTGAAAGAATTGAAATATTTTTATGTGAGTTAAAATAACCTTCTTTTTAGTCGATTGAGAAAAAGCTGACACAATTATTAATTATGTTCTTGTTTTATTGATAAATTGTGAGGAATTAATAATACAAGTGTCTGAATGATAACAATAACAATAGTAATAACAGCAACAGAATATTATTTGAAGTAGTAAAGTTGTTCTAAATGTCTCTATAAACAGACGATTAACTCTTGAATAGAAAAACATAAAATAAATAAAATGGACTTTTTTATTTAAATTATCGTAGCCTGGAAAACATGAATTCTTTATCACTACTTGTTTATTGTTGTGATTCGGCCAAATGCAATTGATTATACTACTAATCAGGGCCGTACCGACTGAGGGGTGTGACACCTCCCCATTTTTGAGGAAGTCTTCAAGTCGACTGTTCTCAAATCTGTTTATTGAAATTATTAAATCGTCAAAAATTAAGAATCGAAAATCATCAATGATTGATTTATTTGTTGAGTAAGTGCAGGCAGGTGAATTCGTTCAATTCAGTTTTTATTAACATTTAATTTGGAAATTAGGGCAGCTTGTTTCAATTTCCCCTGTAAGAACGGCAAGTAACGACAAGACTTTCAGTAAATTACAAAATTGATTATAACATATAACAGATGTATGATGCGGGATGAGCGATTGAATAATTTACTCATTTCTTCATGGTCGTCTGAAGTTTTGGACAGTATTGATTTTGATATTATCATCAAAATATTGTGTGTAATTAAAAACCGTAAATTAAAGTTATCATTTCTTAATTTTTTGTTTTGTGAAGGTAGGTATACATAATTACTATCAACATAGAAATGTGAGTACTTGAGAATTTTCAGAATTTTTTAGTCAGCAAATTGTTAATTCAGCGCCTACATTTTTGTCGGTATTAGGTACGGCCCTGTTACTGATAGTTATTATTTTATAATCATTAATTCAACATTCAAATATTAACATTTGTTCTTAATGAGTAGATGGACATTGAAGTGTTTATTCATCCAAGCCTGCGCCTAGCATCTTTAGCGCCTTTGTGCAATTTTATAAATGGCGCCCCCAATGATTATAAAGCTAATATATGGGTAGTAAAAACAAATAACTATTTAAGTAAATGAAGAACAATGTAGGTAATGGCACAATTCTTTATTGATTTTTTTATCATTCTGAATTTTCTTTTGACCAATGACTGTTGATTTTTTGTTTGTTAGGTATACAGGTATATTGTTTTTTAGTTATGTACGGTACGGGCCTGTATCTACCAATAGAACACTTTCTCAAACGTTTGCAAATGTTTTTAATTGAATGTTTCACATTGTGTCTCTACCAACCAAATATTGGCAAACAGCAGTAGATTGGCAAACATTTGTTGTCAATTCAGAACATCAAAATTACCAATTCCGTCTCCACTGAACGCTCAAAAACAATGAATTTCTTTGACACCACTTTTAAATCGGACAATCGTCTGCAAACGTTTGTTTGTGTGCGTGATTCGTGTCCACACCAACCAAATATATCTATTTGGCTGTTGGATATGCGGCTTTACATAAATATATACCTTACTTTGTTTCAGATACTTGGTGATTGAAAATATACATTCATTTGATAACAATATAAAAGCTTATTTACATAAAATGTTTGCTAATTGCAGATGTTTTATATAGCAATTGAACTGTGGTTAGTAAAGTTAAAGTGTACAAGTCAATCAATATGGATCTTACTTTACTATTCATCTTTCTGCATCTGTTGGTTCTGCATTTTCTCAACAATGGTGAGGTTTTTCTCCATAATTCTAGTCACTTAGAAATATGTAAAGCTGGCCCCGATTGATTAGACTTTGTTTACAAAGCAGACTACCAAAAAGAATTTGTTACCTAAATTTACTTACTTTTGCATTGCTGCTGTTTATTGTCATTAAAAATCAGTAATTGTACTTACCGATACTAAGACTGAAACATTATAGATTGTTTGTTGAAAAATAAGTATCAGAAAAATGAACTTTATTTTTTTCGAAGATGCTATTCGAAGATGATATTTAGATCTATCATATACAATAGAAGATATTTTCAGATAATTATATTCGGTGAAATTACATTTTTATCAATAAAATGTGAAACATTTACGTCTACTGAAACATTGACCGACAAATTCCAGCAAATACACATTCAATAATCCTTAGCCTTTTTTCATAATACTCGTTTTTGACCGTACGTCAAAAAATCGAAAGCTGACATTCTTTTAGTAAGTTATTGGGTGAATGCCTTGTAGCAGCCACCCACTGCCACTTTCACATTAGAAGCTTTTTATTCGTACGGTTCATCATAACAAACACATCGTTTATTTCTAGAAAACTGAGGTTGTCACGGAAAAAAGCCGTGCATAAATTATTTATTGTGAAACAATAATTATATTTGTAATTTCCCAATTAACATAAAACTTCAGTTTTAAATCGTTGACGCTTTGTTTTACAGCAATATTATTTTGCAACTGCACACTTTCTAAAATGTGTGAGTGTCATGTGAATGATTCTAACTATATCTTTCCGCAAATTGGAGCAATTTCATTCCAAGACTGTCAGCAAGATTTAATTATTTACCCATTTGTTACAATAGTTAACATACAGACCAGATTTGCTGGTTAAGTTGGTTGATGTAGTGCAATTTTGTTTAACTCTATATATTTACTTGTATCACACACATTGTTGTATGTCTCATATCCGCTTCTTCATTTACTGATTAATATTTTGTTGCCTTTTTGCACTTGACGATGGTTGTGCTTGAAATGTTTCTGTAGCAACAAGCAGTAGTAGTTCAGGAACTGGTGCTTTAAAAGTGATTGAAGTAAAAGTTCCACAATATCGAATACTTGGTGACAATGCACTACTTCAGTGTGATTACGATTTGGGAAACGATAGCCTCTATTCAGTCAAGTGGTATAAAGAACATGAAGAGTTCTACAGGTTAGTATACAAATTATTCTCTATTCTCTTTCACACAGTGTACGGCTTATACGTAAGTCGTTCGGAATCTGTTTTATTTTTGTATTCTGTCTCATTTTACAGGCTTGTTCCAAAAGCGATACCTCAAGCCAGTTCTTATGCAGTCGAAGGTGTAAATGTTGATGTAAGTATCTTTTGTTCAGTATTCATACACACCTTTTAAAGGCTTAAGTTTCATATTCGTGAAACACGTAACCATCCATACAAGATAGTACGTTAACAGATACGTGCGCAAGCCACATATAGGTTATTGTTGAATGTTGTCATATTTCCATAACAATCAAAGTTGTAACAAACATAAATAACCGTATGGGACTTTAAGGTTCAGGCCAGGATTGCAGTGTTAGATAATCATAATATCGTATTGTAGTAAATTTCAACATAATTAGCTATTACTAATTTACCAACAAAATAAAGGAAAATAATACTGGCAGCAGTGCAAATCTGCCTACATTCTTTAGTAGGTACTAACAATTCTGTGTGCAGGATTTGCAACTTTTACCGAAAGTATTTGTTTCAAGCAGTGAAATATATCTGTGTGCATTCGAATAGAAACTGACAATGCCTGAATTTACGATATCATCGCTGATGGTATTGAGTTATAACTTAAAACCTTTTGGAGTAGTGCTGATGATGGCTTAACAGCCAAAATCGATTCACAGATTGTAAATGAGAAATTTTCTAATTGCAGATGTCAATATCTAACAGTAAGAAGGTTATGCTCAACCCAGTGACTTCGAAAAGTAGTGGTGTCTACCGATGTGAAGTGTCAGCCGAAGCTCCATCATTTGCTTCCGCACAGGGCGAAGGGAGAATGGAGGTTATAGGTATGCTAATTTTATAAATTGCTATTCTGCCTAATATGTATAAAATTATCTAACTATAGCTGTTCGAAACAAACACTTCAATCATAAACGAACAGTTTTATTAGTTTAATAACAATACAGGTCTCTGAAGATTAGTAAAGGTTATCTAATATGACAACATAAATATACTAAATGCCATATATACAATGTGCAATTTCGTACTTGCAACTTACGCAAAAGATATCTTCACATTCTATTAATAGTTTCGCGAAAAAATTACTGATGTGACTCGCTCTTCACTTTTGTACAAATCTTAACAGTTACTAGATAGTCGGTTTTCCCAATTCACGAAAGCTACCTACATGGTCACTTTTACTATCGATAAAACCTTACACCGAGTACTCTCAATTGTTATTATCATTTCCTTAATTCATAAATATTCATAAATATTATTATTATTATCGTTATTGGTATAAACCTGTGTTCATATTTTATACCAAGTATTTATTATCATTAAGCATTCGTTTACGTATAACTTTGTGATTATTATAATCCAACTTGAGAATTGATGTGTCGATTCTATGTCTAGTCCAATATTATTGATAAAGCAATTTATATTTCGTAAAGTGACACATTAAGGATACTAAATTTCTACGCTTTACAACCATGTCAGTGTAGGCGTTAAAGGCGTTAAAGCGAATTGTTTTTCTTAATGCGTATGTTTCTCTCCGCCAATTACTTACAACATAACGACAAGATTATTGCTTGTTAAAATCAGTTCGGAATTGTTAATCTGATAATGAGAAAATAATACAAATTTTGAAATTGTTTGTTTTTTAATCTGTTATGTTTATGATCTTTTATAACGTTAATTTCGATTGTTTAATTAGAAATTACAAATATTAGAGTTCAAAATAAAAGTCTATCATAAAAGTTCATTTTTAATAATCAAAAGTTATACAAAAATATTTTTATTATCACTATTGTCATGATGATTCATTTCTCCAATATAAATGATGTCGGTCATGCTTCAGTCTAAAATTGCTTCAAGTCGAACGCTGAATGAGCTATTATAGCTCTTATTTTACATGAAGATCAAAAAAAGCATAAAAGAACGACAAGAAATCAACGAGAAGGATGAGGGTACATCCAAGATTAATGAAGAGAAAAAGTTGGCGAATTTTATAATACGCCTAAGGCCCGATCCACACCATCAAACCGCTCTAGGTCTAGAAAAACACTTGTAAATGAAAAGCAATTCACCCTCCGACATCGATCAATCAATTGGACTTATCTCGACCTGTACTGGTAGTGTGAATAGTCTTTTATACCGACTTTAGTTTTTCTTGTGATTTTTGTTGTTGTTATTATGTAATAAAGGGGGGAAATATATGAAGTTTTCAACATCCATTAAATAACGATTCAGTATATAATATTCGTCTTCACTTCTTCTCCTCATCAAACTCAGATGTACCCATTTCCTTTTGTTTTCGTTTTCATTTCCTATTTTGTTATTCTTTTTTCATCTTCAAATAAAAGAAGAATCATATCAGATGAATATACAATCAAGAAACTGACTAACATTTTGTATCAAATCACGTCCCACTTGGAGTACTTGGATTCCGAGAGCGATTCGGTGGTGTGGATCCGGCCTAATGTAGTAGGTAATAAGTGTCACACCCATGACACACAGTAAGCCGACTCCATGTAAAAGGCAAGCATTTATCTAGTAACTGATGTGGAATATCGGTATTTATTTTGTCTAAAATAATATATATCACGACAACAACTCAGAAACTCGCTTGTTATACACGGTAACTTAAAACTTTTCATATTAATGAGCGTGTAAAGTTAGAAGGAATTGAGAACAGACTTATAGTCGCCCTAAACCTGTACCGTTTTTCCTTCTAGATTGTAAATTGTGAACCCATCGTTTCAACAAAGAGTGTTAACCACTGGTACGTAATCCAAATAGAATAAATCCAACAAGGCCAGCACTCGGATTATCTGTGCAATTTTGTTTGCAGCAAGTAATAACAAATATTTAGGAACAAAATAATGATGTCCTTTCAACAATAAAAGTATTACACTTGATTCAAGAAATTTCAATTAAATAAATATATAATTTGAGATAAATCTACCTGCCACAACAAAAATTTTCATAGATATTTCGAGTCTAGACCGTTTTATTGATTTAGATTTTACGATTACTTACTATTGGTTGTGTGTATGTGATGATGTGTTCAATTTTACAATTTAAAACCCTAAACGATACGAGTTTATATCAAATCTACTTAATTCCAGTTTATAAAAATTTATACGAAGTTTATTTTTAGTAGTTAAAGTACTGGCTTTTAAGATCTTGACAGTTCACGTATTTAAACAAAACAATTCTATTTGACCTATTTTTGTATATATGTGACCATTTTGAATGTGTAATGAATAAATAAAGAATGTTTACTGTAATCACTTGATAAGTGCGACAATATCGCGAACACGCAAGAGAATTCGAATGACATGTTTTCTTCATCGCTTTCTATTACAAAAGTCAGCTTGGATAGCAACGTAACATTACCGCTTTGTTGTAGACGAATGCAATCAATACAATCAGATAATGCGTTAAGCCTCTACGATTCTGTTACATATCACCGTCTAAATATGCTTCTATAACTTAATTACGTTAGTTTATTGTTTTGAAGTTGTTCTTATTGTGTGTTGGCTTATTATTATTGATTTAGGTTAAAAATTAAAGTTGTTTGTTTGAAATCTCGTAATACAATTATCTGAAAAATAAAACCTACCCAACAATTCAACTATTTAATCAATTCATTGAGGTCGATGTATTCTATTTTTCAACAGTGTCGGTGAGGTTTTGAGTTCTATGTTGAATAAATGCTGGGGGAAGCGGCCATGATTTATCGCACTATGGTGGTTGAATATCTTTCATTAACGTTGTACCCTAAAATATATGGTGTGCTTTTTTGGGACGTGATGGATGAATAAATAATGAATAAATAATGTTTTTTTGAAGTTTTAGCTATTTATCTTTAAACATATTTTTAAAGTGTACATTGTTTGCATTTTGTTCTTTTTCACTAATTCCTAATAAATATGTCTCTCTCTATTACTCTTGCGTAATCCTTTAATCCCTTTGTTTCCATATGTGTGTACGATTCATTAACACAACTGTTATATATTTCAACTATGTTTAGTTCATCCTCTGTTAATCATATGTTTTTATTCGCCTATTGTAGGATGTCTTTAGAGTTATTTGAGACCATTCAAGAATGTCGATCGTTTGCTGCTGTCTTTCATTCTGAAAGTTTTAGTTTTTTCTCCAACGTCAGGTGATCGTATACCAAATTATTATTTTTTTCTTCGAATGTATAAAAGAACATAACGGAGCTCTATCAGATGACTCTTGTTAAGGGACTAACACATCAGTGAATGTTGTAATAATGTCTGAATAAAATTAGAGAAATATTTGCTTTGTTACATTAATAATTAATATCTATCTACTTAGTGCTTTGTTCATCTTTAGCTTTTCCTGAAGAGGACCCTATCATCAGTGGTACAGAAATGCAATATCAAGCAGGTGACGAGATAATGCTTAATTGTACTTCTGGTAAGAGCCATCCACCGTCAGTACTTCATTGGTATATCAACGAACAACAGGTATATATCGATTGATATGTCTCTCCTTTATCTAATATTGAAAATTGTTACGAAGGTTGTAAGCCCTCAGTCATTGGTACATTATCCACTTTCTCAACATCAAGAAGGCTTATTCTCAACAACATTAGGTTTAAACTTTATATTGAATAACCGATATTTTCATGATGGTTCTATAAGAGTTAAATGTGTTGCATCATTACCACCACTGTGGAATCATGGAAGTCACGGAACTGTTGTGCAGAGTTTACCGATGCAAGACATTCGGGAAGCGTCACTACTTGGTGAGGAATCTACCCTACTCAATCTTTACACTTTGATGTGTGTGTGTGTCATATAATAGTTACCCAAAATGTCCAAAACACTCCTTATTGATAGTATTTCGAAGTCATTGTAGACTTAATTCACGTTTAATTTACTGAAACGATCTTTCTTGTAGTAAGGAGTATATGGGCATCTTTATCAATAAAAGTGATGGTGGCTCTTAATATTTGATTGTAAACTTTTAAAAATTACAGTGAAATCATCATCAAGGATGCATTTATATTCAACGAATCTCTACATCTTCACTGCCTTTTTTATTTTCCTACAAATCAAAATGTGATAGAATTTCTTTTATGAGAGAATATGGTTAAAGCACGGTCTTATAAAGAGGTTTTGACACTACCCTAGGCTAGAAGTAGTTCTAATTGAAGTTACATGTGGCGCAACAGTCTAGGCAACGAAAAGCAAGACATAGACAAAAATGTAAGCTAGAAAAAGATAAATGCAATAACTTACTGCAATAAACCAAGATCGTTAAGTTGTCCAGAGCATATTTTTTTTAATTGTAACAATTGCAATCGTTTGTTGGTCATTTGTTGGTGTTTGTTGATCTTAGTTCAACATTTGTTAATTATTATGTTTTTTATTATTGTAGAAATAAATGTGGGCTGTTCATTTGGCTGAAAGTTGTTTCTTTTTTAATGTTTCTTTGTTATCAATACAGAAAATGAAACACAATCGTTTGTTCGTTATTTTGTATAGAATACTCTACAACAACCATAGACAATTATTAAATAAGCCAGATGGACGTACTACAGACATGTATTGAAAAGACATGGATAATCGCACACTCTACAACACTTTCTTCTATACTCCATGGACTATCTCTAGCTATCTCTATTTTTTTCAAATAGTCATCTTTGTTTTGATTCAAGTTCCCTAGACATTTGCGCCACTTAGGAACTACAGTTACATACAATAACGAACTCATGCTATATCAATGTTTTTAGTATTGGAGTGTCAAGACCTGTTTATAAGACTGTGGGTTAAAGTAACACAATCTTCAATATAGTATGGAACAAAAACTGAAATTGTTTAAACGCTACCATTTTTATGTAATCTGTTTCAATAGCCATTATATTAGCTACTACTGCCCCATTTTTGTTAATATAACTAATTGTTACGTAACATTACAATGAATAAAATATCAATTTTGTTGCTCATTTGTTATGAAGGTAAAATAAAATGAAATAGTTATAAATAACCAACAAGTGATTTTATAGAATGTTCAAAATTATGTATAATTTTAGTTAATGTCACTGCTTTCAAATATTCTCAATTACAATTGTGTCTTTCTCTTTAACAAACACTGTCAATAAACTGTGCAAGCTGAAATAACAAATCTTTGACTAGTTTCAGCAAAAACAAAAAAAAAACTTGTTCGTATAGTAACTTTCATTCGTACAATACAAACAATACATTAATAAACATATGAAATATAATGGACCATAACACATATTCTATCTGCTTTCCGTTTAATATGGTGATCAATTTTTTTTTAATTGTGTATTATTTCGAGAGTCTAACTAAATCAGACAGATATTCAGTGGTGTTTTATACCTATATTATACCTATATTTAGTTATAATGCAAAAACTTTTAACCTACATTGATGTTAAAATTCCCAGGAAGACGTTTTAATCTGATATCCAATACCTATTGTAATTATAAGGTTTGGATATTTATCGAATACATTAAACCTGCACTTATTTGAATGTTTGTGAAAACTCGGCAAATAGTATATCCTTTAGTTACAGTCTTATCAACCTTTTAGCTGTTTCACACAACATATCTTAGAAAATAATTAATACAGGGACTGTTATCGAAACTGAAAGTACACGAATCCCTACTATCTACTTTGAATAAGGCAGATTTAAATCATATGTGCTCTGTTACTGCACCTTCATTATTTTATATTATTATTAAATAATTATGCTAAAAGAATAAATACTACTGTTTTTTTTTTTAATTTTTAATTGAATTATTCAATTTTATACTCTCATATACCTGATCCTTACAAAAGAAAACTTATATAATTCACATTATTGCAAGTTAAGGTCAATAGTGCCAGCTAATGTTAAAATTTGTGACATTATTATTAAAATATCTTTACACATTTTGTATGAATTAGAAATGATCAAAAGATTTCAAGTTTATTCAGATTTAGCGATTACAGATAAAACATCAGTTTACGAAGCGGTCCTTTACGTACAACGCAAAACTTATAAGCTGATATGCTTAGTATGAATGTCATCTCCATAGCATACATAATTATTTATTAAGAAAATACACTGTTCTAGTTATTTAATTCACTAATTCTAATTATTTATGCATAGTGGCATGTCAGTTAAGCATTGTAGTACTGGTTAGATACATTTTGAAATAATTTTTTTTAATAGTTGTCCAGCAAAAATGTACTTAATACAAAATGGTTTTCGCAGATATGGTATTGTTTCCTACAAAGTGATATAAGAGACTGTGTAAGCCACACTCTTTGCTTAGTAGTAGTGTCAAGTCAAAATAAATTTCCAAATTTCCATGCTTGAAATATTATCGAATAAATAATTTACAAAAAAGTACAAATTGAACCACTGTTAACCACCATTGTAGTTATTAGATGATACAAACATCATTTCGGTTTGAATTTTCTTCACGCCCTCCCAAAAATTATAAGAAATAACTTGATTAAAAAGCGATGGAAAATGGAAAAAAGTATTGGCAATGTCACATAACAATAACGTTTTGTAGTAACAGCTGGAAAAGTACGAAGACTTGCCATAGTTTATTCTAATTGAAAACGTCTATAATTTATAACATCTGACAGTTTGACAATCTATTCAGATGACGAGTTCGATTATTCATTTTATGATTAAATGAAAAGAGGAATGAAAAATAGTCTGTTGATTGTATCGCTAATGTAAGTTACCTATCTAATAAAAAATAACTATTGATTAACCATATAAAAGCTCATTTGAAAGTTTGCAGGTTTATAGTAGCAACATCAAAATTCTCTTTCCATATCCATCAATACAAACATTTTCAAAAAATCATAATACCTCCCAATGCCACTTGCCATTATTTGAAAAAGTGCTTCCATGTATGTGGTCAATTTAGTCGTACAACATCACTTATTATTTTCCTTTTATCAATAATTAATTCTACTCGAAGATTGATATCCTGTACGATCTGCACGCTCTTTTGTTACGTGCGGACGTTTATTTAAATATAATACGAACATATTCATTCCTATTACGTGATGCATATATTTTTACCTAGTTTAAAGGAAAAATTTCAATTTGACACATCTTCAAAAAAGATAGACATATCGGGTCAGCACTAGCCACTTACTGTGATAAGTTTATTTATAAACAAATCAAACAACGTTAAAGAGATCATAAGAATAAAGCAATCAAAAACAAATTGAATTTAGGTATAGAGTAAAATTTCTTGAATTTGTCTGAAATTGATAAGTAAATTTTGTTTACTTCACAAATGAGGAAAACCTGAGAATTGGTAGATTATACGATGAATACAAAACAAAAAGATAAAAATGGTAGTACATAAAATTCTATTAAAATGTGATTATCATTGTATCAAAGGAAAATCAACTGAATGACAAATTATCCTAAAAATCGAATTGCAATACTAAACATGTCTTATGAGTAGAGCTTGGGAAATATGCACTAGAAAATGGCCCAAGTATGCACGCAAATATGCAGTTAAATATGCATTTATGCCTTTAAATATGCTGTTAATTGGTCTTTTTCGCTGAAAACTTACGATGAAAATCAAAACCCATTTACACATAAATTTTTATATATACATATTTATTTATAATTTTAAATGTAAATTAATATAGATTTAGATTCTTATTTTAACCAGAGTTAGTAGGTTCCCAAATTCATTATTTAATGGGCCTCTCTGCGGGAAGTAGTATGCGCTCTTTATTTGTTAGCTACGTACTCTATGACGCAATATTTTTGACCCAAGTCAGTCAGATTTTACCATTAAAATTTGGGACATTCGGTATTCAGAGTATTGTGTATTCTATATATAGCGGTAAGAAATATGTGCGGTGAAACGTTTCTGCGGTGAATGGTACGCGGCGATTTATCCTAGACCGACCATTCTGATGTTAAAAGTTCTATTATTTATGACTACACTCACAATGGAGTGAATAAACACAACTCATCTGTAGAGGATCGATTTTATCTTTGTTATCTAGAATAATTCTTCTGCTGTAATCAGGTGACTTCAAAACATACCTATATTGAAATTTTTGAAATCATTCTTAACTGTTTGGTAGAGCATTCCTGAATATATTGATTGTACTGTCACTTGAGTCTATCTAAAAAGATGATGTTTGATTTCAAATTTATGATAAAATCTATGTTATCTGTTTAACTATTTTCCCTCGGAATGTATTTAATGATGTTATTTTTGAAATTTATGTTGGCACAGGAATTGTGAAAAGTCTATGTAACATACTATTTAAGGATAAAATTTTATAGTTGAAAATGTATAAAAATAATTAAATAAATCATTGTTTCTTTCAAAATAATAATAATGCCAACAACAACACGAAGAGACGTAATAAAGCTTAATAAAGCTTCTATGTGTCTAAGGTGTGTATACATTTGAAACTTGAACACTTGACAGAAGAGCAATGTTTGCCTCTATTTGCACTTGCAAGCAATTTCTAAGTATAGGAGTTATTTTCGTTGTAGATATCATGAAAACTATGAACTTTTACGTTCTGTAGAAATTTGAAATTATTCTCTTGAAATTTTATATAAAGTAGATATTGTATTATTTATTAATTTTTAAACAGTTATTTATCTAGTACTGAGATTACCGTGGAGATAAAAACTTGTAACAATAAACAGGACTGATACATTAAGTTAATTGATGGCAATTGGTAAATTCAGACGAATTCTTCGTCAAATATTTATATAGCAACAGCAGAAAGGAAACAAAAAACGCTTCTTTCAGGTTATCCGGTTTTAACCGGATGACGGCATTCTTTTACCGCCAGATTTAACCAGTTTTACCTGGCAGGTCCAACTGAAAAAAAAAACAGTTTTTATGATTATAAAAATAAAAAAATCACAGATAAATAAATATAACAATAGTTATAAATAGTATATAAAATTATAAGTAGTGAAAGTCTAGCATTACGAAACGAGTATGTAAGTTGTAGCGCTTAAATTGATAACAATAATAATAATAAATGCTTGTGTTCCAAGTAAAGTAAGTAAAAGCATTACTAAGAAGGGTGCCCTTCCGCGACAGATGTGCGGTTTAGATTTCAGAGGGCCTGAAAGACTGAAATCCTTAATATTCTCCATAAATACCTGCGCTTGGGATTAGCTGAACGATTATTCTGTTTGCGAAAGATGAGGATTATTTTCTGTTAGTGGTCCTAGCCACATACCCCCGAATCAACTACAAAATTGAAAAACAAAATAATTAACTGAAATAATCTCTTTTAAACCGAAGGGGTGAGTTCATAAATTGTAAGTGACTGCCAAATATCCTACGAGTTTGTCTCTTTACTGTGCAAAGAATAGAGTTACAACAAATATTGAGTGGAAATACTTATACATATAGATAAAATAATTGCATTAACTCGCAGAAATATTTTATTGCACTATCGACTGGATAAAGAAATATCTATGTTCGGTATTACCGTCTTCTTTTTGGTAATATGGTAAACTGAGCCTCACCGCGTCAAAACAAAGTTCAGCTCAACAATAATAATAACACCAGACTATTGTTATTCGACTATAAAATAAACATTGTTGTTGTGGCTCTCCAATTTATTGAAATTCTATTTTTTATACTATTAACTCTTTATTTATTAATAACTATGAATTATGATTTTGCAATGACTATTGTTTAATATATTAATGTTCTAAGATTGAGTCTTGATTCTGAACTGTCTTTGGACTGATTTTGGTGGTTATTATATATCGTTCTAGAGTCAACATACCAGGGACAACCCTTGGACATTGAACATCTCCAGAAGTTGTATCAGTTGCCAAAAATTATATTATAATGATGTTAGCATTAACGATAATGATTACTAATGATGTTAACAATAATGATTAATGAGATTACAGATAAGAATGGTATTGATAATACCAATGACGCTATAATAACAATTACAATAATAATAATAATAATAATAATAATAATAATAATAATGATAATAATAATAATAATAATAATAATAATAAGAGGGTTCGTTTTGAACGGTCATCACTAAATTCGTTAATTTCTTGTTCATGTTGTTGTTCTTGACGAATCAATTCGGACAATTGTTGTGCTGTAACTGGCGGTGCATTTATGTTTGTGTTGAATATTTTTAAACAACAAGAATCGGAGATTCTGTGTGGAGATTTTGTAACACAGAATATTTTTCTTAACATTTTGAAAATACCACACCATTTAAATATGTTATATAATAATACTATGCTGATGATAGCTCCGACAAAAGAGATGATTATGGAGAACCAATTAGAATGTTGTATAATGAAAGGTTTATTTAATTCATTATTTAGAATTTCATCGAGTTTCTTTAGTTTATGAGAAGAATATTTTAGTTCATCCAATTTAACATTAGAAAATTTGATTGGTTTTAATTCGATTGGAAGTAACTTTAATTCTTTGGTTCTATTACAGCATTCATCTTGAGTTATGTCGAAGAGTGGCATAAATGTAAATGTTGTATTTTCTTTAACGTTGTTGGAAGCTTCTAAGGTAGTGCTTTGGGTATACATGCGGCATTCATTTTTTAATCGCAATGTCCCGCTACGATAAATTTTGATGTCTTCTATGGAAGTGTCGCATGATAAAGTTGCCATTGTTGGGTTAGTCATTATAAATATCCATGAATTTTCGGATATTTTATGCCAGATTTCAAATTCTGCTTTTACTGTTCTTGTAGCACAATCATCAGGAATCTTGTCAATTATTGTTGTGAAAAGGACTACTTCACAAGTGGGATGGACCAATACTCTCCGTAACGTAGATATTTTACAAATATGTTCATTAGTTGCAACACTTTTGCAATCACCCAAATCCGATAGTAAAGAGTAATATACCCTTGTCTCACTTATCAACAAATAATTGTAGGAAGGTTCTATATAGGTGTATAGGTGGCTGGAATTATGATACGCTGGTAAAGGTAGAAGTTTATATAAGTCATACATAAGGTCATCGACTATAGGGATTTTGATCGAGAATATAGTCAAACCGTCTATATTAACAATGTTTAAGGTGGTTAATTCAAAATATTTATAGACTGTCGTTGGCAGCAAAGGAATTGGAAATTCTTGTCCATTTTTAAGTTTAATTTTGTTTAATTCGTCGAGCAATTTTCGAGGAGTAATAATGTGAGGATGCAAGATGTTATGTTTGCCTAACGTAATCGGGGAAATCAATAAATCGACTTCTTCTAATAAATTGTTAATCATTACTGATAATAACGATATATGCTCATTAATTTTTTGTTGAAGGCTTAAATTATTGATATTATTATTGATAGTATAATAAAGGTATTAATCGGCACCATCTGAAATAGTAGGTTTAATCAAATTAGAATGATATGTTTTAACTTTATTACCGATTTTGATTTTGAAATTATTTCTATTCAAAACTTCAACTATTTTGTACGGACCTTTATAATTAGGAGACAATTTCTTTGTTAGTCCGGGGTTGATTTGTTTATTGAGAACGTAAACTAAATCGTTTACCTTGTAGTCATGAACAATGAGTTTGATATCATAATATTTTTTAGATCTTTTTTTATTTTCAATGATATGCCCTCTAGCGATCTGTTGAGTTTTATTTAATTTTAATCTCAAATTACTAATATAATCGTCATAACTATATCTAAATTCAGGTGGATTCGTGATACTATTTGGTAAATATGGTTTAAATCCAAATAATAACTCATATGGGGAATAACCAGTCGAATTATGAACATGAGAATTGTAAGCATACATTGCAAAGGGAATATATTCATCCCAATCTGATTGACTATCATTAATATAATGTTTTAAATAATCTTTGAGAGTTAGATGTGAACGTTCTAAAGCTCCGTTAGTTTGTGGATGATATGGGCTTGATAAAATATGTTTCGTTTTAAAGAGTTTTGTTAATTCTTTAAACAAGGTTGACATGAACTCGGTTCCTTGATCGGATAAGATTTTCTTGGGAATTCCAAACATAGTGATATAGTTAGCCAATTCTGAAGCAACCGTCGAAGCTTCATGATTTTGGATTGGTTTTGCATAAGAAAATTTCGTGAGATCATCTTGCATAGTCATTATGAAACGATTACCTCGTTCTGTATTAGGTAATGAACCTACAATGTCAATGGCTAATTTCTCGAAAGGGTATTCACTTGTGGATGTGATTTCCATAGGAGCTTTGCTCGGACTGAAGTTTGTTTTGTTTAATTGACAAGAAGGACATCGTTTTATATATATTTTTATATCTTTCTTCATATTATTCCATTTATAGTTCTCTTTGATTCTTTTATATGTGCGTGAAAAACCAGAATGACCCGCTAATTTGGAGTCATGATTGTCTTTTAAGATCTGTTCGATTTCTTGTTTAGTGTTTGGCTTAAATTTTTCCTTATTAATTATAATAACCTGAATGCTTGTTTTTGAGAATAAGTAATGCAATATTTCAAAAAACATTGATCTCTTTATATTTGTATTATCATAAGTTATATCTGGAATATGAATAGTTTTAACTTTGTTGTTAATTAATTCGGTTTTTAGGTGTTTTATAGATTGGAATATTTCCTTGTAAGTAATTTTATCGAAATGAAATTGCTTGGTAAATAACAGGTATGTCATTTTATCATTATTTTGTAATTTTAAAACTGAATTAAGAGAGGTTTTACTTGTATCGATTTCTGGTAAATTATAATTGTCTTTAAGTGACTGTGAATGATTGTTATTTTCATCCATGTCTATTGAGAAAAAACGACATTAGGAAAATGCCTGAATAGTTGATCGTTTTTTGTTTCGAATTGAGGAGTGATTTCTAAATTTTTATAATGATATTCAATAAAATTTTGAAAGGTTTCGTTATTTGTTATATTTAGTTGAATTGATCTTGATAATGCATCAGCATTTGAATTCTTTTTCCTGCTTTATAAATAATGTCATAATCATATTCATTTAGAGTTAATCTCCATCTAACTAACCTACTACCAGGGTCTTTACAATTAAAAAGATACGTTAAAGGTTTATGATCCGTTACAATCTTGAATTTTCTACCGAATAGGTATGGTCGAAAATGCTTTACACTCCATACTATAGCCAGAAGTTCTTTCTCTGTGGAGCTATAGTTTTGTTCAGCAGAGTTGAGCGTTCTACTAGCGTATGCAATTGGTAGATCTTTACCGATCTCGCCTTGACTAAGTACCGAACCGATAGCAACATTCGATGCATCCGTTGTTAAGATGAATTCAGACGAGAAGTCAGGGTACTGAAGTATCGGGGATTCTGTAATCATTTGTTTAAACATTTCAAATGCGTTCTGACATTCTTCTGTCCAAATAAATGAAATGTCCTTTTTTAATAATTTGGTTAAGGGTTTTGCCGTGTTTGCGAAATTCTTAATGAATTTACGGTAATAACCTACAAGTCCTAGAAATATTTTGATATCTCTTTGATTTTTTGGGATTGGAAAATTTACAACAGCTTGTACTTTTTCGGGACTAGGACTAACGCCTTTATCTGAAATTATATGCCCTAAGTAAGCAATTTCTTTTTTCAAGAATTCGCACTTGTCAGGTTGTAACTTTAAGTTGTTACACCTGAGTCTTTCGAATGCCATTTTAGTTTTGCTCAAATGACTTTGCAGATCAGATCCGTAAATTACAATGTCGTCCAAATATACAAAACAATGAATACCTTGTAAACCTGTGAGTATTGTATTCATTAATTTTTGGAAACATGCGGGTGCATTCTTCAACCCGAATGGCATCCTATTAAACTCATAATGACCTGTTGGTGTACTAAAGGCAGTTATTTCTTTATCTGAGTCTTTTACCGGTATCTGATGAAAACCTGAGGCTAAATCAAGTGTGGTAAAATATTTGCTGTGACCCAATTGATCTAGAATATCTTCGATATTAGGTATAGGATAAGCATCACCTATGGTGACATTGTTTAGTTTTCTATAATCTATTACAATTCGCCATTTTTTTATACCTGATGCATCGGTTTTCTTTGGCACAACCCATAGGGGTGAGTTCCATGGTGATATTGATGGTTGGACAATGCCTTGCCTTAACATTTTATCAATTTGTTTATTTACCTCTGCCTTATGGGCTTCTGGGTATCTATAAGTTTTTGTAAATATAGGCTTATTATCGGAAAGTCTAATTTCATGTTTTGTTGCATCAGTACATGTTAAGTGATCTCCTGGTAATTGAAAGATGTCATTATATTCTTCGCATAATTTTTTTATTAAATCTCTTTCTTCACTATTTAAATGAGATATTCTTAAATTCTCGTTTAATAAATTCAGTCGATTAGGACTGTTGGTTTGGAATATTTTATATTCGGGGGGTAATTTCTCTAATTGAATATTAAGAAGTGGCAAATGAAATTCTGTAAGATTTGTATTTAGAACTGTAGCTAATGTTTTACCGTCATGATTTACTGATGTGATTGCTTTAGAAAGAAGGATTCCTTTAGAGATTTCAGTATCAGGAATGATACCTTCTTTGATTTCAGGGTTAGAAATTTTGATCTCGATTAGCGTCTCAGTTCGCGGTTTTAGAATGAATGTTTGATTCTGCTTTCTATTATTACAAATTAATTGAATTGGATTTGGTAAAGATTCGAGAAATAGGAGCTGCTTTGCGTAGTCAATTTTTGCGTTTTGTGATTGTATAAAATCAAGACCGATTAGACCATCGACTGGTACATTAGTTTTTTGATTGAGAATTTGGAATTTAATTGACAACACTTTATTTTGTACATGAAATGGAATTGTTGTAGTACCTACGGTTTCAACTGGAGCATCGGTGCTCAGTCCGTGTAAAATCAGCCTATCACGCGAGTTTAATCTAGTTAATTCGGGAATTAGACAAGAAGCTTTGATTAAAGAGACATTAGCACCGGTATCCAGAAGAAATCTGAGTTTACCAATTCTTGCTAACGGAGAATTAAGTTCAATGAATGAAGCTTCGTTGTCTGTTGTGAATATATTTAATTTTGGAACATCGTCAACATGGCTAGCGATTCCTCCAATGCGATGTTCTCCATTGGAGGAGCATGGGAGTTTAAATGAACGGCTTGGTGAGATGAACTTTGTGACTTTTGTTGTTGTTGTTGGCTTTGTTTTCTTTCATTATTGTATTTTCTTTTTCGACATTCACTGATTACATGTCCAAATTTCTTGCAATAATTGCATTTTTTATTTTCAGACTGTGTAATGACATTGAAATTTGATCTGATTGGTCTTTGTTCAGCCTTTGAATTATTTTGTGTATTTTGATTGGATTTGTTTGGGTTTTGATAGTGGTAGTTACTATGATGGTTATTGGAGTTTCGTTTGAGGTTTCGCGAATTAATATTCAATACTCTTTCTTCAGTAACCGCGGCAGTGAACGCGCAATTTAGACTATCGAAGTCTTTCCATCGTAACATTTGAGATATTTCTGGTTTACTATGATAAATAAATCTATTTAATGTGATTTCATTTATAGTTTTTATTCTACCCGGTAATTCAGAACTATCTTTGCAGTGTTGTTGAGCCGCGGAAATTGCTCGAGAATTTAACATTTCTAATCGTTGATAGAAATCAGATACGGATTCGTTATTATGTTGCCTTGTATTATTTAATTCTTCCATTAATTGCACATAATATTTTTTGTCTTGATATAATGTTTTTAATTTTTCGCGTAACGATTCCCAATTATTGAAGCCTTGGGAGGTTAATTGTTCTTTTGCTCGACAAGATATTTTCGACAGAATATAATACAGCAAAGGAATTTTTTGAGATTCGTTTGATAATCTGTTTGCATTATTACAATTCGCAATGAACTGTCCCAGTTCAAAACGGTTACCATTAAATTCATGGGGAATTAGTTTACAAAGAAATTCGATCGAGAATGAGCTTTCGATGAATGAGTTAGAATTTGTGGGTATATTGGTATCTAAAGGATCTGATTGAGACATTTTGATTTCGGATTTAGTTGATTAACAAAAGAGTTACTTACAGTAATAGCGTTCTTCTTGGATATTGGAACTGCACTTGAGACCGTTGTCTTTAGTTTTCACAAGTTCTTTCCAGCAACACTAGTTTCTCTTGATATCTTTGATATTCTGGATATTCTTGATATATTAGAGACTTTAGAGTATCCTACCGACTGCGCCAATTAATTGTGTTGTGGTTCTCCAATTTATTGAAATTCTATTTTTTTATACTATTAACTCTTTATTTATTAATAACTATGAATTATGATTTTGCAATGACTATTGTTTAATATATTAATGTTCTAAGATTGAGTCTTGATTCTGAACTGTCTTTGGACTGATTTTGGTGGTTATTATATATCGTTCTAGAGTCAACATACCAGGGACAACCCTTGGACATTGAACATCTCCAGAAGTTGTATCAGTTGCCAAAAATTATATTATAATGATGTTAGCATTAACGATAATGATTACTAATGATGTTAACAATAATGATTAATGAGATTACAGATAAGAATGGTATTGATAATACCAATGACGTTATAATAACAATTACAATAATAATAATAATAATAATAATAATAAGAATAATAATGATAATAATAATAATAATAATAATAATAAGAGGGTTTTAACATTGTTAACGTACATGAAGATCGATTTCAAAATAAAAGCTCGGATAGTGAACGAAACTTATCAATAATGTACAACTTTTATAATCTTTAAACATTAACAAACGTTATTATATTAGCTAAAGAATTTTTTGAACAAAAACAAAGTGATTTGATTTGATGAGCAAGTTAATTAATAAGTCTGATTCTTTATTAGATCTAACAAAGAATTAATTAATTAACTTGTTATTACATTAAATATATACAGAGTTGGTGGCCTAATATGTAGAGCCATCAGATCTTAATATTAATAGATATTAATAGAGAAACAAGTACGAAAGTTTCAAGAACGTGTACACTGACACACCAGCAGTATGTAAACGAAAAGCGACCCTTGTGACTGTTGTACAGTCGGGTGCGTTAAAATTTTAACGGTGAAGGTTGTGTGGTATAAACCTGACTTTCGCTTCAATAGTATGCTATTGGATATCTAGAGAAAAGAGACGATTTATTGATATACCTGAAATAAGAAAAGACCGCACCCCCATTGTAATGGAATTTTTTAATATTCCCGCAATAATTACTTTTGTGAAAATAATGATAATCTAATAGATTATATCATAGATAGATATGTAAATTACTTTCAGTTTCAATAATATTTCTTACGATCAGACTGTTTATTTATTTATGGTATGACTTCGACAGCAACTATTGGTTAAAGTAGGTAAAGCAATAAAGCAATAAATGTGGGGATCGGTCCGTCCTCAATACGAAAAATGGTTGAAGAACGGTTCAATCTATGTAGAAGAGGCGAAATTTTGCACCAAGAGTCGTTAAAATTTTAACGCACCCGACTGTACAAGAAAGGAAAAGTAATGCCTACTTTGAAAAATATCGTCACAGTGGGAAAGCAATTACCACCATATTGACACACAAAATATGGGGATATTTTTCTCGTTTCCTAAATTTTGTAATTGTAGAAAAAAAAATAGAAAAAATTTGAAAAACTGTATCGACCTTATCAAAGATCAATTGTCTTGGCCTTCACCCATGGTATCAGTGCCTGACCGAAGAGGGAGCTACAGGGACACCTACCCGGGCGCAATTTATCCCCGGTCCAGCTCTGAACAGTGTAACCTCTGAAAATATTATTAAAGTTTTTATAATTAACGGGTAGAGAATCCATAATATAATATTAGATAGAATTTTTTTTATTAAAATATAGGATATTCATAACACCATAATCAAACCCTGAATAAACAGTAAAATTCTATTTCTAGCTATTTGCATTGGTTAAACAGTATAGCAAATCTTGACGTACAAAAACAACTGCAACATAAACAGGCCAAGATAAAGGCCAAGGCAATGCTCCTTTCTAATATCAACACAAATTTATCTGTTTTTTTTATTTTTTACAGAAACTCACAAAAACTAAGAAACGAAAGAATTTAGATCCTCAATAGAGTCTCAATTTGAGGTGCTGGAAGCGCTATATTAGAACATTCAGAGTAATAAACACAGTATAATTTAGAACCACAATAGCACTTCAAAAAGTCGGTTTTTCGACGATTTGTCCACTTGAAGAAGCACTATTGTGGACCTAATTTAAACGAATAACATCTCAGAAGCACTTCAATGGTTTCAGTTTTGTTAGTGAATTTAAGGTTTTTGAGGTGCTATTGAGGACCAAATATAAATGGCTAGCGACTCAATAACACCTGATAAAGACAGGTTTTTTTTTGCATTTTCCTGTCACTCAAAAATCGTAATTAATCCAAAAAATCAAATAAATAAATAACAGTATAAAAGATAAGTTGAAATGATCAGTCATATTACAAATTTGCTATCTAAATGTAGGTTCCAGATGAACGGGAACATTTATTTCTCCATTAAGAAAAATTTATTGTAAATATAAATTCTGTACATTAGCGGTAATTAATAAAGCTCTTTAAAATGAATGAAAATGAATAACACCTGAAAAGCCTCAATTAAAATAATAAGAATTAATACGTATTTTTTCAATATTGAAATTTATTTTTCTACATTTAATATTTAGACATAAATATTATATACTACATTTATAACACGAAATAACAATATTTATAACTGGCAATTACTTACTTATTAATAATAAACAATTAAGATTTCATGTAAACAATCAGAACTGATATAATTGAGTAGACTCCTCGGACAATCTGAAAATGATTCAAGAATATTGTTATCTCTTATATAAATACAACTGTACATGAAACTACAGAGAAAAACTAAATGAACGTAACTGTTAATCCTAGTACGTAATTGATTGCATAATTCTCTGAAAATAATATGCGAATTTGTTTTTGTGTACAAGTCTGCGCGATCGAATAAATTTTACGATTTCTTATATTCATATTGTACCAGATGATTTGTTTAAATGCTTCGTGGAGATTTTCACTCTAGAATAAAGCAAATATTGAAAGTATTCATAATTATTTAAAGTCTTATGAATACTTACAACAGTTTCTGTAGATTGTCCTGCCATAATAAGTGCAATGAATGTTGTTCTAACGACGATACAACAATTATTGGTACGTATCGATAGTCGTATTCTACATCGGTGGTTTCCATTGAAAATATTGCAGACACCACTTTCAATACCCATTAATCCACATAATGAAAAACAAACTATGTATTTAGAAATTTCCTGAATTTTCCTGTGAAAAATCCTGTAAATTTACATTTAACATAATCGTAAGTATTGAATAAATAAACTGCGATAACGGCATTGATTGCAACCATTGTATTAATAATCTTATTGAAATAATTTTCATTAATTTTTTTATCTTTGATTTAGTTGCCTCGACTGCATTATCAACTGACCTCTTCAAATAAATTTTAAATAAGTTTTGGATTCGATAACCTAATATTGGCTGCAGATTTAAACAATGAATCATTTCATCAAATTAATTAAAGGAATTAATACGTAGGAAATAATAAAAAACGCAGGTGCATATTGAGTAAACTGTTGCCAATTCATTTCATCAACAAATAAACAAATTTTTTGTTAAATAAAACTGATATATTGTTGATGCAATAGATTTAACTATAATTAAACCATCACTTTTTGTCTAATAAATCTGTAATATGGTTGTATTTATCTTACAACTACAAAATATGATCACATTAACATGTGTTTTTTGTACAAAATCAATGAAACTCCATAAATTAAACAGATTAAATAACATAATAGGTCTATATTCGGGTACAGAAAAACCAGACTCATCAATTCAGGACATTCATTAAGTACTCATCAAGTTGTTGAGTGTGCCCAATATGGTGATTACAATAAATAATTTAGTTTCTACAATTGAGAAGAAAGGTCATGGTTGAATATTCCCCTTGAACAATCTAAAAACAAAATGGAAACAATTTTACAAAAAGTAAATTTCAAGACAGAGTAAAACGACAGGAGAACTCAACTGCTAATTCTAGTTCATTATTAAGTAAATAGTTTTCTGAAAATCTTATCTTAAATTTCTTCTATGCACAAATCAGTACAATTACATAAATCTTACGATTTTCAACATTCATGTTGTACCAATTGATTGGTTGTAATGCATCGTATAATCCTTCAGCCTGAAAAAGAACATCATTAGAAATAATTACTTGACCTTTTATAAACACTTACAACTGTTTCTATAGATTCTGCTGCCATCATGTTGTATGAAAATGCTGTTACAGTGAATAAACAAACTACTGGTACATACCGATAGTCATAAGTGGAGATGACTGATCCCTTTTAAATTAAATTATTATTAATTTTTCATTCATATTATATTTAATGAATAAATGATTTTTACCGTAACAATTGTTAAAATTACACTTATAAAGGCTAGTAGCCCACAAAATTGCATTTCACTCAAATAATTTGAAAAGATTAATACGCAAATATCTAATTACTTACATTAACAATTCTTGATGACGTTTAATATAGTTGCATAGATTAGATTTTACTTGTTTTTGATATTCTGGATCATCCACCAAATGATTGCTAAATGAATCGGCAGTTTCAGATTTCATTATTTCATTAATTTGATCAATTAACATTAAATACTGATATTTTATATGTTGTGTGTAATAAATAATCATAAAAGTGATGGCTGCAAATGTGGTAACTCCACCAATAACGTAACCAACTTTATAGATTGATGCCACAAAACTCGATTATTCTGGATAGTAGTCAACGAAATATTTAATTGGTGGAAACGATGTATAGTCGTAATCATGATAAAAAATAGGGCTAGACCACAAAAGAATGTGCTCCTTATGTTAAAGATTGTAAGAAGTGATACAATTTTCATTTCTTTTTTAATTGTTGCTTTTGTTGTTTCACATGCATTATCCACAGGCTGTATATTGATTATTTCAAATAAATTCGACAGGTTTTGGGTTTGTTAGGATTTTAACAGAACCTACCATTGGCTGTAAATTGATAAAAAGAAATACAATGATAGTTAAACAATTGATTACTCTGTGGAATTAATTAAATAATTTATTACGTAGAACATTGTAACGTTATTTGCCACGGGTTAAAGCTGGCCAGAGAAGTCAGGGTATTTTTTAGTGTAACGTTAGTAGTTAGTGTTAGTTGTGTGGGGATACTCGAGCGCCACTCTCTTGAATAAGAGAGAATTATTAGATGGTACAAAATAAAATAATTTATTCTAATAACTAATAAATTAATACAGATAAATAATTAATAGACGGGACGGTTCTGGTTAACTCTGGTCGCCAACAAGCCACAGCAGAATTGATAAACGGAACGGTTCTGGTTAACTCTGGTCGCCAGCAAGCCACAGCAGAATTAATAGAAGGTCATTAGGAACAGGTTCTTCCGTCGAAACAAACCACCGAGAAGAACAAGGATATCTCTAGATCGCATCCAAGCCACCTACAAAGACGGTTAGGAATGATAGGGAAATCGAGCATCTAGGTCACATCCAAGCCACCTATAAAGTCTCGATCGGAGTCGGACTCCATTTGACGCTTAACGGTGCGACTTATATACTTTTCTCCAAGCGGCCAGTTCTCCCACTCTGTGGGCACGCGCACTTGAGCTCGCTCGCTCAGTCCATTGCTGGCTTGTGTTGAGGACGGTCCATTACAACATTAAGAAAAATGCTGGTGCCTAATGGACAAATTCTTTCATATCTAATTCATAAAAGAACAAATAAATTTGAATCACTGCACACGGAATTTGTGTCAATAGAAAAGAAATTAATAATTTTTTTATTGAATAACACTGATATATCATTGATCCAAAAAACTTCACAATAATTAAACTATCGTTTTCTGTTAATTTATTCCATAAATGTGCCACATAAGACATCATATTCAAATTTCTATATTATCAACCGTCGACGGACTGAACACGAATATATTGATGTTAATCTAATAATAACAATAATAATATTTAATATGCGATATTTTCAGGCGTAGAAGACGCATCCATTTTTTATTGATTGTTTATTAGATATATGGATAGCCCCAAAAGGTTTATTTCATATGTTTTCTTTGTTTATAAGGTCGGGGTGTAAGACACGTACTATTTTTCAGATCTATTTTCAAGGACAAAAAAGTGCGTATCATGCGTTGGCATATACCGTCCTTTGTTATTTGTTTTTTGTATTTGAATAATTCATTAATCACTTGTCATTAGAAGATTTGTAGGTCATCAAATTCAGTTTGGCATTGACCATCTTGCGTTGATGCGATGAATGGTGAGAAATTTCGTCAATTAACAGCACTCACCTCATAAAGCCTTTGGTACAATAGCTCCACCACCCCCTTACGATGACCATATTTTATAGTTGCCTTATTTGAAAGAGATTAAAAAGCTGAAATTGATCGTTTTTAGTGAGTCTTGGACATGGTCCTTTAATTTTTTCCCTTGAGAATCGTGTAAACGATTAATAAACAATAATTACAATTTTTAAATCGTAGTACTTGTTTTTTATAATTAGACCAACTACCTACGAAAAGTGTCATCTCAAAAAAACTGGGCCAATCAGACAGTGAGAGATGTAAACTATATGGATTGGAAAATGAAACCTCCGAACACATATTAATGCAAATGCAAAGTTTTAGCTTCCATAAGTCCAATTCTTTCTGGGCAGTACGACCTTGTCACTACAACACCAAGGTTCCGGGATCCCAAACGGTTTTGGTCAGTATGGATGTAAAATAATTCCTATAAAAATTACATTTTATAAAAATACATATTTGGAAATATAAGTAATAGATCAAAATTTCCAAGCACGAAATGCAAGTTCGAAATGCACGCATAATACCACATTCTACCGGCACAGTATACTTGCAGATCGACGGCAGACTGCGGCTGCAGAAGTACGTGGTTCTGCCCTCACAGCCTGCTCTTGAAAGAGCAGGCATATGCTTGCGTCTTACGAGAGACGTCGTCGAGTACAGACGTCTGTCAAGAGAGCGATAAAATCAAAATTCATAGTAAAGTTAAGTTAAAAAAAACAGCAACAATTTAAACACCAGTGCGGCGAACAGAAATAAAAACAAACCTAAATTAGAACATCAATAAGATGCTAGAAAATCATAAATTCACTCTAATACAAAATAAAAAAAATAATAAACAAAATTCACCAAACACAGAAGACAACACTAACTCCCAAGAAAAGGAAATTCACATTAGAAACGGAAAATAAATTTGAAACGTTATCTAATCATTCAGATAGTGAAGAAGAAGCATATAATGAAACCATGGAAATAGATTCAGCAAACACTAGATATCTAATACCAAATGCCCCCGATGGTCATACACGGCAGGCTAAAAAAACAAACAGAATTATTGCTAGTATTGAAAGAAACGTGCAAAAACTTACACCAACAAAACATAAAGTGCAGTGAAGTGTACAAAATACGAGGAACGTATAGACCCGCGTATCTAATTATAACAGACGCAAGTGTGAACATCAAAAACCTACAACGAAAAATTAAATACGTGTGTTACATAAAGATAAACTGGGAAAGACATATCAACAAAAAAATAATCACACAGTGCCACAAGTTCTGAGCAGGTCCAAACCTGCCTTTCTTGTTTAATTTATACTGAGCTCCAACAGATGGCTCTGATAGAACTTGTTCTCAAACATTGGTTCAGGGGTAATTACACTACAGGTCTATCCACACAGAACCTCAACGTAACAGATCAGTAAAAGTTCTGTTAAGCCCTGTTCACATGTATCGAACGATCACGAAGGGGAACGAATCAACGATTGCAAAAAAAATGGATTGGAATGGGACCAAACGCCAACGAATGGGATTGTCATACCTAGACTGAAGTAAAAGTTCTGTTAACCCCTGTTCACATGTATCGAACGATCACGAAGGGGAACGAATCAACGATTGCAAAAAAAAATGGATTGGAATGGGACCAAACGCCAACGAATGGGATTGTCATACCTAGACTGAAGTAGATGAACGACCTTGCATTCACTGGTGTTCCATTCCTTTGTGATCGTTTGATAGATGTGGACAGTGCTTAATAATACGCCCGGCCAGCAGCCAATCAGTGTCAATGGTGACCATTCGCACGGATCTGTAATGTCATGTCCATACATGGAAAAATGATATCTGGCTTTCGCACGCAAAGTTGCTGACATTTGGTGGCGAAATTTGAACAAATTATTCGGAGAACACATTTACTGGGTACATTAAATTATCTGTAAACATGTCAATATTATATGCTAAATAGACCGAATTCTTTTTACTGAAAGAGAAGAGCCTCTTCTAAAGTCGGTTAATGTAATAATTTGTTGTACATATAATCGTTTCTTTTATAATATTTAAGAGAAAATGTAGGATGCGATTATGAATCTGTGTGAAAATTCCAATTTGAATGCATGGCAACGATAATTTTTACTACGTGTATGGATGTCATTTCTCTTACGTTGCGGTTCTGTGTGGATGGACCTTAACGCTTTTCGTTGTTGTTGTTCTTTCATTTTTCGTAGAACAAAAAACCTCTTTGATTTATTTCGATTGCACTCTTATTTCTCTATATATAGACATTATAAAAGAATCAAACTATTGCTACGACAACCAATAATTTGAATAAATGTGCATATGTGCATATGTAAACAGTAATTAAAGAAACTTTCCGAGGGGTTGTAAGTCTCTTGTGAAAGTTTATTGTGGTTCTTGTAAATTTCTATCTAAGGCTACGGCCAGATTTGCGTCCCATAGCTTCGTATATTTTGGACAATAAAATTATCGAGTTAACGCGGTGAGGTGATAATAAATATGGCGAATTCTGATTTTTTTTATGTATTTGTTGAACAAATGATTGACGAATTGAGTGTAGCAAATTGTTACTGAATGTGATTTAATAATTATCTTACTTTACTTTTGAAAAAAATAAGATAAACCCAAGAAACGATATGAACAGCGTAGGTCTAAACACCCCGGAGTGTTTGCGCGTTAATTTTTGTTGTTATAGCCTGTGATAGCGTGATCATTCGGAAGTTTAAGCCTGCTACACATTTTTGCCGTTTTACTACGCATTTGTCGATTCGCATTGTCCGAATGATGTACGCCGTTGGTTGATACGTATACATTTTCGTCGTTTTTTTTGTAGTTTGATGGATGAAGGCACATTAGATATAAGAGTATAGCTAGCAGTGGCGGCGACTATTGCCGTAAAAAGTGATAGAAAAAAGCGTGTGCGGTATAAAAAAAACGCCGCTTGGAGAAATCATTTACGAACAAATGGGTTACTCCTTTAATTCCAGTGGGGGATAGTAATCATTCAAAACAAATGTGAGGAAGCGTAGCGAAGGAAAGCATGATCTTGTGTCTCTTTCTATCGACTAGTAGCGAGAACTGCTCTAATGCGCATATGTTATTTTCAGAGGTGAGACATATATAACGTATCAGCACAATAATAATTCTATTGAAAAGCCATAAATTGATATGCATATTCACGGAAGAAGATTGGTCGACTTTAAATTTATTTATTTTTATACAGTACAAAACAATAAATTGAAAAAGTCAATATATGATACATTTTCAATTTGATGTAACATTTAATGTTTCACAACTGAAATAATCATTTATAAGTGCTGTACACATTTAGGAAAATCAGAGAACAAATCCTTAATTTAAAATTTTTTGCTTTAATTGTAAAGATAACGATTATCATACATTTTTGATGTAAAAAGAATAATTTATTCTTTCCTTTAAATTGTGAGGACATGTAGTATATTAATAGATGTTCAAGCCTGCGCAGAAACATCAAGCTCGCTCCTAAAAAAGGTAGGCAGATATAGGTTTCCTTGGGTACGCGTTACGGTGGTCTATTATCCGTATATTACTTATAAGTATATGTTTAATTCAAAAGGATAGGCAATTGAGGACATATATTTCTCCACACGAAGAAACTATAGTGACCTGAGATTTTCATTTGCAATTTCTCCTCATCCTTTGAGTTACATGATCCCAGAAACTGCTACGACCATACAAAAGCTACGTCACTGATTTAACAACGAACGACGATTAACAATTTTCAACCACACTACCGTCGTACAGCGGACGAAGAAAATTCAAAATCGTTTTGATATACAATTGATATACAATTGCTGTATTGTGTATTACAAATTAGCTCTAACAGTCAATATTCAACTTTTGCAATTGTCCACAATGTCTAGCAATCTTATACTGTAATATTCGTACTATATTGCTGCAACATACGCGCAATGTCTGTGCAATTGCGCTGATATATCCCCAAAATCTTGCTATAATACTGTACTGAAATGTCCGTGCAATATTGCACTGCAATATCGCTGCAATATTGCTGCAACATTGCGCTCCAATGTCCGTGCAATATTGCACTGCAATATCCCTGCAATATTGCTGCAACATAGCACTGCAACGTCCGTGCAATATTGCACTGCAATATCCCTGCAATATTGCTGCAACATTGCACTGCAACGTCCGTGCAATATTGCTGCAACATTGCACTACAATATCCGTGCAATATTGGCAAGTTTCCGCAAGGATTGTGTATCTGGGTATGCACCATTTGGTGAACCATGCTGTCAAGATATTGATTGCATTTTGGAGTTGGTTAATGCTTCTATTTAATTCAAGGTGTTGAATTATAATGGCAGTATCATCTGTAAACATTGCTATTTTACAGAAATCAAATGATGGAATATCGTGGGTGTAAATGTTGAATAGCGTCGGACCTAGGTAGTATGCTACCCTGCGGTATTCCAGCTCTAATTGGTTTGTAACTTGATAAAACTCCATTTATTCTAACTGCAAACAGACTTTTTTCAAGAAATGAGAATAATATTAATTTAAGATATCTTGGTAGTTTCAATTTATTTAGCTTATATTTTATGCCATCAATCCATACTTTGTTGAACGCTTGAGTGACATCCAGAAATACTGCTGTTGAGTATTGCTTTATTTCGAATCCGATTTCTTTAATTTCAGCAATTCTTTGTACTTGGTGTACTGCCGAATGCTCTTGTTTAAATCCAAACTGAGTCACTGGAATTACATTGTGGTTTTTTTGTTTTTTTGGTGGAGAGGAAATGCGTTAAGCACCTCTCACGTATGGTTCTACCCGCGTGATAGTGTGTGGACCCCATCCCCACTAAAACCCCTCCATTTTCCCGGGTGCGAGTCCGTGACCCTTCTTTCCCTCATCTAGACAGCGCGGCGTCACTTGGAGCGTGGCGCCGCATGGACCGGTTGGTCTACCTGTGAACAGAAACGAGTTGAGAAGTCGCACCATGGCAGGGGGAATGCCTGACCGATCTAATTTGTAGATTAGACCATTGTGCCAGACGGTGTTGAAAGCCTTGGAGATGTCTAGAAAGACGGCGCCAGTGGCATACTTCCAATCAAGGCTGACGGTAGCATATTCAGTGAGACGAAGGATTTGATGAACAGTAGAGTGTTGGGACCTAAAACCGAACTGTTCATCCGGAATGATCTGCTTGTCTGTGACGATTTCTGACAAGCGTACGTGTATAAGCCTCTCCACTAATTTGCCGATGCTGGATAAAAGGCTTATTGGCCGGTAGTTCTGAGGGAACTTCCTGTCTTTTGCGGGTTTTGGGAAGAAGATCACATTAGCGGTTTTCCACCGCGATGGGAAGTGGTGAAGACTGAATATTGCATTGGAAATTCCTGCTAGAGCAACAATTGCTTTAGTCGGTATGCATTTGAGGGCTCGATTTGTAATGTGATCCGGACCTGGGGATTTTTTGACGCGAAATGCGCCGATAATTTGGCGGTTTTCGTCAATAGTGGCGGGGCGGATAGTGAAGCTATCCTGCTTTTGGAGTATCTCCCGGGCCTGATTGTCTATCATTTCAACGTGATCCACATCAGCGTCCCTCCAGTTGGGTCTACATTGCATCTCCAAGCTGTCGGCAAACGCCTTTGCTTTTTCATCGTTCAGGTAGACAACGCCGTTACGACCATGTATCGGGGAGAGAGGTTTTCGATCATTGCAAAGAGTTTTCGCCATTCTCCATAAAAAATGGGTTTCCGCCTCCAATGACGCGATTTTATCCTCCCATTCTGCATTTCGCAGATTTCGAAGAGCATACCAGACTTGGTTGGTGAGAAGGTTGGCCAAGATTCTATCTGCGGGGTTTTTCCGTCTGTGGAAACGTCGCTTTGCACGATTCCTTTCGCGTATTAGGTTGATTATTTCGGCGGGTAAGTCCCATCCCCGCCGGTTTTTTGTGACTTCGCGGGTGGATGCATTTATCGCTTCGGTTAATTTTGATTCGAGTTTACCGACTGAATTTTCTAAATTGCCATGGAATTTATTATTGGTATTGGCCCATAGTTGGAATCTGTGTATTGTTTAAATTTTGTCCAGTCGGTATAGTAGTGTGTGCTTCTATCATAAAGTGGATCGTCTGCTGCGTTCCCGATATGCATTAAAACGGGGCAGTGATCCGAACTGAGCTCATTTACCACAGTGAGATTAATTTGGAAACTTACGTTATTTAGAATTACGATGTCTAGAATTTCGGGAACTCCAGTCGCGGCATGATAGTATGTTGGCGCAGAAGGAGCTAGAACTTGATAATTTTTGTCAGGCGCGTGTTGGTCCAGTATACGCCCGTTTCTATTGTTTCGCCTGCTGGACCAAAGTGTGTTTTTGGCGTTAAAGTCTCCTGTGGCAATGACCGACGCTCCCAGCTGAAGAATATTGTCGAAATCAGAAGTTACTATAACCGTATAGCACGCGGCCACGACTAATGGGCCATTAGCCGTGGTAACTGTGATAGCTGTAGCCTCAACACTACGACACTCCGGTATGATCATGACGGAATGAGCGATATCAGGGTGCACATATATGGCTGTCCCTCCTCCAGGACCAGCTTGTCGGTCGTTGCGATGTAGCAAAGTAACCCTGTGTGTTAGGGTCTCTGGCGCTACTATCTAGGAATGTCTCGCATACCAAGATGAGATAAAGTTGGTTACGGCTGGCAAAATCAGCCAGTTCGTCATGGGCAGATATAAGGCCCCTGGCGTTCGAATACGCCGTTCGCATCGACTCAATGCTTTTGGTATCTCTGTTCATTACATTTTGTTGTTGATATAGCTGGGAAGGCTACTGAGGATTTTAGCAGCAGCGCCCTGGTAAGTTGCAGCACCACCGAGTGCAGACAGCATGTCAATAATCATGCTGGCTACATCAGCCGGCGGAACTGACATCTTTGCCGGTCCTTGACTGGGAGGCGATTGTCTCTGCTTGGCGGCCGGTTTATAACTGACCGCTTTGCTGTAAGACTTGGTGCTAGAGAATACGGCGCAGATGGCGCCGGCCTGGTTGAGGTGGAGGTGGCAGTTTTGGTGGTAGTCGCCTTCCTGGTGACGGGTTTGTGGCACTTGAATAAACAAGAGACGAGCCTTTACCGAAAAACAATTTGCGCACATTCGGCCACATTCGCCCCTACCATCTTATATAGTTATCTATGATAGGGCTTTTCCAAATGTTCACAAATCGTCATTCTTAAGTTGATCTTGTTACGAGGTAGAATCGTTTTCATTATACCTTCTGAAATTATCAATTAAATTTATTAAAAAGTAATAGTAGTGAGCAGTGATTCTTCAAACTAAAATGTCAAAGATATATTCTGTGGTAGAATTCGACGACGGGGTGCAAATTGTACCGACATGCTGGCTAGATTTAAAACAAAACACTTGCAGCTGGCCTGGCCATGTCAAATCTCAGGGAAAGTTAAACAAGCTGTTGATGGGTGCCCAATCTCCGGTTGATTCTAACTTATGGGAAACGGTCACGGTTCGAAGATGGTTTGGTTGTACAGGTACGATGATTTTTTTTATGCAAACAATGTTTGAATAAGTAGTAGAGTTTTAGTTAATTAAATATCTTCACATTTAGATAACTGGGAGCGAGCCCTGGACAAGTTGTCCGAGGCAATGAATAATTCCAGTGTTTTGGATTCCGATGTGTTATCGGAAAGTGCTGTTTGGGAACAAAGGAAAGAAAAGAGGCGGATTAACGCGAAGAAGGTCTCCGAGTGTAGCGACGGCGACGACAGCGGAACACAACCCCACAACAAGCGCCAAAGAACCAGTAGCATGGAGAGACAATCCCTCCGGATTTGCCGACCTTTCCAGGCGGAACTGAAGGCAAATTGCTTTTCTTAAATGTTATTAAGGTGGAATTTTTTTATTCTCGTACATATTACTATAATTTTACAGCATCAAATCAGCATGGGGATCGCTCCACGCTTTCTCCGATCGAGTCGCATTCAATGAGCCACTCCCAATGCTCCCCTTGGACATCAACACCGCGCAATGCAGGGGCGGTAGATGCAAGATATACAGATGAAACAGGTAACGCAATATATTGCTATTGATGACAAGAAAGGGGAGATTACAGTTTGTTTATTTCTCTCAGCCTTCAGGAAGTACATGGTGCGATCAATGTCGTACCTGATGGTATGGTCGAGAAATTTGGATAAAAGACTGACCGCGCTAGAGTCGCCAGTTAATGTAGTCGCCGAAGATTCTGCCGATGATGAGGGAGCGTCACTTCCTTTACAAACGCAGGCCCAATTGCGACAATTTGAGGAGGAGCTTCGAAACAAAAGTTATTTGAATCAAATGGTAAGCTACAGAAATTCACAATTTGACCTTAAGAAAGACAGGATTTTCAAATCTAATGATAATGTAACAAATACATAAGTATCGAAAAATCCAAAAACACTTTATTTTTCAACATTGATAGATTTAACACCTACATATTCCATTTGTCTTATGTTTGATAGGTTCAACGTCTGAAGACGCTGGGTGGGCAGAAGGTCAATGCTGCCACCAGTCAAATAATGAGTCGCTTAATGTCAGACACGCTGGCGGCAGATTACAGCTGTCATAGTAGGAGAAACAAGCTGGCGCTTAACGATTACGCGGGGTTGACAAAGCTCATTACACGTTAGTATTTAACTGTGCAATTTCAACAATTGTTTGTCCACTAAATAACTTCTGTTTGTCTAACCACGTATTATATTTATTTCTACTAAGGTGTCCAGAGGGCAATGACTTACAAGTGGCAGGAGCAGTAGGGGCTTGGCTTTCTCAAGCTCCCGTTCGACTTAAGCGGGCTGCAGAAAAAGCCAGTAATAACACTGGGATCAGAGATGTGACATAAAATGTTATTTTACTTACACATATTATTATTGTTATGTTATGTTATTATGTTATTATTGTTAAATATATTATTAAATTGATTTGGTTTATGAGCATTGCAACTACTATAACGACATATGTCATTTGTGCATATGTGTTTTTATTTTTAAGTTTGTACACTTGTTTTCTTTGTATTTTATAAATCAATTTATTGTTTTTTTTTTGTGTCTATATGGGTTTTTAATTTGTTGTGTTCATATTTTTGCATATATTGTTTTCAATTTGCGTATGTCCCTATAGAGACATACATGTTTGCTTTACCCTGATTAAGAAATCTAATTTAAAATGATTAAAATTTTCCTGCTTTCATTCAATTCAATTTAAAATTATTCGAACGTTTGAATCATTCCAAGTAATTCCAAATCATCAAATAATATTATTTTATTTTTTCATTCGATATGATTTAAAATAATCCATCACAAAATTGACACTCCAAAGTCAAATTATCCAGTCAATTTAGAATAATTCAAAATGATTAAATCCACGTCTCTTTAAATCACCCCAAATTAGATTTCTCAATCAGGGTAATGCAACAATTCATTTGTTTATTTTTTTTACGTAATTGTATGTTGAAATCTGGTTGTTTACAATTGTTCTATATTTTATATGTTGATATTTTGGTTTTTCCAATACTAAAATTATTAAAGATACATTTGAAAAAAATTTTTTTTGATTGATGATGTCACTCCAACCATAACAATAAGAACATTGCATTGCAATATTGCTACAATATTGCACTGCAATATTGCAGTGCAACGTTGTAGCAATATTGCAGAGGGCGGACATAGCAATATTGCGAATCTTGCATGCAATATTGCTGCAATATTATGTGCTGTCTGGGTAACAATTAATCAACATAAATGTGTAACTAAAATATTTGCACCACGTAGAATCACCAATTCAACACTTATAAAAATAAATAATAGAGAAGTAGAATGGAATTAACAAGGAAATGCAGTCAAATACTTGGACGTATATCTGGACACAAGATTAACATGGAGTTATCATATCAATAAAAAATTAAATCAAGGATATTCACGACTAAATCAATTATAGCCTCTGATCAATAAAAAATCACCATTACGTATAGAATGTACGGTATTACTATACAGATCACTAATTAGGTCGCTCGTTACTTATGCTTGCCCAGTATGGGGAGCTACATCAAAGACTAACATAAATAAAATACAAGTATTACACAACAAAATTCTGAGAATGGCACTAAATGCCCCATGGTTTATCAGAAACACACAAATTCATGAAGAACTGGGAATAATGACAATAGAGGAATACTTAACAAAAACAATTCAAAAATACTTAGCAAATATTCAACTATGCAGCGGTGCTAATCATTTTAACATGGAACAATACAGAATACATACAAGATTGAAAAGAAAATTACCACAAGACATTTACCTAAACATTGAAGAACGCGATTACAGTTAGCTTTTTCTTTTTCCTTTCTTTTTTTTCTTTCTTTTCCATACCATAGGATATGTATATGTATGTAAATATATCTATGTACTTATGTATATGTACAAAATTCGAAGCAATTGTATATAAATTCTCTTAACTATGTATGACACTGTAAGGTGTTGATCTGGTTCTTTTCTAATAAATAAAAAGAATGCTATTCAGTGTTCTTTGTTTGAACACTTATATCTGACTCTAATAGAAGCAGAAGTAAGTTTGACGATTGTATGAAAAACTAAACGTTACCTCATAAATACACAGCTGGAACATTTCTATTGTTATTATAGGAAAGACGATAATTGCCATAACACTGTAAATGCATGCTTAAATCAATAATGGCATAATATAGCACCACCCGATGAAAAAAGATTTTGTCTAATCATGTATAAGTATATATGATTATATATGATTATATATGATTATATATTATTCCATATATAATCATTTATGGACTTATATATAATCATGTATGAACCTATACATAATTATAGATCTGATCAGACCTAGCTGATATAAGCCTATATATAATCATATATAAATATATACATGTAAAATGAATACTACATATTAATTTGATTCCGTTTTCAACAAATTATAAATTTTTAACAATTAGTTTCGACCTTCAATGATTATAATCACTATAGTGGAATCTAATTTAGTTGTGTTCTAATATTCAAAGGCCGAGTCTGATCTATACTGCCGTGCTTAGGAAAAAGGCAGTAAAGTACAAAACATGAAATAGGAGAAAAATCGAATTTAAATTTCGTATATTTTAAAACTGTATTAATGATATTGTTCTTCAATAATTATAATTAAATGACTGATAATATATTCCACGACTCTATAAAAAATTATTTATGTAAACTTTAAGAAATAATTTATCAAGGTGCCTAAAATAAGTCATGTACTGCCTTTTATTGCTGTAAATGAAAAAGCAGTAATATACAATTTACTGTCTTTATACTCTGTAAAACAAGATTACTGCTTTTTTCCACTGTTTTTTTCAATCAAAATGCAGCAATATAGGATAATTTTTTTATTTTATTATATAATATTTTATTGCTAGAAAAATAAACACAACTAACTATATAGTACAAACCATTATTATCTAATTATAGTCACTTTGTCGCTAAGTTTTTCCAAAAAATTTGATGATTTCCAGGTATCAAAGGACAAATGTTTTTTAAAATCGCATCTTTCTTTGCTTTAGTTATCCCGTTTTTTTTTCACATGGAATCGGATCAGGAATACCTTTTTTGGCAGCTTTAACTTTCAAATAATTATCTAATATTTTAAATTCTCCGTTGTAATCAGTCTTGTATTTTAAATTAGTAGTTCCTCTGTTAACTTCTATTTGTACTATTTTCGCCAAATATACTTTCTCAGTCTTATCATGATTAAAATTTCTATTTTTTACAGAACTATGATCAACAAAATGATAAAAATCACAAATATCCATTACTTTGACATTGACTTTCTGTCTTGCCCCTTCAACTGCCAGAACAAATTCAGGAAAATCATAAACTTTACCCTTTTTCTTCATCGCGAGTTCGATTTGATGGTGGAACGAGTCTGCTGACATAAATGTATGACCTGGTTCAAAGTAATTAACTTCAATTACATCAGCTTTTATCACAGAAGAATTAATAATATATGGTAGATATGATATGAAAGCCCAATTTTTATTTTGAGCACAGCAATTATCTAACCATAGGATAATTTTTTTATAATCTTTATGTTGGAGAAAAAACTGGTGATAAGTTGAAGTTATCTCTTCTTTACTACGCTCCCGTATTCCTTCGTGCCATATTACAGCGAAAGGTACAGCATTAACTTGCTTTTTACCCACAGGAACGAAAGTTTCATTGTACGTTGTAAGTCTGTTTGTGAATATGGCTGACTTGAAACATTCTAGACGGGGTAACATTATTATTTTTTGTACATCAGCAGACATACAAAGTGTTTCGCTATCGTACGACATTTTAGCACAGTCTTGATAGTATTTTCTTGCTTGCTTACTTTTCTTATCGTGTATTGCCCATTCCTTACATTCGTCACATCCATCATCAATTTCCTTATCTAAATGATCTGATTGATGCATTTTTTGAATTTCACAAATTTCACATTCTTCGTGTCCAAGCTTAGTAAAATGAATGTTTTCGTTTGACAAAATTTTTCGGTATGCTTCGTATGAAATTTGAAATTCTGGGAATTCTTCTTTAAACAATTTATGCATTAAGGAAATCGTCAAATCATTAGGTAAATACCTAACGTTTGGCGCATGTTCACGTCGATAATGCGATATGGTAGGATTAAAGCGTTGAATGTGCTCTAATATTATCAATCTATTAATTTTATTAGGTGGAGAAGCTTTACCACGTCCATCTGGAGCAGGTTGCAACTGAATATTATCCTTTAAAGGCATGGCAGTGTGGAGCACGCTGAAAATAAATTTATCGTTTTTTGGGTGAAAACCAAGAGTTGTGAGGAAAAATGTTTTACACACTAATTCACGTTTTCCTTCTACCGAAAACTTATATATAAATGATAAGTTTCTAGCAGAATTTTCACATTTTTTAGTCACTTTTTTTCTCACGCAAGTATTAAGAATAAAGGTTTTTTGTTCCATCCAACTCAATAACCAAAATTTCTTGTGAATAATCTCTCGACAAGTTTGAGAAAATTTCGAAGTACATTTTCTCAAGCAAGAATCAGGACAAGGATCTCCAAGGGGATGTTTTTCTATTTTTCTTCTTTTAAGAAAGTCTTCTTTATTTTCTGTTAGTTTACGTTTACGTGTTGAGTTGTCAGTGTTGTCATTATTATCAGCACCATGGTGAATAATTTCTGATGGAGTATCTGGCATAACATCCATATTAATAAACTTATATGACACTATGATTACTATGATTATTATTACTATTATGCGGGTTTATTTACGAGAGCGCGTGCTGAACTCTTCAAAGTGTTATTATGAACTGAGTACTTACAAAAACTTTCTTAATAATACTTTAAGGTGAGAGAAGGAGTGAAGCTAAGGGTGCTTCGCTCGGGCAGTCAACTCTCGCCCTCGTCAGAAATCGTCTTGTTTCATCCCTTGCCACACAATATACTATTTTCATCGGGCACTATAACATATATAAAATCAATCAACATCAATGTCTGAAACAAAGAAATAATCATTTCCTGTTGTTGGAGAAATGGAGAACAGAAATCACAGATAATTCTAATGGATTTCGATCATTAATTGCTTGAGTAATTTCAATCAAATGTCCATAAGCTTAATTACAAAAGTTTCAATCGATCCTATTTCGTTGTAAATTTTTGATTTGTAATTCGTTTAAATTATTGTTGAGGTTTCTCATTTTTTCGATAACAAATAACAATATCAAAGTGATCCAACAATATCAAATTTTCATGAATTTAACGGGACCTTTACGATCTTTTTCTAAAACCGTTGAGAACGCTGGTGAAATAATATCAACATTTTCCAAAATTCTTGTAGCTTTATCAAATTTAAACGGCGACCAAATAATTAAGAGGAAGGCGGCAAAAAGCAACTCATACAATCATCTCCTAGAATTTTAGCAGGCAATAAAAGGTAACTTGCAGATGATATTAGCAAAATACAAGGAAAGAATAGTCCTGAATGAAAATGGGGAAAAAACAAAGAAAAATTAAAGCCATAATACAAAAAGAAAAAATGTATCGTTCAAATAAGAGGAAAAATTGCATGTAATTCGATGATATTTGTTTTTTTCTGTTACAAGAAGTAAAAGAAAGCGATGAAAGTGACATATTATAAAAGGAAAGGGCATAAAAATAAATTGCCATCTCACACTACATTAATGGTCGCAAAAACCGGTCTTCTATGTGTCGGGGCGCGAGTGCAATAACATTATTGGGGCCCCAAACAAAAAATCATCATGTTCAAATAATAAAGCTTACAAATCGAATTATGCACCTTTAGAGTGACTTAGAACAGACTGAGTAATTGTTTACTGCGTGCTTTAGATATTTCTAATTATTCACATTAAATTTAAAAGAGAGTGTGCTTTGCGGGGCACCCTACATCGGCACCCCCTAATTGACCACCTCTGAATGACCGTCGCTCTGGAAGGTTAAAAAAGAGAAAATTATACGAAAATTTTTGTTCTTTATTATGTTCTACGTATTAATTTCCTTAATTGATTTGATGATAATGATACCGAGACAATTAATTCAAAGATAAAAAAGAAATGAAAATTATTTCAATTCAAATACACAAAATTATGATCTTGGTCTGATTTTTGCAACAATCTTATATCTAAATGTGAGACAGTATTAAGAATAGATTGTAGAAGTGAGTGGTTTTTGGTTCTTATTTCAATTCGAGTTTTTTTCATTACTCACAGAACCATCATTTTAGGAGTAACGTTCAACGCCAGATAAACTAAGGCGGAAATGCGAAAGTATAGAGATATATATATATCTAAACAAAAACAAATTCAAATTGATCTTTAGATCATGACTAATTACTAATTTATTTGGTTGACCAGCAAAAGAATGAAACTTAACTTCACTAAAAACTTTTGCTGCGAGCCGCCACTGTTTACCAGCTTTATTCAGTACTATTAAACGTATGTATAGATTAAATTTTGTATTTTGTGTAAAATTGATTGCAACTGAAGAGGAAATTGTAACTATAAAATAAAGAAAAACTGATAGAAACAAACATATTCAACTATTGAAAAATATGAAAATATAAGAAAATATAAACAAAGTTAACATAAAAACATCTTATTTCGCTTTTCGAAAGGTCTCCAACATTTTTAACTCATCAAGCATGTCATCTTGAATATTATTTATGCAGAACATCGCTTCAGTTAATTTTCCCATAATACTATTACGAATTTTCTGAAAATGTTAATATAAAAATCATTCAAAATGTTAATAATGTCAAAAGTAAATAAATACATAAAAAATAAATAAATAAATAGACAAATAAATAAATAAATAAATAAATAAATAAATAAATAAATAAATAAATAAATAAATAAATAGATAAATAAATAAATAAATAAATAAATAACATAAAAGTTATTACCACACATTCACCAGCAAAGACTACAAGATTTTCGTGATTTCTATGGAAGCATTTTATAGCATTTGAACAATCTTCATCATGGCGAACTTTCAGTTGTAGCTTTCTACAAATATTTGATTTTCATTACTCAACAAATTTACTATCCATAAAATACAAAATTAAATAGAACGTACTGTTTCTACATTTTTTCCAATTGCTCTTCTAAATCATCTATAGATATGTCATCACTTCAGTAATAAGATCTAGTAGTTCTTCCTTTTTCTTCAGAAAAGTTTGCGTTTCCTACAATATAAATATGTGATATTTAATCATAAAAACAATGAAAAGAATAACCAATACGAATTTACCACATCAGTTTTATTTTCCTGTATTTGTATTTCCTTTAATAAATTTTCTTCTCTTTCATTTAATTCATCTAATTCGTTTCTTGTTTGAATAAAAATACATTTCATTTCGTCGATTTCGGTTTTTAAGTTTTGTAGAATTAATTTTAGATTTTTCATATCCTCTATTATCTCTGTAGAAATTACATCCTGACTTTGATAACACAATTGTACTTGCTGAAATAAATTCATTTAGTTTCTATACGTAGTTTTGTTTTGTATGACCATAAAGACTACAACATCAATAAAAACTCTTAATTTTCTGCATTTAAGCAACTCTTTTTTCCGGTTACTATATATAGCGTTAGTTACTATTATAATGGTCTTGTTATATAGTGAATTTTTAACACAACTGATTGGATGATAAACTATTAATTAAATTATTTCGAGGTATTGAGACATTAAAACAGCTTCTGGAATGCCAATAGTTTTGCCTCTGTATTTATTGAGAAATTTCTTCAGGATTGAAAGATTTATAACAAATATCTCAATCAACATTTCACCATATGCATGTATATGCATAAACAGAATAAACAATTGAGAAATAAAAAAAAGACACTATACACAGAGATAATTAATTCACTATACAAACTGAAGTCTATAGTACAGACAAATCAAATAATTAAGATTTAAATAGAAGTTACTAACTAATAAATCACTCGATTTTCTACAACTTATTGGAGGAATAAAACCAAAAAAATTAAATGCACAACCACTTTACACAGCAAAATCGTTGTGTTGTTGATAAGAACGATTATACAAATAAAAAAAATACTAAAAGAGCATTGTGATTAAAATCTTGATACTACCAACAAGTTGGGTTATTTTTTAAATTTATAAATATGTTTTGTTTCTTTATCTGAATTAGTTCACTTAAATGAACTTAAATTGAGTTGTTTTTAAAATTTATTATCAGATTTGAAATAACTGCAATTAAAAAACAAATCAATTATCTCTAATATCAACATATGTTTAACAAGGTACGAGCACTGATAAGAAACCATTTATCTTCAATTATTTTGATCACCATTTCCTTTAGAGTTGAAGGAAATAAGTAGTGAAACCACATCTAATGATACCAGTTCATAATTTTCAGTAATTACTACGCCTTGAATTAACTTTACAAATTCGAAGGATTATGGTATATTTGAAAGTGGTGGTTAAAGATGTTCATAAATTTTCCAAAATTATAAGTAGGTGAAGCTAACTATTGGATGGTATGATGGTGTTGGTTTATTCTTCTTTATGATCTTAAACTGCTATTGTGTAATGTAATCATGTTGGTGAAGTTTCTTTGTACTTTTGTTGTTTATTGACGATTTGCCTAACTTTTTGTTAATATTCATCTTTATACATAACAACCGTACCATCACCTTAATCTGATCCACTTATCATCAGTTCATTATGTTGTTTAATGAATTTTCTCGCATAATTAAAATTTTTGGTTATAATATTTTGTGATTCATCATTTGAATTGGTGTAATTTGTGATAATATTAATCGTTCGGTTTCTAATGTTGTGTTTTTGGTCATATTTTATCTCTTATAGTCTATTATAATATTCCAAGTCTTGATAAATTCCTGGTTATTATGTTATTAAGTAACAGAATGAGGAAAAATAAATACGACTGTAATATTATAAACATAAACAGAAAGGAGTAGAAAATAGCACTCTCACAACATCACTTTGAAACAACGCACAATTTGAGTAAAACGTGATTTAAGCGAGAATTCAGGTAAAGAAATAAATGCAAGTTATTAATGCAACTAAATTTTCAATGATCATCATCTAGCCTGTATTGTGAATTAATTATCTCTGATATGGCGGTTTTTTATTGCTTACTCTGTTTGGGAGGGTATTTCAGCCCTGAATAAGTCTCCATAAATAAAAATATGAAACTGTCAGCACAACAGAATTTGTTTTAATGTCCTAATACCTCATAATACTGATAACCAACTTTAAGGACAATAATATAACTTAATAATAACAAATAAAGATCGATTGTTCATAATTAACAGTTTCTTTCCTATTATTTTTGTTTTTAGTCCTTTCTCTTTTACTAACTTTGATCGTCGACTATTATTTAGTTTCGTCTATTTGATATACAAATAATTTGTTAATTTAGACTTGCTTCCTTCCTAATTTTATTATTATATCTTTTCGTGTAATACGTATTTTTTTTATCCAATTGTCGCTAGTTTGAAGATATAAATGTACTTATATTTACTCAATAATAATAATATTAGATTTATTGTATCAATGGATTTGTTGTGTTTTCTTTTGCCGAACAATTAAAAGAATAAAAATAACTTACATTGATAAAATCCTTTGAAACAATAGAATTTTCGTTTAACATCAAATTTTCACATTCTGTATATTTGATTCTGAATGCCATTAATGTTGAGTTCAACTGATAGATCTGAGTTTCAATCTGTAAAAAATAAGTGAATAAAATGTAGAATACTGTAATATAATACTGATCAATATTATAGCAACAAATTTATTTGGATAATCATTATTTCCTAATCTTAACATAGAATCTAACATAGAATTGTCATGTGTTAAATTTTGTAACAGTATGATAAACAATTATTACAATAGCTTGTGGAAAAATTGCATCATTATACACTCGTGGAATTAAACAAATTAATATTGTAAAAAGTATCCAACTGGAGAGTTCTTTTGTGAAATGCAAAAATAGTTAGAAATGCTTCTTGTTTGCATGTCTTTCAATTCAATAAAAAAAATTGCTGATGGACAGTAATAATTATTGGAAATGTTTAAATTTTTGATGTTGCTATAATATTGACAATACTGTATAGATTTTTTTGCTGCAATGAAATTTCTACAAAGAACAAATAAAACAATAAGACGTATAAGAATACTGATAAGTACTCCAACTATATAAAAAATTAAAAAAATTAACACCTGTGGACATAAATATGATATTATCACTATATAAGCAAAAAAAAACTTGAAATATATATCTAATGAAGATATTAATATAATAATAATAATAATAATCAATAAAATAGAATGATAATTATTACCTTTTTCTTCAAGGTGACTAACTGACAATCATATTCATCACGTATTTTCAACCACTGTTGAAATTTTTCATCTTTAAGGCTCTTTGTATGTTTCAATTGATCAATATTCTCTGACATTTGCTTAATTGCTTTCATAGATGTGAACAGGGCTTAACGGAACTCTTACTGATCCGTTACGTTGAGGTTTTGTGTGGATAGACCTTTAGTGTAATTACCCCTGAACCAATTTTTGAGAACAAGTTCTATCAGAGCCATCTGTTGGAGCTCAGTTTAAATTAAACAAGAAAGGCAGGTCTGGACCTGCTCAGAACTGTTACAAAATTTTAAAAAACATCTACAAATAAATGTCTGTAAGTAAAGTTTTTCAATTAAATCAATTAGAATAATTAAATAACTACAATCATTTAAATTGTAGAATAATGTCCAATACCTATAGTCTTGGTTTTAATATCAAAAAACAAACAAGATTTGATTTATTTAATCAAAAATCACCAAAATATGAAGATCTTCGTAATATTTTCATCGATATCAAAAGAAATATAGAATTAGTCAAAAAACGATATAAACACAATGATAAGATAAATATAATAAAATAAATAGATTCTATAATACCGAATGAATATTTTGGTAATAAAGCAAAAAACCAACGAAATTTCTATCAGATTATCAAGAAAATCTTAACACAATCACAACATGAATACATATTAAATGAACAATTAATCAATTGTTTTAATAATATAACAACTGAATTTACGAAAACCGATTTATTAAAAATACAAATATATTTATTGGATTCTATAATAAAACCATTTATACGATATTATTATAAACCAATTAAAATATTAAAAACAAATGAGATTCGTTTTATAAAACGTAATGAATGGCATCGATTTCATGAGAAATCATTTCAACAATTAATTAATTTAAAATATTTACAAATAATTGACAAATCTACAATTACAACACCAACTCAAGTAAGAGGTGTATTATTTTTACAACCGAAAACTAATGGTTATCGTCCAATTATACGTTTTCGTAAACGTAATAACTGTGAAAAACTATTTTATAAACAATTAACTAAGAAACTTTATAACATTATTAATAATTCTTTTGTTATAACATGTACATCATCATTATATAAAAATTGGTCGAATTTCATTCAAAATATTGATAAAATTAATGATAATAAAGCGATTTATGGTATAAAATTGGATATAAAAGACGCTTATGGTAATATTAATATTGATTTATTAACAAATATTATTAATAATGTTGATAATAAAAATGAAGTATTGAAAATAAATGAGAAATCATTTATTATCAATTATATACAAAATCAGTATGTTATATACGGTAAAAAACAGAAATTGTATAAATGGGAACATGGTTTATTGCAAGGTGACCCATTATCAGGACCATTGTGTGAATTATATATGACATATATCGATAATACATATTTAAAAGAATTCTTTAATAATACGACGAATTTTTTACATCGCACTGTTGATGATTATTTTTTCTGTACAAATAATCAATCATTAATAGATGAATTTCATAAAATTCTATCAAACATTCACATCATAAATGATAGTAAAACAATTAAAGATAATAATCAAATAGTTTATTATGGTAAATTGTTTAATTTACAAACAAAAGAAATTTATAAATACTACAATTTTAATAATAATTATCAAATACGTTATAGATTTAAATTATTTAATCAAAAAAGACCATTGGAAAATTATCAAAATTTCATAAAATATTCGATGAGATATGCCTTTAATAATAACAGTTTCACAAAAGTTGAATTAAATACAATTTATAATAGTGAACGGACTGTGTTGGAAAATTACTTTAATGGTATGTTATTATTAGGATTTAAATTTGATGCAATTAATATAATAATTAGAGATTTTGTAAATTATGATATTGATGTTATTTATAAATTCTTATTAATTACCATCAAGAAATATTCATTTAAAATTTATAATTTAATCAATAAGTACAAAGGTGATTATAACAATAATAATATAACCATGAAGTTGATCAATCATTTAGCAAGGAAAGCGTTTTATTTAGTTTTTAAGAAACGTTCAATTACATACAGTGAAATTTTAAATAAATTGTTTGTACCGAAATTTATTGATTTTGGTAATATTGTTGATGTTAATATTAATTATTTTAATAAAGTACCAGATGTATTCCAAAGTATTTGCATGAATCGTCATTGTAGTTTATAAATAAATGAAATTATAGAAAACAAAGTGTATCAATATTTTCTTCCATCCACAAAAAAGGGAAATATATGTACTTCACATGCAACATGGTAAACAAAGACGTAATTAGCAGTGCTGGAAAGTTTTCGAATATTATCGTGAAAAGCCAATGCTCATTCATTCAAATGGGATCTCAAAAATTTGTAATGTCTCGGTGTTAAATGTGGCATTGGGCAGAGTTACTGTTTTTCGACTTTACAGCAACATAGAACAAAAATAACATTTATTTTAGAAACAGAAACAAGATACACATTAAACAGAAATTTATTTTTTAAGAAAACAATTTTCACAGTAAGACGTGTGATTAAAGTTAGTTAACAATTTTATGTTGTCTCTAATTCGACGACTTCATCTGCAACCTGACAAGAACTAAGTGACGAATCTAAAACAAAAGATACTTTCAAGCAAAATGTATGTCAGGTAATTGTGGATCCTATTTATCCAGTTTCAAATATAAAATGTTCCATGTTCAAAGACAGAATTTTGGTATCTTGTAGTCGGAGCCGCCAGTTTCACTGCCCTAGTGTGCCCGTATTTCCAAAATTGGTACTTTAATTCTCTTTGGATTTCACCGTTTTATCTACATTATCATTCCATTAATCCTAAATTCATTTGTTTCTACTACCCATGTATTACCTAAGCCCCGTCCACATCTATCAAACGATCACGAGGGAATGGTTACGGTGGGGAACGAATTATATAACAATTGCATTCATCTGTCATTACATTGCATTCCCTGCTGTTAGATAGGCAAAACAAAGATTTGTTTTTCCAGTTCACACTATGGGAATACAATCGAACGCGAACGATTGATTTCCTTTCAACCAACAGTGTCTATTTTTGCTTTTCAAACTTACACCGCTAACCGACATCAAACGATTCATTTTAATCAATACAACTCGTTCAGAATCGTGTTACAGGAAACTGCGCCGTAATTCGGGTACAAATTATCGAATAAAAATAATAAATACCAGAAACACAATAATGTAGAATGGAGTTACTTAAATCTTTAATAATCGTGTCTGAGAAAGCCGCAAATATTGCACGTCTTTGTCGTCAAAATCAACATTTATTTGAATTATTAATCGAAGAAAAATCATCAGTTGAAGCTAATCCAAGATTCATTCAAGACTTTAAAACATTAGCCGATGTTCTTATACAGGAAATGGCTAAACATTGTATTGGAAATCAAGTAAGATTGCAGTAAAACACATAATTAATTAAATTATAATTTGAAATGATTGAAAGTTTCCAGAATTACGTGAATCAATTTATGGTGAGGAAAACAATAAATTTTCTAATCAGCTAGGTGAATGTATTTTTGTTGAAATTAAAAATACAATACAGGACACTGCGGAATTATTGAAAATTGTTTTAAATAATGATAAAGAAGCAGCTGAATTATTAGCAATTGAAGTCCACAAAGATGTTACACTAGACCAAGTTAATACTGATCAAGATTTAGTTGATTTTGTAATAGATTTCGAAGACTTAGGAATTTGGATTGATCCAATTGGTAATAATAAGGGTTTCATTGGTGTGTTTTCTATAAAAAAATGATTTTTTAGACTCTACCGCTGAATATATTAATGGTACTGAAAATACATCCGAAATTGCCGGTATTGACACGAGTGGTATAAAATGTGTCACAGTTTTATTAGGTGTCTATCAAAAAAGCAATGGTTTGCCAATTATAGGAGTCATAAATCAACCATTTACTGATAAAACAACATCAAAGTATTTTAGATTTATTTTAATGAATTATCTTCTAATTTTGTCTATTTGTAGTTGGATTGGTTCTTGTATATGGAATGTATCTCACCCTTATGTTACAAACAATAAAATCACTTCCTCAACAATAACAAATATAATCGTGATTAGTGGTAGTGAAGATCCTGTCGTTGTTGAAAGATTAAAATCTAACGGTTTTCAGTTAATTGAAACAGCCGGTGCTGGATATAAAATTATGTCTGTGATACAAAATCTAGCTGATGCTTATATTTTGACCAAGAATTCAACATTTAAATGGGATACTTGCGGCCCACAAGCTATTTTAAGATCAATCAATGGTGATTTACTTATTTATTATGAAGCACTTAAAGGTAATATGGTTAGTGTTAAATATAATGTTTGTAACAAATATAATAATGGCGGTATTATTGCTTACAAAAATCGACAAGTTCTTGAAAAAATTATCGACTGTTTAAAATAAAGTTTCTTTTTCAAATGTTGAATATACATTATCCTTTGTTTTATTCTATTAGTTTTAACTAGAGTGATCACCTTATAAAAACTTATTAATCAGTATATCTTGTAAATCTTTTGTAATCTATAACGAAGTAAAAGTAACTTAGTTTTTTAAAAATAGTTGACAGCAAAATTTGCTGTAAGTCATACAGAAGTTTGAATCATCACTATCCCAGTAGAAGCTCAGATAATGCAGATTCAGAAGCAGATTCGAAAATTAAATTTTTTTTTTCAATTTTACCGGTGGAAATAATTAATGTTAAAAATGACTAATCAGTTCTCATTGATTGTGTCGCCTAAGGCAAGTCTCAAAAAGGTCACCTTTTAAATTTGTTGAAAAGGTTCATTGTCAGAAATTATTAATAAAAAACGTGACCATAATCTGAAATAAGCCCGAGTCGAAAAATTTGTACGGTTTTTGTCCTCAAAAATGTATTTTGAACTCATTTTGTCTTCACCATTCTAATCATGGGTGAAATGATATTTGATGTCTCATTTTGGCGCCTTTTCCAATTATGCACTTGAGGTAGTTGCCGCGCCGCCCCAATTATAGGACCGGTCCTGACTTTAATTAAAAAGTGAATGGAATGGTACTAAATATTTCTTTATATTTAACTCCTTTATATTTACAATCTGTCCCTACTTTTACACAGTAATGGGGACAATAGGTAAATGATTTGACGATAAATTGGCATGGAGAAACAGAGATCCAGTGATCTCATTCATTACATAAATTAACTATTTGACATCTATTTATCTAGGTCGCACTTTACCACTATCATCAGTTTGATTATAGGCTAATTGGTTTTGGTAGAATTCTAAATGTTTCACAGTATCTTCAGTGGTTACTGATCTCATGGATGGCACTTTGAGGTCATGCTCAATTCTATAATTTGGCACATACCAAACAGCATCAACTATGATTCTAAAAACTTTGTTTTAATATTTAACGTACTTGCTGTCCCCACAGTTGTACTCCGTAGGTCCATGTTATTTTTGATATTGATTTGCAGATTAATAGTTTGTTCTCTGAATTAGAATCAATTTTTATCCACAAATGAACCAATAGAAACAAGAATAATTTATTGTTAAATACCAAGATTTATCGATATTTACAAAAAACTAGTAAATAAATTCATTGCTTCTGATGCAACTGAGTTCTAATCAAAACTAACATAGAAAGCCGCGTTGGAAAAGGAAAAGGCAAATCGTGAGATTAGCGCTTTCAGCAAAAGAATCTCCAATTTTATTTGAAATATTTTATTCCTACATTAAGTTAATATTAACATTAACCCTTACTAACTTTTACAAAGAAAGCTTGTCAATTATCTCTGAATAATCAAATGATTTCCTTGTCGATTATTCTATAAGCAGAAACGACTTAAGTAATTTTAACTTATTAAAAGCGCGTCCACATGATGCACTTATAACAAAAAGGGTTGGCGAAAATTTTAATTATTGTGTGTATATACGGATATTTACTATCAAGCGAATGCTTAAGCATTTTTTTTTAAATGCCATAAGACTCTAAATTGGGAAAAATTCCCACGGCTTCAAATTTGAATATTTACAATTCTCCATAAAATTCAAATCAAATAAATACTTTAATGACAAAATTTGATTTCATTGTCTATACTAGTACTTTGACCCATTCTTCCTGGAATTTCCTTAAATTTTGTTTGACGAACAATGTTAAATTCAGCTCATCTCTAACAGTCTTTCTAGAAGTTTTGCTACTCTTGCAAAAGGCTCTCCACATATCGACAGGCAATGTCAATGGTCATTCTGTCTATTAATGAATTTTCATTTAACTTTTTTATTCTTCTCAATGACTTTATTATTTTCAATGAAAGACAAGAATTATAATAATAGCAAACAGTCAGTGAGAAAGAAAGATTTTTAAATGGCCTTTTGTTGCCTTAATGTTAAGATAGAAGGAACAGTATTCGAAATTCAAAGAGTAAAAGTGGAACCAATATCTCTTCCACTCATTTTGAACTTTTGGCGCCACCTAGAGGACGGCGTACGTGGTTGTCGTTCTTCTGGCCCATGTAATAATCCGACACTACGATGGTATCCTAATATGACAAAGGAGAACTCAAAAGATATATTCTCATTTTATACAACGTTATTTATTATCATTTTGTATCTTAATAAATGAAATGCAAGCTTTCTATTTCAGGATATCAATAGGGAAAAACTAAATTTATTTGTTAGAAACGGTGAGTTAACGGAATTCGATAAAATTGTGTAAGGAACAAGTAACATATGTCGCCCAGGGACGTTCTCAGAAGGTGAGCATGAAATACGGTCGATCAAATTTTTGGCACGGCCAAGATTGATCATATTTATAATTATTTAATTCTATTACGTATGTTGAACCAGAAAACAATTATCGTTTTAGGAAAATCAGGAATTTTTTGTATTTGTACGTTTATGCAAAATTTATCACTGTAATTTTTTTCCCAGAATGAGAATAAAAGCGACAGCAATCATTACTAAAATAAACAAAACATGGTCCTGATATCTACTACATACATAATACAAATTGCAGATTTGTTCTTTAATAGGTAATTTTCTCATACAAAATCGCACAGTGTGTTCGTTGACTGAGTTGGGGATAGTAGAAAATGTTTTATTAGAGATTGTGTTGATTACCTTTACTGATATGAGATTTTGGAGTCTTTTGTCGAGCCAGGATAAGGGTTAAATAGTTAAACGCAATGTAAGGAGGTTTCAAATAAATTAATCCTGATGAAACCTCAATAAAATGGGCAACTCAATCCATGGACACGCTATATGATAATGATTGGTTCATTACCTTTAAGAATTTCTTTTTCTAATACAAAGGGCGACTAAGGCACGTTTTGTATATGAGCGGCCAAAACTACAGAAACCCGCCTGGGCAGGTCTATTTCTATGAACTTAATGCGTATAAGTGATTAAGAGAAAAGTAAATAAATGATTTTCAAAATACATCTGGGCTTACACTTTTCTATTTTCTAGATAAATAGCTAATGCCTAAAATAAAGATGAAACAAAATGTTAAAATTTAATGAAATGAATTTATTGCATTGCCTGCTTCAGATGTTTCACTTCTGCCTTGCGCTTATGTGGGTGAGGCGCACAAAGTTTTTATTGATATTTCCTACTGTAGAGTGATGTTTTTTTTTGTTATTTGTGCGATTTGTTTATACGTTTTCTCTTGAACCAGTAAACTATTCTATTATTTAGTGTATAGCCTTTGTAAATAATCTCGTTTCTATTTGCGTTCGTCATGTTGTATGTTAACTAACGTTTACTACCCACAAACGCCGTTTTACTTTCGCGTTCCCCGAATAGGGTTGACGGAACGACGAAAAAGAAATTGTGGTGTGGATGGGATCGCTGCTGCATTTTTCTCAAAAGAGTAATATAAAAACACACATGTTATTATGTTTTAATAGACAATGTTTACAACCAGGGCCACCGCTGCACTTTGAAGACCCTGCAACATCGTTTGTTTTATTTACAATTATGGATGAAGAATTTTGTTATCCGTCGTAACAATAGTTCGTTTAATTTAGCAAATAAGAAATTTCAAATTATCAAAATTGATAGGGCCCCAAAAATTATTTCAGCTCGGGCCACGCACTGACTAAGGAGAGCCCTTACACTACACACGTTTGACGGTAGTAGCTCCTAAATTCTCCTTTAATTTTTTGTTTAATTAAGGTATACTCATGATCAGTATTATTAAGAAAACAATGTTTTTTGCATTACACGTATTTTGTTTAAATATGTATATAATATATAATGTAATATTTTGCTTTTACACCTATTTATGGCACCCCTTTCAATTCAGCGCTCTTTGCAAGGATTACAGTTCGGATAAACCAAATTCCAACTGTGTGTGCAAGTTTTCTGTTATTAGTGAATAATTGCTTTTTATTAATTTAAGGCTACATTGTAGCGTAGAACAACATATTTGAATCGACGATGTTGTTAATAAATAATAATAAATAGGGTGGTAATTATAATGAATGACAGAGTCTATGAAAGATTCAAGGAATTATTGACCGCGTAAGACAACGGACAAGTTTAAATTATGTTTATTAGGAGTATGATTTGTATCAGTCACAATTTTTGCTTTGACGATCTTGCTGATTTATAAAGCCCCGTTTACTTCTGACGAACGAATGCGAATGAACACCTATGCAAACACAAATGTATGTTTATAGTTACGAGTGGAACACAAGCGAATGAAAGGACATTCATACTACTTATGTTTACGCATAAGCCTCGTCTTCGTTCGACTTCATAATTACTACAAAACTAATTAAAATTGAATGATATTGTTTGCAATTGGGTAATCTAGTCACCGCATGTGATTAAACTGCTGCTCAAACTGCGACTGTAATCTTCGGTGTCATAGTTTACAAGCACCAGTCGCTCTTTTGACTGGTATTATATTACACAGCAGCTTTGTATGTCGGGACTATAAGAAAACTGATACCTTATCTACTCTGAAATTGCATTGTATTTTATTGGCACGCTTAGCTGGAGGTGTCAAAAGAAGTCGTTAAGCAATTGATATTTACAACCTTATACCTATTCACACGAATAAAGGTCTACTTTAGTTTAGGACTTTTTCGCTTTATCTGTGTAATTAATAATATGAAAATATATCAGAATACTATTGTATCTAAATGTAAGACAAACAGGTGTTCACATAAATATTTTAGTTACCGCAGTGTGGTAAACTAATGTGGCATTGTGCTTAGTACAGTACTACTCCTTTATTTTACAACCCCAATCTACATAGAATCATAAAAAACCAAACAGACCAGTATTGGCAGTTATCTGATTAGTGAAATTCCTAAAACTTGACGGTAAACTTCGGTAAATTGTATCTTGTAGGCTTCTTCCATATTTTTCTAGTCTTGTCTGTCTCTGGTTTGTTGTTCCCTGTTTGTCCCAGCTATTTGTCGTATATGGTCCCCCTTCCCCTCAAAATACTTTGAGGTAAAGTTTATTCATCCCAACTTAAAACATACAAAACATGAGAACCGAAGAACAGTTAGAGGAACCCCAGAGAGAACTGACAAACATCGTTACATTATCTAAGCCGGTGGAATACAGTACATACATTTAAAAAGCGGTCACGTCTTCTACCACAGAAACTGTCTTTAATAAACCGATGTATAAAAGATGGTATTGTTAAATATTATTCAAAATCAAATCGTGTTATATACCACAGATAAAGAACAAACAATCGTTACACTTTACAATTCATAAATGTTCATCCTCCAACCAGCACTGCTGAAGATGAAGAGATGGAACAGGTTTATGGAGATATATATAATTGGAGATTTCAATGAGAAAATTAGGAATAAAACTCAAAATGATACAGAATATGTAGGAAACTATGACTTGGATGTGAGAGGTGATGGTAAATTTCTTGAATGCTTAAGGCTTCTTTTAAAAACCTTCTACAAAAAGTTCTCACAAAAAAGGTGAACTTGAAGAAGTCTAGATAACAGCGTTAAGAATTATATAGATTTTATATTTTTATACTTAGTACTAATCGGATAATATGTAGAGATGTATTAGTTCTCAACAAATTTCACAACGTAAACCATTATCGCTTAGTTAGAGCACATTTGAAAATTAATATGAAACCACACCGGAACAAATTAGTAAAATCAATTCCCAACAAACAATGAACTTATAGAAAATGAGTCCCAATACCAAAAGGAGATTAATGATAGACTTTACACAAAAGAAATCCCATATATGACTTTGAGCCAATTCAATAAAGAGTATCTATACAGATTTGGACAGAATTATTGGAACATGGGAAATAAGATCGGGTCAATAAACGATCAGGATTCAATTTATATATATAGGTGAAACACCCTGTATATATATATATATATATATATATATATATATATGTGTGTTTCACCTTAAGGATCCCCCACTCGGCATTTCGTTGTTTACCAAAATAATCGAATACGGTTTTCATAACCCTAAATGGGTCTTATTTCCATTGTTCCGATAATTCAATCCAAATTTGTATAGTATCCAAACATCTATAAAGAAAATATGTTCAAAAAAGCCGGAAGCCTATAGGCGATAAAATCAACACAATTACAATCAAATTGATGAATGAAATAAGTAAAGAAAGAGAAATATCTAAAGGAAAACAAAGGTTAAATTGTATACAATATGTAAATATTATTCCACAATAATTATTAGAAAAATATAGTTGTACTATCTACCAACGATATACTGTTCTCTCTGTCGTTACTGCTAATAGAGAGTGGGAAGTCAAACCAAATAATGTTTATATAGGAAATTGTTTTTCTATTATTCGATATTCAGTTACAGTGAGACGTTAGCTAGTATTATATAGTTAATTCATTCACAGAAATGGCTCCTAAATTATACATGATCCCTGCTAGTCCTCCAGTTAGGGCTGTCCTGATGACGGCTAAGAGTTTGTGCTTAAAATTGGAAGAAATTAATGTAGATTTGAAAAATAAAGAGCAATTCAAACCAGAATATTTGAAGGTAAATTGTCACTTACTTTATTTTATTTCTTTGTTATATAATAGTGAATAAATATTATTTATCTAAGTTGTAATGGGAAAAGTCCAAGATTATTAGAATGATATAAGGGACTCTACAATAATGATTCTAATGTTGAAATTAATTACAAGTTGATATTATAATTGGAAGGGTAATCCTGACCTGAACCCCAAAAACCTAGACGGTCATTTTTATTTATTAGTCTAGAGACCGAACATATAAACCTTGGAATTAGGATTAAATATCTTTGTTAATAATTTATGTTTAAGAGTAAATGAATGAAAATGATTACAATACAAATGAGAAATTTTTTCATATTCTTGTACATGTTGCTTGCATCCACTTCAATTCTGCTTTTTTGGTAAATATAATCGTATCTATACATCTTATTCAAAAAATACTGCATTATTACTTTTCGGGCGCTGGTCGCTGGTCGCAAGTATGGCTACCTACATAATAATCTATGTTATACACTATTGTGGCCTGGTCGCGGCGACCACGTCGCAAGCTTGTCATTAGGCTAAGGGTGTTAATATTTTCTCTAGTCCTCTATCACGTCATTCATGTCCACACGGTAATTGACATACCAAGAATAAATATTTAAGTATTTAATTAATAATTTTTATGCGTTTCAGATAATTAACAAAAGTAATAGAATTTATGAAATCTAACACATTCATTTTTTTTTGGTTCAACCTAAATCTCCTAAAGATACGCTTGTTTTCTTCCCCTACCCACTCAAGGAACACTATCTGTCCTGCCACAAGGTGCTCCTTTTTTTCTTTAAGAGCATTTTTTTACATTACATCCTCACAGGCTCTCCATGTATGACACCAAATTTAAATTCTTAATCTCAGGATACAACAGTGTCCCTCCTCAACCAGCTCTTCCACTCTAAGGTGTTGGCTGATGGGACCTACTATGAGAGATTCCAACACGAAATAATGGTGATTTTTCTGTTCTTTTGTTTGGAAACTACGAAATGTTTGAGAAACTTCAACGTTTTGACTATATGCAGTCTCCTCAGGGTATCTTCGTAGTAATTTTCTGTATAATCTAGTGAAAATTTCAAAATTGGACTCTGATTTACCATATTTCAAAAATCGCTATTCTAGGTTTGATATCTAGCTCAATCATTGTTTGAATATCACACTGCCATTTCTTGTGCTCTCATTTCATTCCATCTGTAAATTACAGATAACGCTAAGGGGTGTTAACCTGAGCGAAATACTCGATACATAAGCGATTTATATTGCTATATATTTTACATTAGTGCATGGGAGATTGTCTTTTAAATTGTGAAAGGATTGCAATTTAATTGAACATCCAAATGGTCTTAATTTGAATCGATAACGTCGAACTATGCCAATAGTCAGTTTCAACCACAACCACACGATAACTTAATGTGGATTGATTTCTCTATAGTTATCATTAACAATTTAATCGTAGTAAAATTATATTTATAGGTATCTTATTATTAGCAAATTTAAATAATCATTTTATTATTTTAATAAATTTTGGTTTTTTGATCTTTGTAAAAAAGAACATGCTTTTTATTTTCAGATGAATCCACAACATACTGTTCCGACATTAATTGATGATGATGAGTTTGTAATCTGGGACTCTCATGCCATAATGGCATATTTAGTATCCAAATATGGTAAAGATGACTCGCTTTATCCAAAAGATTTAAAAAAACGAGCCATAGTTGATCAACGATTACATTTTGATTCTGGTGTAATTTTTGCTAGAATTATAGCAATTATGGTAATGTCATTTCGAATACTATGTTGAATTATAAAAATAAATGGAAAAAACTGTTTCGAATTTCAGAAACCACTTCGTCTCGGTGATAAGAAGTCTATAACTCAATTTGACAAAGACACAATAAATGAAGCGTACGTTTTTTTGGAAGCATTTCTAGAAGGCAAACAATGGATAGCTTCTGATTCGATCACTATAGCTGATTATGCTTTAATTGCTACAGTTTCTTCAACAAATATCAATGTACCGATTGATAAAGAAAAATATCCTCGATTAATTGCTTGGTTAACGAGAGCTGAAACACTTTCTGCTTATGAAAAAAATAAAGAAGGACTAGAACAGCTTAAATCATTCGTGATACCTAAACATGGCGTCTAAATATTCGTGTGAAATAAATGTATTAATAAATAAATAAAGAAATTGGGCATTATTATTTGTTTTTGTAACAGTTCTTTGTAATCTCAATAAGTTTGAAGATGACGAGGGTCAACATGTAATCTTATGGGTACTAATAACCAGTATTTATATTTCTTGTTTCATAAAATTTTGATTTTCGAGAAATATTAAATTTATTGCATTGGAGAATCTAAAGAAAGTCATACAATAAAGAATTTTAAGTCACATGTAACACAAGATCTACAAATGTTCGCATCATTACTGTCGTGCAAAGAAACGCCAATGAACTACAGCGAGATCGCATAAGAAGTCAGATTATAGATTTCCCGTAATTGTTTTCAGTAATTAAATATACTTGGTGTAACCTCTTGGTCGTTTCGACATAATTTCTTGATTAATTAATAATTAATTAGTGTTAATCTTTTAAGCGGCAGCACAGCAATATTTTGCGTTCGCATGTATTAATATAAAATTCTTTACAGAGATTACTGTTACGTTTCAGAATTAAGATTTTAACACAGAATCGCTGATTACAAGACATATAAATTATACTCACTTGTGTTGGAGGGATATTAATTACAATCGAAAGATCATTTAATATACAAAACTATACAAAGGGTGATTCTGTTTGCGCATAATAATCGCGTTCGTTGCCGCTCCTTCGCATTAATTCGTTAGATATATATATGCAAGAGTTTTAATAAATTTTGTACTTTGACAATTTCAATAAATCTGATCCACTTGTAGTAACGTATCTGTTGATACTATCTAATGACTATTGTAGTGAAATCTCTTTAACGAGGGCATGGAATGAGAATATTTTTGTAGGGAATTTCAAGTGGAATATTAAAACAGTTGGGCAACAAGAAAAGAGTGAAACAGCTCGTGTGTCGGAGATATAGAACAAAAGGGGCGAGTAACCCATGCCGGTGTCGACAAATCGGTTGTTGCAAGGCTGTTTCAGTTTTATTATGCTTTTGGAATTAATAAGTACTACATAGGTATCAAATTGAAAAAAAATAATCCGCTGGTGGATCTAGAGGAGGCCAAGTGGGTGTGTTTGCAACGGATGCATGATTAGTAGAGGGGCATCAAATTTTATGATTTGTCACAGAAACAAAAATTTTACCTCAAATGTCTGTGAAGCTTATTGGAAGGGGCGCCAAGAAATATTTTGCAATCGCTTGGTTTATTTCTGGATTCATTACTGATTTAATGAAAACGAAATGTATGACAAACTGTAACAAAAATATTCGTCAAATAGAAATGTGACCTTTCGACGAATTATGTAGTTACCAGTTTAAGTAGTATACATCGTGTTGAACAAAATTTAACTTAGACTGATGTATTACTATACTCCTAAGACTACTTTCCTGTCTTAAGGGGCTGAAGAGAAATTCTCGTTTCTCTTACAATTAGTAAAACATTTCGATTTATGTAGGTAGACCTCAGTTTCTAGTTTTCGTTATTCATCAATAAATTTTGCATTACCCATTAGAATATGCCTTCATATTATTGCCTGATTTCTGTAATGCTTTTCTATCGTTTACCTTTCTAAGTTCTAAGTTTATACTTTATACATTACAATATGGAATCTATGCAACTTCTGTTTTTGATGTTAGTGCAGAGCCGTACCGGTTATAAATTGCGTCCGGGCCAAACATGAGTTACAGCCTCCACTTTTAGGATGTCTATGTATTACTTACTTGATTTGACGCCCCATTGAAAACCGCCCTCTCGGTCAGGCACTGTGTTAGTGTTGTGAAATAGTATCATTGTTCAAAGTTCCAGTATTTACAATCGCATTGAAATTTAACCTTTATGTAAATAATTTATGATAATTTTCAAGAAGCGTTTATTTTGCTTCATTTACCTGATCTTTACAGTGTGAAAAAGTTGATCGATTTGATTTAGTAAAATTTATCACTGATGTTTATAGAAAGATGAATGGTATCAATAGATGGAATTTTCAGAGCTCTCACCACCTACTATAGTAGATCGTGATGATTCCTATATATCTGTTTTATGATCCCCGAAGGGCACATTATTTTGCGGTTAGTAATCCAGCAGGACATAGATAATTTTAGAAATGTTGTTACCTGATAGTAGACAGAGCTTGCTTATGAAACTCAGTGAAGCAAATATTGAAAGAAAATGTAAACTACAAATAATTTTACGTTTGTGGTTTCAAGAGAGGCTAGACATGCTTTCTGGGTTTTAGTAATTCAATATATCTGATAAATTCCATTCAAGGTGGTTTCAATTCTTGTAATAGTAGCAATAAAAATATGAAAAAAATATTCGGAATCCGGATCTGTAGGCAGATGACAAAGGTATTTAACTTTCTAATAAAAGGACCCAGTAATAAAACGATCAGAAATGATCCTCGGTTAGGCCGGTATTATTCCCAATCTTCCTAGTTTGTTTGTCTTACTTGTATCTTATTAGGAAGCTCAAGTATAGTATATAAACGGTTCTAATAGAAAGTTTTACCAAAATTGCTGGCAACCAAATCTTTCAAAAGTCCCTAATTTTATCATACTAGATTGGCGCGAAATGAGTGTTTTATATTGGTGGTCCTGAGATGATAAAAACATACGCGGTTGTTGCCAGATTGTCTTTAAAAACAAACTTGTGACAAATAAAAATTACTTTATAGGTCTTTGAGGTTCAGATCAGGATTACCATTCCAATTATAATATCAACTTGTAGTTAATTTCAACATGATTACTTATTACTAATTTGTGAACAATAGAAAGAAGGCGGTAACATTGGAAATAGTGCAAATCTCACTACATACTATAGTGGGTAATGGTTATTGTGTTTCCTGAAGTGGTCACTTTAACCTAGTTTATTGTTTTGAACGTTTGTTTTGGTCTTTGGTTTTGGTGATTGAGTTTAACTTTTTATTGAATTTATTTAATTTACAGTGGATTTTAAACAATTTTAGTGGTGAAGTTTATTGTGCTTTGGCTTTTAATAGTACTCTACAATCAAAGTTTCGATTTGTTTTAGGTCTAAGAGTATTGAAATCGACGATATTAACAATAATATTCATAATTATGCAGTAACTATAATTACTATCTAGGAAAGTACTTGCATATTTAATTTCAAAATGTTTTAGATACCTAGTATATCAACAACTAGGGAGCGATTAGTGTGTTGTGATAATGGAGTGGCCCAACGCATGATACAAAATGTATATACATTCTCTAAAGATCATGCTCTAAATTTGGGTCATCCCATTGAGGTGATTTCTAAAATATATTTACACTTATACGTTAATGAGACCATACTTGTAGGTAACAGCAAAATGCTTGGGGGTGAATGTTTCAACTGTTAGCAAATACAGAGAGAACCACCCCCAAATGAAATAATTCCACCCCTAAAGTATAAAACCGAGAAAAAGGCTCATGAACATCTCGATGTCAATCAAAAACAAGAGATCAGAAATGTTATTTATGGGATGTATAAAGACAGTAAGAGGAACTAATATTTCAGTTAGCGCTTTTGCATCTACAATTGTTTCTGTTTTTTCTTTCTTCTTGATTTCTTGCAGGCCATAAGGGCGATTTTAATTTAATTGTACATTAATTAAAAGATTATTTCCAATTGTTCTAGAAAAACCTGTTAATTTAGACTCCCTACTTTTCGAGTTAAAAGCCAAAACAACTGTACGATTACGGACGGTCCAGTTTAGCTAATCTCCTTAAAAATATAGGATTTTTTTACCTAAAAGACGACAACAGGCGTCTTCTGATGGAAAAACCAGACGTTCGCGTCAAACGTCGTATCTTTCTGGAAAAATACATACAAAATTTACGGGTAATGAAGCGTCCTGTTGTCGCTCTTGATGAGGCATGGGTTTTCGCTAACGGGACCGCCCGTAAATCGTGACAGGATGGGGACACAAGATCCGTTAAACGAAGCAATGGTGATGGAGGTAAATTTGTCTATAATAAGTAAGATCTAAAAGAGCAATGCATGGATCTGCTTTAGCACGATACATTGTCGTCCATGCTGGCAATGATAAGGGATTGATTCCAAATGTGGGGCGTATATTTAAATCTCAGAAGAGCCCCACAACAGACTACCACACAGAAATGAACGCACAACGATTTGAAGAATGGGTGCGCGATCTGGTGGTAGCTCTAGAGGAACCATCCCTTATAATACTGGACAATGCCAGCTATCATAGTTGCCTGGAGGAGAAACAGCCCACTGCTGCGTGGAGAAAAGGCGATATCGTGGAATGGCTAGCTGCAAATAATATCGAATTTGATATGAGCAGCAATAAAAATAAATTATTAGACATATGTAGATTGAATTATAAACAAAAACTTCATGTCGTAGATAAAATAATTTGGGAAGCTGGTCATGAACTGCTTCGCTTGCCTCCATACCATTGCATGTTCAACCCAATAGAAATGATATGGAGTCAAGCAAAGCGGTTCTATGACCAGCAGGTTTTAAAAGGGGTACAACCTATTATCTATAATAGATGCTTGGGAAATAGCCGTGAATAGTGTTACTCCACATCAATGGAGTAATTACTTTGAGCATACCCATAAAATTATAAATGAATACTGGACGTTGGAGAAAGAGATCATTACTAATGATATAGTAATTGATATTAACAATGATTCCAGTGACACCGATTTTGGTTGATTATACTATTTATTTATATTTTTCTTTTTATAATTGTTTTTTATTGTTTTTGTTAGTTTCTATTGTCTCTTGTTTTTTATGTATTGTGTGTGATTGTGTGTTTGTTAATTTAGTTTTAATTAGATTCAATTTTACCCTTATCAAACATCATAATTTGAAATCTTTTCAAATGTATGTGTGGTTGGTTTGTGTTGGTTATATACTACAATAAATTATTTTATTTTAACTACTACATTAAACGTGTTTCATTAGCTGCATAACTTTTAAAATATGATTTTTTTTCAGGTTTAATTACTTGATAGATATATAATTCTGATTTTTTATTATATACTCATAAAAGTTTGAATTTTGCCGATATAAGATCTACTTTCCACCGAGTAGGTTAGTGACAATTCTGTCAATCGAAACTTTGTATTACAATCGTGGATATACTATAGGGATTCTCGTCGAGTGCTTATGGGGTATTCCATACCAAATCGACCACTTTTGACCCCGACCCTTATAGATTTAGCTGAAAGTCTTTCATCTTTTTCTACCCTATAAAAAATGGTTCTCAGAATTTTTTCAAATTTAATTACTCAGCTAAAAAAAGTTTTGAATTTTTCAAAAAAATGGCTTTTTTATAATCAAATAGCTATAACTTTTTCAAAAATTGACCTTTCGCTACCGGATTGTATTGAAAATTTTTGTTTTTAAATATAATTTTCAGAAAAACATACAAAAAAATTTTAAGCCGTTATTTTCTCAAAGTCGCCATTTTTTATTTTTTTTATTTTTTCAAAGAAAACTTTAATTAATTTTGCAATTATTCCCGCCAATCCCAGAGTGGGCCGATTTTTTTTTCTATTTGTTTTATTTGATGGATTTTTTTTTATTTTTCAAAAATTTTTATTTTATTTTTCAAAAACTTTGTTTATACAATGATGCAGTCGGGTGAAGTAAGATGGAAATATTCACATCTATCTCACTTCTTCACTGCTGGTGCGAACTGCCCAAAAGTATATCAATAATAACAATACTCCAATAGTCGGCGCTGCATTTAATAATCGTTTAAAAAATGAGAATGATTTTCAATTGTTGGCTCAATATTTTTGGATTTATTCTTGCTGGAATGGTCAATTTTTTCATCAATCGAAAAATATCAAGCTATTTTCGATCTGCTCAATAATATGGCACAATATTTAATTTTGGACAGCAATATTGATAGTCTAGGAGCGTAAATAAATACAAAACTGCATTTAAAGCGCTCAATATATTGCACAATCTTTCAATAATACCCACAGACTATCAATAAATATTGTTTAGTATAAATAAAATGATGACAATCCGACAAGTTACCGCTTGTAACACCTCTGATCATGACGGATAGTCAACATCGTTTCTTCTAATGTGTCCCGCAAATCGATCAGGGTAATTGATCAACACCCTATATCGCCGTCGACCTTTCCCGAAGAGATGAGACTACGGATGGAGAAAGATCTCCTTCAAAGTTAAATAGGGAGCGATCCTGGTATCGGAAGTGCTGGTCTTTGGACTACCGCGATGTTTATAATCTCTGACCCTAATTCTATCGAATGAGTCTTATTAAATGTTATCCAGCCATTATCCATTATGTTATAGACAAAAATAAACTGTGAATACACTTATGCTTCAGTTCGCCCATCGCATTGGGCATCGAGATTAACCACAACAACCTAACTGGAAGGCCACGGAGGACACTGACAATAGTAGATACTAGCCAACTAACATAGTAATTAAGTTGTAACGTATGTTAATTATATTAATGGTAGAATGTATTCAATAGTCCCAAAAGTACGGATTCTATAAACCAGCTTTTTGAAGTTGCAGAAAGATGCCGAGTATACTTTTCGATCATTTCTGGTTGGCTCGAGACACTCGAAGTTACTGACAAAGGTATTTGAAGCCGAAAATTCTAAATTGAATACATGTTTTCGAACAACGATTGTAAACTGTGTCCCATAACTTATAGAACAATTATCCAGTCTATAACTGTTATCTTCTTTTCTTGTGACGATTATTGTAGTTTATAAAATTTATAACTTCAATGAATCAATATCTAGGCTTTCAGAAATTGCCCATTGATACAACAAATGAAAAACAACTTATTTAGAATAACAAATGCCTGTCAATCTAGAGACGTCTTCTGAATTAATGTGTTGTGGTCTTGATTACATATTATTTTCACTATAACTTTTTTTCGCGTTTGAACTTGACAATGCTTTAATATTATATTCTCTAAAACGTATAAACTATTTGTACAACTTTAACTTATCGACCTTTAAAAAGTGTACTTAGGCTACTCTATAAGTTTATTAAAATATATACAAGAATCATCACTTTTTACTTAATTTAGGAACATGTGATGTTCTTTTCGTTTGCTAATGGAATTGGACAGGTAATACCTTTAAAAAAACGAAAGTCTATACCTCATGGAAGTTAATTAAATTATGTATCTCCTTCTTACCTGTCTCGTAAATCCTCAGATTGTATTAGGAAGTCAGTTTGAAACAAGGAACGTGATTCGATTATCCCACATTAGTGGGCAATCAATCACCCTGCACTCGAAAAACAAGAATTTTCTACGTACGAATGCTTGTAAGATGAAGTATCCATGCCAGTTAGAGAAATGATTCTACAAAAATGGTAAATAGAAATATATTTCCTAGAGGAAAATATATCGAAACAAAATTACAATATAACCATAAAACTCTTCTTTATAAAGCTCATTGATTCAATTTTCAATTTGTCACTAATAGTTTGCTATATTCTATGCCTGTATACTTTGCAGTCCTTAGAGAACGAAGTCTTCAGTTTCCTAAAATAATTTCTATCTTCAATATTTTTTAGCTTAATTAAATCAATTGTTCTTAACCTGTTATTCAAAAATAACTTACTACAAGAATTTTCATATTTTATTTAATTAATATTCCCGAAATTAAATTAAAATTACAAATTTCATCTTTGTTTAATGAAAAAATATTGTTAATCAAATTTTATCTTATATCATTTTCTATCTTCAAAAGATCTTATGAGAATTTTTGTCCATTATATAACAAAAGTGTATCCGTGATTGTCCTAAGTGCTTCAAAAAATTCCTAATTCATGTAAATGCTCCGTATAAAGTAAAAAACTGGTTAGAAATTAGTAAAAAACATAATATCTACTTTGTATAAAGTTTTAAAAGATCCAATTTAAATTTCTACAGAACGTAAAGATTCATTGTTTTCGTGATATTTGCAACAGTAATAAATTCTAGACTTTGAAACTACAAGTGTAAATAGAGACAAACATTGTTCATCTGTCAAGTGTCCAAGTTTGAAATGTGTACACAGTTTAGAAATAGAGAATTTTCATCACACTCTAGTCTCTTCTTGTTATTGTTGATATTATTATCTCAACAGAACCAAAACTTATTTTTATGTTTTTAAATATTTTCAGTTACCCATTACCTATTTATTACAATTTGATATTAAGGGATAGAATAACGGTAGTACGATAGACGCCTAGAGTATTGTTAATAAATAGGAAAATTACCTCAAATTTTGTTGGCAAATGGCTATAATGGGAACACAATAATTTAAGTAGTAGCTTATTTGTTTGTAAATTTATTAGTTATAAGAAGACGCTTTTAAAGTCAATTATATAATGAGTTCGTGGAGCAATATCAGTAGTAGTCAAGACATATATTCTCCAGTTTGTTCATATAAAACTTGGATAATTATAAGTGACTTTACCTTTTTCATCTTTTATGTTCAAGTAAATAAAACATGAATTTTCCTTTGTGTGTGTTGCTGTCATAACAAAACCAGGATAAAACTTTTACGATAAATTCACTTGGTAAATCGTTCCATCTTGAGTTTATCCAAGTTATTTATTTACAGCAGAGTTGAGAGTACAGGTATATTGTAGCAATTACAATAGAAGCCCTCCCAATCGACTGTTAGTATTATACGACCTTTTCGGTTACAAGAAGACCCAAATTTGTCTTTGCTTCAACCATCACAATAAACCGTATTAATCCACTCTTTATATGAAGATAAAAAGCGATTAAAAATTATTAATGTCGATTGAAACTATATCACAAAATTCGAATACCGTTCCACATTATCCGAACTTTCCGCTTATCTGACAGGTCGGTGGTTCCATTGTCGTTGGTTAAGCAGGCTGCTACTGTATTTGACTCGTACAGAATGTTTCGAATCTTGCAGCTCGGGAGTTACTTCGTAATTGTACATGCTGTATTTGTTATTATATAACGGTGTTATCACCGTTGTTAAAAATTTGTCCATATCACCAAATCGTTGTATACAAGTAATCTTTATTTCTCAGTATCCACTACATTCACTTCTTCTTGTCGTTCTTGTCTAGTTCTTTATTCTCATTGGTGCATCGATCAAATACTCTAATTATCATCTCAGTAGTTCCCTTTATCAATTCTGCAATTGTTTTTATACAGTGAGGGTGCACGATAGTGCAAATTTCATTTCAGAAGATTCAAAATTTATTGATTATATGGTTTCCTTTCAATCTATATTCAATTTTATTATATTCTCGAATAGTAAATTTTGAATTCAAGAAGTTACTAGCAGAACCTTTGAGTCCTGCTTGGTTGGTTAGTTATGTGACCATTCTTCTTCGAGTACAGGTAAGCAATACACCATTATTTAATATTCATGTGGCATATACAGACTGTGTATAAAAAAAAACGATCAGATCTCTACACGGGGTTACATATATTTTCTAAGTAAAATATTCCACAAGAAATGCCTTTTATAAGAAAACTTAATTGGTTGATATATTGAACAATTTATATATTTTTGATCGTTATTAGATGATAGTGCTTAGAACACTTAATTTGAAACTGTCCGGCAAACTGAATTACAAGGTCCTGCAATTAAAGTTCAGTTCTTATTGGGTAATATGAAGGATAATAATACTTCTTGTATATGTTGTAATTCGGATATTAATTCTTTCAATTCAATTTTTTACATATTCTTTGAAATTTGTGTGAAATAACGATAGATTCGATTGGTTCTTCCAACACTGGATGCTATGGCTTAGGGCCGCAAGAAGATCCATACAATACTTAAACGAAGATTACCACAAGACATTTATTGATGAATCGATAACTCTTATCTATGTAAAAGGCCCCCATCGAATCAGATAGACTCTCTGTGATGTAGGTAATGATAAAACCTGCATTGAAAAATAGACAAGTTGTTAATTCAAAGGAGTTTTATTAATTTATTGATAAATTGGCAGATGAAGCAATTGACTAATAAAATGTAGATATTAACAGTTTTTAATGTAAATTCAAGTTACTAACGTTCGTTCTAAATTATTTTAGCTAGACACTGAATCTGCCATTAAATATTATTAAACTGAATAGAATGCTTATTTTAATTTTTGGTTAATGTTTGAGAAAATGATACAAATACTCATAAGACGTGTTCATTATTGTAATTCAAGTTTTAAAGTAATTTATTTTTTAGTAGGTTTTTGCCTTGATACAAAGAAAATCAAATTTCAATAGGAATTTATTTACTACCTTTTTCATCTTTTCGTTTCGTATTCAGCATAGCATCTCCTGATACTCCCGTTTTGCTCATTTGTAAACAAAATTCACTTATCAATTTCAGAGAGATGCATGAAATTTTACTCTATCACTAAATCTAATTTGTTTTTGTTTGCTTTGTTCTTTTTAGCGTGGTTTGATTTGTTTATAAAGTGGTCACATTAAGTGCTTCATTTCAATATTACCTTCTTCTTGTCTTAAGAAGTATCAAAGTGAAATATGTTCGTTTTCAAAATTATCGTGCCTTTACCTGTCAAATTAGAATATTTCCTTAAAAATAAGTAAAAATTTGTACATCACGTAATGGGAATGAATATATTCTTAGTATCTTTAAATAAATGTGAACACGTAACAAATAGATCGTATTTACTACCATTCAAGTAGTGTAATATAGCGTGCGGTTCGTAAAGGATATCAATCTTCGAATGGAATTAATTATTGGTAAATGGAAAAGAATAAGTGATGGCACACCTTTAAATTGACATACATGGAAGCACATTTTCGACTAATGACAAATGGAATGGGAAAATTTTGATGCTCCTATAATAAACCTAAAAATTTTCACAGGTGTTGCTTTTATATAGGTAATCAATAGCTATTTTCTATTAGATAGAGAATTTACATCACCGATACAATCAAGAGACTATTTTTCATTCCATCATAAAATGAATAATCGAACTCGTCATCTGAATGTATTGTTAAACTGTCAGATGTTATAAATTATAGAGGCTTTCAATTAGAATGAATGAACTATGGCAAGTCTTCGTACATTTTCAGCTGTTACTACAAAACGCTATTGTTATACGACATTGCCAATATTTTATGTTTCATCACTTTTTACACAAGTTACATGTTATGGTTCTTGAGAGGGCGTCAGAGAAATGTAGTTTGCATGATGTTTGTATCATTTAGTAACTACAGCAATGGTTCATTTTGGACATATAAAAGCTTGTAAATTATTCTTGTGATAATATTTCAGGCGTCGAAATTGAGCCACTTATTATTATTTGATACTATTGCTGAGCAAACAATGCGAATAATAAAATTTCTTGTATCACTTTGAAGGAGACAATGCCGTTTCTGTTAAAACCAGATTTTGTATTGTATTTCTTCTAAAGACTGCGTACTTACATTGCGTTGAATTACCTCATTTGCAAAATCAAAACCAAATCGACTTTCTGACAGTATTTAGTTTTCATTCCCTTTCAATTTCTAATGCTTTTCAATAGTAATTTCTCTGTTCAGTCAAATCTCCTTTATTTTAGTTCTATTTCTATTATTCTTCATTTATTATTAGTTTTCGGTAATATCCTTTACAACTTTTTATTTCTGATTTTTCTTCTTTGTCTTATCCTTTATTTACCCTACTTCTCCCTTTTTGGCTGCATTTTTCAATTCAACTAGACATACTTCACCTTTTTCGTACATTTCATATCGATTGCTTGTCTACAGGACATTTTCTATAAAATCTTCTATCATACATTTTAATAGATTAAAGTCTGTATTACTATTTTATTTCGTCTTCTCATTCCCATCTTACACTCTTCTTCAATCCAACTAATGTCTCGTCTTTCCATTTCGCATTCTTTCATTCCTCTGGTTAGATTTTGTAGCACTAAAACTATTTTCTCCAATTTATCATCTTGATCATTCACTAAACTAGGTGTTTTAGGTGTTTGGGATTGCCGAGTGATTCGATTCAATTTACTTATCCTTACAAAATATGAGCAGAGTTCGCATGCACGATTAGATGTTGTTCTAAATTCTCTGGAGTTAAATTAGATCGGTGGTCACTTAGCACCCTTTCAAAACAAGAAACTGGTTTACACCAAAAGTTGTTAGGGAGGCAAAAACAAAATTTATCATCAAAAGTTCCTGAACTGCTGTTAATTGACTCCACGATTTCCTGTAATCGACGGAATACCGGATTAGGATTATTAATTTTGTCAATATTGGATCAAAGTCAAGCACCAAAATCACCGAGATTGGGGACGGTCTAAATTATTTATACCATTATTAAAATAATTAAATGCGACTGATAATGGTAAATTGTGATTATCTAAAAAGACTACTAAATTGGTTATTTGGCCGCATTGTAAATGGGTATATTCAAATAATATTCTACATAAGACGACTTTTTAAGATTAAGAAATTTTTGACTTCACTAATTAGTGAATGGCTTGTTTCAATCTACAAAAACAATAACAAATAATCTAATTCATCGACCTATTATAGCAAACAATTAAACGAAAAGCTAATTTTGAGTATTGTAATAACTATCGTTACAACTGTAATTATTATTATTTTATTTAGTAGAGAATGCGCCTTGATTTTGTTTATTTTACTGATTGGCTTATTTGAACTATAAGTAGGCTCGTTGGAAATTGTAGGTCAGTAATTCAGCTTCAATCAGTCATTCAACTTGAAAAAAGTGTCGACAGCTGACTTTTCCAGAACAAATTCCAATCTGCGGAGACACCAAAGACTAAAAAAGCTTAACTTTCAATACACTAAATTCAGTTGAGAATGCGCTCAATTTTGTAACTAACACTTTAAGCTTTAACCAATGAGAATCTTGAGTTTTAAGTATGTTTAATGAATTCTGCATTCTTAACGTCAAGACATCAATGGTGTATGCTTCACACTTTTTATTGTTGTTAAACAGTGAGCATTGTTACAAATAATAGCGTTGCAGCAAATAGTTTCTAATCTTTGAAATAAAAACGTTCCTGAAAGAAATGTGCAAAAAATGAGTCTTTTTGCTAATTATTTCATTGTGTAGTTATAAATTATTTACTTATATGAATCCTATGAGTAGATTTAGTAAAATTTAAATAACACTACTTGTTATTGTTGGACAAAAAGTTAAAAGATCTTAATAAAAGCGTCATTATTAACAACATTCGTGTTAAATTTGCAAACAAAAATTATTGAACTTTCAAAGTATCCCATTATAACAGATTTTCTGTGGGATATTCGGTTAATTGATGATATGGAGATTATGCTTGGATTTGTTTAGATGCTCCGATCCCAACTGTACTGCAATGTCCGGCCAACCCGTGACAGAGGTGGAGCAAGCTCATAACCCTCCATCGTTTTCCAAAAATCAGTTTAATATACTGGCCCCTCATGCGGGCGTATCAGATATTAAGCTGATAAGAACATACTACACTTTGATATTAGCCATTAAGACAGAGAAGCGAATACGAAAATCAGTATTAGTAAATATAATGAATAGTAAGTGCTCGAGATTAAGCCCGTGTTCGCTTTGCACGCTTTCAGCGCAAACGCTTTGTAAATGAAGCATTCTATCGCTCGCTTTGGTATTCCAGAGCCAAGACATTTTCTAGCAGATTCAACAGATTTTTAAACTATTTGTATGCACAGAAAGCGCGAAAGCGTGCAAAGCAAACACGGCCTAAGTTAACCAAAATGTTCACGATACTGTGAATCAAAGCAGGTAGCGGTCCTATATTTTGTGGGGCCTCTATTGTTAACGTTTACTATAGAGACGCCAGAGCCGTACTTGTGGTGAATTGTTGAGTTTCTTTTAACTCAAATTTTGGTAGTATTTATTTAAACATGTGGATACCGTGGAATATAAACAATAATGAAAATGGTGATGCTAATAATGTGCAGATTAAAGAAATAAGTCTTGAATATGTGAAACCACAATATGAAGCAGTAGAAAATGATAATGTATATTATAATTTTTTCATTATGTTTCTACAATAAGAAAAACTTCGGCTTTCATTGATCAACCTTCAACGTCTAAAAACAGAGTGCATCTTCCAGAAATAGCAAAAACTTTAGTAAAAAATGTGTACTCTGTACTATCAAAGTACGTGTTGAATTCTTGTGAAATGACGGCGGAACTAACGAAAGTACCTTATTCCACAGTACATAAATTTGTTAGTGCAAATGAAATAAATTGCAAGCAGCCAACAAAGAAGATTTAGAGGAGATTAGAAACGTTATCCATATTATGTACCGGAAGAAAGAGATTTTAACGTTAGAAAACATAAAATCTGGAATTCCAACAAATTCCCTTACTCCATAACCACTCTTCGTCGTTGTTTGCGAGCTATCGGCTTCAAATATAAACAATTAAATAAAAGAATGGCAGTCATGGAATGCCGACGACTTCGTCGTCATCGTGTTGATTTTTTAGCTAAAATTAGGGAATATAGGGAGGAAGGCAGAGCTATATATTATTTGGATGAGACATGGTCCGACACTCATGATAGGATGACAAAAGGTTGAATAGGTAATTCAGGCAAATGCTATTTGGAGAATCTACCTTCACGTGAAATAAGAATTATCATTTTGAACGCAAGTAGTGCTGAATATTGGGTTCCAGGAGTCATGTTAATATCTGTCAAAAATGTTTCCCAGCTTTCCGCTGACTACCATGAAAATATATATTATTATTATTTTAATGTTGGAATATAATTTTAATTTGTGGGATTGACATCGAGGTTTGATTTATTTTATTTCACATCCACCAGCATTTGTGTTTTAAAATGGTCCATTATTGGTTATCCAAAAATAATATAATATCCAATATTGTATGTATGGTTAGTCTGTTACTAAGTAGAGTGCGAATTTCCATCAATTGACAATACGACAATTGAATTTATTTCTCTAGAAGAAATTCAATAGTTTGACTGTCGATCCACTCAATAGTTATCATCAAACAGAAGTGGATTATAACAAGCATACTAATTTCTAGCCATCAGCCAGACATTAAATTTCCTGTGAAAGTAAAAACAACAAAAGAAGCACCAAACAACAAATTCATACAGCAACCTTGCTGCAGTTTTCCTACTCACAGTCCTGTTTGTATATAAATAATTTTTTTGTCAAGGAAGGATCTCTTTAGTTTTAGTCACGATAACCACGTTTGCCATGGGATACTCTGTATATAAGACACTAATCGAAAAACAAAGATCATAAATACTAGAAAGATGAATTTCCAAGTAAGGAAGAAGTCTACTTTTGGTCAAAAATATTCATATTATAATATATATGTGATATTTTCTTGTTTTCTTGAGCAATGAATATTTTAAAATGTATTTTGTATAAAAGGTATTTAATTTGATTTAATTTGTTTATTGCTTCAGTGCAATATTTAATGTGAATAGTTTTGTCTTGTAGTTATATATTTTTAATTATATTTTCTATATTAGTAAGTGTGTAAATAAATATTATTGTTTTCATTTTTTTTGTATTACAATTTTTTTTATTATAGGGCAACACGCCTGATGGGGATACTACTAATGGGTATTTATTTGTGGTCAACTAATTTTATTGCTGCCACATAGTCTTATAGTATTTGGGTTACTATAGTGAGTTTCGTTATTAGACTCTACAGAAGTAAAAACTTTTTTAATAATCCCTTAACACAACTTATTTTTTTTCCTGCAGCAATGTAAGTCTCATCGGACATACAAGGAATATCTAAAGTATAACATAATTCAGCAAACTGAGAATAACCGCTACCATATGCAACCATCCCACATACCGCTGCTTTACTTATTCCATTTTTTCCATTATTCTCTTCTGTACCAAAGATACTTATCTGTTTTTCAGCACACACTGCATTTATATAAATAAAAATTCTTTTTAGACCTAATCGTTTTTCACGAATAATATTAATTTCGTAAAAATTACAACCAAAATCATCCTGCTTTATATGATAATGTTTTTGGAATTTATACATCTATTTCTCTCTCTCTCTACTCTTCATGTAACTGTTGGAAAATCTAGAATCTAGATTCTAGAGAATTGTATATTGAAATTCTTGAGATAATTACCTACCTTTTTCAAAGAAACTGTCATCAATTGTATCTTTTATGTTTATAAAGATGAACATAAACAAAATTGAATCAAATTAAATGAAACCAAATTGAAGTTAATGATGAAAAATCATTAACTATCGCTGTACAGGTAGAAATTTTTGTTTTGACGTCGTTCACCAGGAATTGAGCACAGACCTCTTTATTATTATGATTATTTATCCCAATAAACCAATCATAATGCGACAATGATAGATTTTAATTGGAAACAATGTTTCCCCTTTACGTTGTCTAATATTAAAAATACAGTTGGAAGATGAGTAGATTCGTCTGTAGTGTACCTAATGGTAAGCACACATCTCCGGCAAAAGGCTAGGGTTCGATTCCTGGTGGACGACGTCAAAGCAAAAAAAATTCCAACTATATAGCGAAAGATAAAGACTTTTCTTCATTAACTTTTATTTAGTTCTATTTGTTTCAATTCAATTTTCATATTCATGGGATATATTTATTTATAAACAAAATAATTGAAAGCGGCTATAGCCGCTTTGAATCTATCATTTTCATAAAGAGTGTGTAACCATAGTAGTTCTCGTAAAATAATGAATCAAAAAAGGCCGGCGCTCGGGCCATACATACATATGTATATACTTTTTATCAGGGGTGTCAAACTCATTTCAGCTGCGGATCATTTTGGTAGCAAAAAGAATCACAAGGGTCGCATGTTCTCTATGGATACTGTTAGAAATTCTGCTTTGCATCATGAAGACAACATAAAATCAATTGCTTTTTTTCCATCATCAGGAAATTATTTTTAAATATAGTACATAAATAAAAAAATACATACAATATTTTTTATAATCATTCCCACATAAACCATTGCGGTCGGCAAAAATCATCGTAGCGGGCCACTAGTTTGACACCACGGCTTTATTATTGAAAATAGGAATCAATCTCTTTTTTTTAATTTTTATAATTTTCAGATAATAGATCATAAATAATATAAGTATTGTACCTACTCAAAGTGTAATAAATATAAGTTATATAATACCGAGCGAGAAACAACTAGCGTAGGCTGATAAAATGTCATTGATATAATGAATATAAATAAGCAATGCCTACTCGAGTGATTGTTCTGGATCGTATCTTATTTGAATTAAATTTTTTCACTTTACTGTTTTTATTCGCAATTTGTTGAACTCTTTTAAGACCCAAAATTAGTCAAAACAATTTATGTGAAAAATATTCTCTAGTTAAACATATAAATGTTTTCAAATTTGAAAATATTGATATTCTACCGCTTATTCGATCCTATTTCTATTTTATAACTACCCATACAGTCCCCTGCTATTAAGGCCGCCATAGACCCGTCGATTTTCTAACATATTTAACCGATGGAAAAGTCGCTGGCAGGATGAAAACTCAAAATTGATGTGTTTGGGCAAAAACCGTATTGATTACATGTCGTTCGAAAATTTCAAAACAGTTTGATAAAACTGTCAGGATCAACCATTGGCGTCTTGCTAGATACCATTTTTTTTATTTGTCAATTTGCAATGTATATTTCAGAAGTCACTCCTCTTATGCACTTTTGATAATTTCTATATGCATCGATTTATCGCTAGATCAATTAATAGACAAATTGATCAACTTACTACATATACTCGTTCACACGGAAGAATTTGCTAACTTTTTTTCTGGATCCCCTCTTAATTTTTCCAAATAAATTATTGTGTGATAAAGCGCACACCGCTGCCAACAACATTAGAATTTTTTAAAACACAGAATAAATATTTATCACTTTCAAATAAGTGGAACAAACATCGAATGATATCGCATAGAATTAATTGAATTCATTGCTTCTAATACGTTCAAACGTACGCTATTTTGTATTTTAATTATTAGTGAATGTGTTTCTGAAGCGCTTGTGTAATTATTGGGGAAGTATATGAGTTTTATATTGATTAAACTTTCTGTTATGTAGTGTGAGAAGGTGATGTTTACTAAAACATATAAAAGTAGGAGCTAAGGATGAAGAAATGATTTATCACGACAGCACTTATTACTGAATGGGATGTTCTCAAGAAATGCAAAGTAAACATTTTAGTGGAAGCTTTTGAAAAACGGAAACCTTATGGTGAATATTTATAATATATGAATAAATGGAAGGAAAATCTCATTTGAACTGTGGTGTTGAAAGAAAGGATGAAGAGTCTTTTGAAAGAAAATTGAACACGAGGTAAATATTCTGGGTTGTATGTGATTAAACGCATATACCCATTGAAGTCGACACTCATTAATGACAGTGAACTAATCTTTAATATTGATTGCTAAGGCAATTGTATGGCACTGTTTAGATTAAATCTAGGCCTCCTATTATCCCTTACTAAATAATAATGGATATTTGTTAATCTATGAAGTCGTTAACAAAGACGAAATCAATAAAAATTAGTTTGACGGAAATCAATAAGTCTCTTGACCACAATGAGTTATTTTAACATTTGGAAATTGTTATCGAAACATACACAAATCTAAACAAAGAGGATTTCATTGTAATATTACGGCAGTAAACATAGAGCGAAATGTTGGAGCGAAATTAAGGTTTTTGTCGCAGTAAAACTTTAGCCAATAGAGGATCGATCGATTAGATTAATTCAATTGATAAAGCTTCGAACAACTATATTATCGCCAATGTAATCAATGGACTTTAATATCGTAAAAAAGAGGCCTTAAACAAAATTTCCTTAATGTTTCCGTAAGTTGAAAACAATTGTTATAATCATATAATAGATGCTTTATAAATTACTCAGTACAAGACTAAAATTGTGTGAAGTGTATCAACTTTTAGATTATTTATTTATACTTCAACGCATTATTTTAAAACTGAATGGAGAACCTGTTTTATCTACATGAGGATTCAAGCGAGTAAACATCAATCAAAATGAGTTGAATAATGAAAATACAAAGTTAGACCCATTTTACTATTCAATTTATCATTCTCCAACATCAATAAAGTCTTATGAACGGTTATTATAACTATGAATTAGAGAACCTGTATTTTATAACGTACAGTAATCAACATAATTAACCAGCTAATTTGTAAGATTGTTTCATTTTTGTATAAATTAGACGATGAAAGCTTACCATTGGAAAGGACAACACAAGGCGTCAAGACAGATTCCAACGACCTTCTCTTATTATATGCTAAATTCTATCTTATCACAATCCACTTTGATTACAGTAGCCTACGGAGAATAAATTTGTAATTAACTGCTGATTTGTTCAATAAAAATTAAAAGAAAGAATTCCAGAATAGTAGGAATCAAAATACAATTCTTCAATAATTCATAGTTCGAATGTCGCATGTTTTGGAAATATGTGAAATTGCAATTTCTATATAATCGATCATTTAACAAAATGTCACACAGGCCACTTTCGTTTTCCAAAAGTTGATTTTAAGCAGGGCGTCCACTAGGTCGGTGGGTCGGAGCGAAGATTTCGACGGTTTTCGACGGACTCACTTTAAACGCGACGCATCGCGGATGGATACTTTTTTTAACATTGAGACTCGTTTATTCGAAGGCACCCCTTGGGTGCTTTACTAATAAAATTAATCTTATTAACAAAATTAATGGACATGATGTGAAAGATAAACTATTCTTTTTAAATAATAATAAAAATAATAAAAACTAAATAATTACTCATTTACTTAATTAATTTGTTTAAATTATTTAAATTGGGTTTATTAAAAATGGCTGAAAAAGTATGAATAAACATTTAGAAATATATTGTACGTACTGGTTTTTCAAAGAAAAACATAATCTCTACAATCATCTGACAGAATATTTATTTTCTCAAGGTGTTATCTGTAATTACTTTATTTTCTTATTCAAACATTGTTTTTCGTACTTACTCCTGTGTAGCAGTGTCTGAAAATAAGTTCTATATTTTATGATGAAAACGTTCACTGTTGGTGTGAAATTTAAAGCCAAACGTATACACTAATCTGACATAATTTCGTGACTGCAAAAAGGGGTTCTGTGCAGCTCATACATCGTCCTTCTTCTGAGAAATCTTAAAAACGTCTAAGGTTCGAACACATCACATTGACTATATGCTAGACATATAAGAGGTATGTAAAGACTAGTCATTTAACGACTGTAGATAAAAGCTACATCTGAAACCACTCTACTACCAAAGTTCTGTAATCTAAGTTATAGAAATTGACCTCGACTGCTCTTTAACAAAAAGTATTTAAGAAATAGTAAAATTTTATTTTTACATAAGTTAAGTCTTAAATATATTTTAAACTTCATGTACGTGTGCATAATTGATGCAATGTGATTTGCGCCCAATACTCTAAATATCAGCGCAGTTAAACGACGGGAATCACTATGATTCATTTACATGTAATCTCCGATTTCAAAGTCCATAATACAAAGCTCTACAAGCCGATTACCGTTGATGAAAATAAATAATTTATTTTATAAGGACAACTGAAACATTGGGTCCTGATGGGGATACATCTTCCTCTACCTGAAAGTTCCTAGCAATGCTTCTATCAATTCTGTTTAACTCAATGAATCTCTTCACCTATACTCCCGTTGTAGTCAAAAAATGCAGAATAACGTTCATTCAAAAAAGCGGCGACAGACTCTGTGATGTTGATGATATATGTTTTAGAACAGGAACATCCATTATAATGAGGATGCTCCATAAAATTTTGTGATTCAAGCATCTGCCTTACCGCCATGATCAACGTGGCATCATATACGTTCATAACACAATGACAAACACGATGATTCTTTAATGAGCCATTAAACATCTTTGCCAGAACTCAAATTCGCATATGATTGTTACACTTGAACTTCGTAAGGTCTTTGATTCAGTGTCTCATAAGAGCCTACACCGAGCATTGCGACGTTTCAGCATTGAAGACAGAATAATTTATTTGATTATATGTGGATACAGCAACTCGTCGACAACTATTACTTACTGCAAACGCTTTACATGTTCCTTAACTTTACAGTGTGGTGTCAAATAAGATGATCCGTTGTTGTCCAGTTTGATCAATTCAATCATTGATGAACTAATCCATGACATCGAAAGGTAGGGTTTTGATGTTGTTGTTGATGGTGTAAGACTGTCTTCTCTTATGTTGATGATTTCGTTATGTTCTCATTTTCTCCATCGGATGCCCAGAGAATGGTCAGACTATGCAAGCGTTTTCTTCAAAAGAGACAGGCGTTTGTGAGCTCTAACAAATGCAAAAACCTCTGTAAATCTATTATCGGCACGACATATTTCGTTGTGTCATTTTTGTGCTTCTCAATTGAAACTATGGACATGATACATCCTTGTTTAATAAACAGTTGAATAAAATATTTCTGTGATCAAATGCTTTATGTTTCATTCTCTCGCTCTCTCTCTGTCTATTATGTTACTTGATTGATTTCTTTGAAACTTTTTTATGTAACCCGTAAATATGTTGGAGCTGTATATAATACATTTCTGAGCAATATTTACAAATTTCTTTAAATTGTAAGGTTTTTACTCATTTTTGTAGAATAAGTGATCTTCTAAACTATCACTATTTCGATCAACACTTCATGCCGTAATTTTCTATAATGTAATCAATTTGTAAAGGTGACGGCCACCGAAAAAAGCCTAATTGTTTATTTGTTTGAATAAATTGTTTTACTAAGTGCATCGTCATCCAGTTTAATGAGATTCTATTCTATCTCTACTTAGTATCGAAAAAATAAGAACAACTATGAATTGGTAAATATATGTGAACACCTTGTTTTATTTTCAAATACACAGCTATCATTGTACAACACGAATTCTGGAATACAGAAATCAATAAAAAGTCCATAGGGAAATTTGTTACAAAACGACCATCATATTTGCTGAAAGGACATATGTTTGCAGAATTTATAGGATCACCATAATTAATAATTGGATTCTCCTAAAATTTGTTTTAAAATATAAATAACGTATACCGTCTAATACTATTTAAGTACATTAAGGACGAAGTAAATACATGAATGTATCTCATTTGCACAAATATATGACGAATGAGAATCGATAAAACCACTCGCTGAGAAAAATAATAAACAATCAGGAACAGGAAAGCTTTTTTAGAAATATGGGTAGCTCGATTATTTTTTATGAACTTTGACGTTAAGACTGAATTAAACACTAAAATCGGTCAATACAGTGCAAAGCTATACAGTCCTATAAACAAAACACAACTGCAATGCAATGAATTGGTGAAATCCAAATCGAGTTTATTTTGTAATTTTGATAAAACTGGACAGTTGATTTAATTTTTTATGTTACACTTGACTGTTTATCAACGTCCTGGACACCTTTTTACAAATTTACAAGGCAATCTACTGCTGTTCGGTAGTTAGTATTTCAAAATTGATTAACACATGAATCCATCTACACTATGATTGTATGTTCACTTCACATAAAATATTATATTAGCCATGAAATAGTTTTGTTTCGTTTTCACAAGCGATTGTTAACAACTTTCTGTATTGATTGTAAATTGGAATGTTTTAGAGCTAATAAATTTAACTGAAATCATTTGTTTTTGAGTTAAAAGATAATTAACATTAAGTAACCTTTCGTTATGTTTTTGTTTATTTTGAATAATCGTGCTTCGCGGTAGCTTTCGTAATTTAATAAACTGCTTGAGGTCCTTTATGGTAATTGAAGTACAATGTACAATATCAAGGAAGTTTCATTATTTTCCTTGGAAATTTCTTTGAAACCCATTCACCCTTGTTAATGAAGACCGAAGGCTCTTTCTTTAATGAGCATAACGTAATCGAAAAAAAAACAGAGCAATTATTTGCTTTATATTTCTGCGTATTAAGTTAAATACAAGACTACCTTTAGCAAAGTGGTAAATATTCATTCTGATTATAATTTTAACAGACTTTGAAGTAATTCACTTAGAATTTTGAAATTAGTTAAGGCTAGAGGCAAGCAGTGACATATTCTTGATCTATGGTAGCCGTACAAGATTCACCGTGGTTAGAACCAAATAATGCTACTAATTCTACAGTTTCCTGACAATCCTCAAGTATCCAAAGACGTCCAGATTTTTTTTTGGCAGCTAATTGGGTTACTTTTAAGGAAGTAGAGTCAACAAGAATAGTAATATTCAGTTTGCCATGTATTTAAGATTCTAGTTTTCAAGTTCACCTAAAACTAAACAAATTCGTTTGAGTATAAAATAAAACTAGTTAACAATATAAGGAATTACTCCAAATGATTAGAGAACTATCGAAGATTATAGAGAGGAGAATTGACTTAAACAAGGAAAGGTCATGATTGTGACTGTGTCATTCACTCCTCATTAGCGTGCTAGAAAAAGTATCTTTTCAGTCAAATCTAGTAGCAAATTTGGCGTGACGTGTAACTCACCAGAGAAAACTTACTTACTCATTTAAACGTTGGACCTATCTGCCTTTAAGCGTAAGATCGTTGAAGTTGAGCCCGCTGCTGTGTTGACAGACTTTCTTCCATCTTTTCCTGTTCTTTTCCAATTCTGATACGTCTTCTTTTTTCTCCAGGTAACTTCCAATTTCATCCTCCCACGTATGTGTCGGTCTTTTTCGTCCTGTTTTCCCCATGTTTTTAGCGTTGTGCTTTTTCTTCGATTTTTTTCTACTTTTGTTTAGTTATGTATTTTACAACCATAGGTTATGACGGGCATAGTCACTTTCTTATATATTTCTATCTTTTTTGGAATCTCTTTATTAGCTAGAAAGAAAGACCCGAGTGCTTTAAAAACTCTTCCAGTTGCTTTCGATTGTTCATTTATTTCTTCCTTGATTCGGTTTTTCCGATTAATACAGTTCCTAGGTATTTATATCTTTCAACTTGCTGATTCCCTTAACAAATATATTTAGTGGGTTTTTTCCGTTTTGATATTATTTTGATATTTTATGCTTCTTCGTTATATTTGTCCTATATAGCTATTCAGATTATTTTGTAGGGATCGTTTTGATTTTGATAGTAGAGCCATGTTGTCTGCAAACATCGATTCGTTGATCTTTATTGCTGTTAATTTGTAGAATCTTACAATAGTTTAACAGTCACATTCTGTACTCTTACACCCTTGCCTAACTCCTTCCCATCCTTTTTTTTTATTTGATGTTTCATGTCTCACTCTGTCTAGGCAGTTAATATTTCCATATAAATTTTTGACAGATTTTTTCTCTTCTGTAGTTGTTACTGTGTTTTTTTTATATATTGGTGCTATTATGCTCGCCTGCCATTCTGGAGGTACTTCACTTTCATTTATTTATTATAAAATTCGTGAATCTTCTAATTTTACAAAAACTTCGATCACAATCATTAATTTCTATTATGATCGCCTTATTATCCTTAACATACAACATGCTTCCTTACTGCGTGTTTTATTAGAATTACTGAATTACTTTAATCAATTATTTAAAAATGCATTCACAATTTAGACGAAATTTGATGAATTTGCAAGGGTTGATATGAAAGCAGTATAAAAGGTGTAGATTCAAATTCAAGGCTTGTTGCATAGTATTTAAGATATTATTAATTTGTTAAGTTATATGATTATTAATCGTTATCTTAAAAGCAACATTATTTCCGCATACGAAGGTTCTGGATTTGAATAAATGATTCAACAGAGGAACCATGCAAGCATATTTAGTGAACGTGTCGGCGTTATACAATAGTCGACATAATCTCAAAACCTAAATAGGAGCGTAAAATTTAGGTCTTATTTTGTACACTACAATATACGGTAGACAAATTTTCATTAGTTCACCACTTCTTCACTCAATTGAGACTACCCGGATTTAGATACTATCTTTATCCATCCATCCATCTAAGATGCCTTACTACATTTTTCGTAATTATGTACGTTCATTGTTTGCGATTACAGCAATTTAAAATTTTAAATAACAGACGATTCGAATGTGGAAACCAAAACAAAAACGTTACGAATAACGCTCGTAATAAATTAAAATTTTATATTTGTGTTTGTAAATAAACCTAACAATGATATTGCGCCTATGGATATGTATTTTTGAGTTTTTTATAATCATATGGATGATTCGTTATTCATGTAGCTTAGAGCGCCATTTGTAATAACTTGATTTACATTTCAGTAATTTCATGAAATGTTAAGCATAGTCGACATATGTGAATTATACAAAGTATTCGTTACTGAATTGAAAGTTTACAAATAAAACATTTCATAGATAGATTAAAGCATTTTCGATCAATATTGCTTGAATACGTTGAATAATTGACTTCAAACGATCACCTTTCTGAGAATTTTATTATTGATGATGTTTGTGTTGTATATTTTGTTGGGTTAAGCAATTTGACAGAAGTCCTATTGTTTACTTTTGGAGTCTTCCTCCAAATCTGTTTTATGCAGGGGTGCCCCAAGAAAAGAAAAGTCTAGAGGCTATCAAGTTCCTTTTATCCTCAGTTGTTGTCCAGACCATTTCACTTGCTTCCACTTGTTACTCGTTTTCACTACGTTCAATTGTCAGATGAAGCATTTCTATTGTTTTTAGTGGCTTTTTTGATGTCTGCATTGCTGCTTGGCTTGCTTTTCAATTGTTCAACGATCATTTGTTGTTTCTAATTGTGCTTCACTCCAATGAGACGCTTGAAGTAAACTTAAAGACATTTTTGGGAAGCTTAAGAAGTATTCATGTTTGAATTTGGACTATTCGACATAATAGTGATATCGACTTGTAATTGGGAATGCACAGTATATTAATTGGCTTGGCTGATATATTTCAACAATCGTTGCACATTTATTAGTATGAGGTATCAACTAATTTGTTTTAAGTTTGGTGTGAATTAATTCTGAAATGCTACAAAAGTACAAGTACAAAAAGTCTCTTCATCAATTATTATTTGGGTCATTCCATTTTCCCATTAAGATGTGGCAGTAGAGGCATGGATGCATAAATTTTGCCTCGAAATTGAGTTAATCACAATCTTAAAGGCCGATCACGATTTATGAATCTAATTTAATGACATTCCATTAAAATACGAATTAAACATTATATTTGCACATTTTGAGGTAGGTACTTGTGTAAATCTCGGTAATGAAAGAAATTCTTCCAGCTTTATAATCTTCTTTTTTCATCTATGGAGTAAGTTTAATATCAATTGTTAGCTAGAAAGAGGGGAATGTTACATTTGTGTTCAGGCATTGTTCTGAAATAGACATTGATCGTTTTAATAAGCGATATTATTAAGTCGCACTATGTATTGAGCCATCAACTATACCGTCTGTTTCTTTTAAGTGTACTTGCCTTCATCTGTAGACGAAATCGGAAAATAATAATAAGAATTGAGAGTACTCCGTCTAAGACTCCATAGATAATAAACAACCCCCTTTAGATTTTTGTATCTGGGAGCTGAAAATAGGGGCTTATCACTTTTGAAATTCGTACAAAACGGAAGACCGAATCACTTCTGTAGAAAGTACTAAGCGAGTTGAATACGCCAATATTATAAAATCAATCATTATAAAATAGTTATTGTTTTTCTTTTCTTACGATTTGTACATACATTCGCCAGTGTTACGCCGGGTTTGTCTATCAGCGCTGTCCGAATAACGAACAGCGACAAAAAAATCTAGGTGTGGATGGCATCGATGATAGTATGGATGGCCATTGGGAATTGTTCGTCTCTCAAACAACGCTATTCGACGAACGTGGAGTATTGCACAACAATAGTGTGTAGCAGACATAAGAGGTTTGGATTATCATTCGAAAGAAAAACAATAACAAAGGCAATGTCAACATCGCTGTACATAATCAAAATCACATATCGGGACACTGACCTCTATTTATTTCATAATGAGATGCTATTTTAAAGACGATTTTTCGTACTTTTCCGATTATTATTTTTAAGGAAATTGACCACTTTCAACTCGCTTAGTACTTTCTACTGAAGTAAGTCGTTGTTTCGTTTCGAACAAATCTCAAATGTTATAAGCACTTGTTTCAGAGTCGGACCGGGAATATATTGAGCAAAGGACAAGCACCAATTACGGGCGCCCTTTTAAGTAAACTTGTATGATTTGGCGACCGGGGACAGGTCTCCCTGTAGCCCACCGCTCGGACCGGCACTGCCTTGTTTTCAGCTCCCAGTAGTGAAAAATCTAAAATGGGATGTTTATTATCCATGGAGACTTAGACCGAGTACTTTCAATTCTAACAATTATTTTTTGATTTCGTTTATAATTAAAGCATAGTACACTTAACAAAAACAGACGGTATATTCAAGACCGTCACTTTTTCAAACATTTATCTTAAGACGCTAGAAATATTAAGAGTAAGTAAACTCACATTCAAGGGCGTCAGGGTGGGCACTTTCTCCTACATTTCTAAAATTAGGGGCCCTTATTTCCACCTGTCGTGAACGTAGTCGACATCCATCGGCTAGATTTTGTTATATATTAGTACTAATCAATACAAGCAATTAAAAAGAGATTCTTCTTAATTTGATGAAGAATACTATCCACTTCTGCTGAAGTGCAGTTGTACATTATTGAAATTTGTAAAGCTTCCTAAACTTTTACTAAATGAAATCTAATTGCTTTTATTGAGTCGATTCTTGTATTCTAAGTATCTTGTAAGTGTTTTATTGATGAATTCAAGTATTTACACAAAGTAATCCAGCGAGTTGTAGATGATGCAAATATGTTGTAAAATATTTGAATTTCGGAAGCTGCATTTCAGACAGTTAAATTGAAAAAATAGCCCTCTCCAATTAGTTAAATATATCAACAACTTATAGCAATACATTAGTTAAGTTAAGAGTTTAAATATGGGCCACAATACATCTGAATGCTGAAAGATTTAGATTTTTTCACTCCAGTTGAGTGAATATACTCTGTTAGAAAAATGCCATATTTTGACAATCAATTAATCAAATGGAGAAAATACAATCCAACTCCAAATATTGTTTATTTATTGTAGAATTATTCAATATTGCTGTAGATAAAGTAAATTAAAAAGCATATTTAAAAATATTGACATTAATGTTCTTAGTTCTTCTTAGTCATAAAACATACGTAATTTTTTCTAAAAATTGATACAAAAACCTTTATGAAAAACTCAAAGTAACAATTCGGAGGATGAATTGACGTATAATTAGTTTATTTATAAGTGTGAATAATTACTCACAAATAGATAATTAGATAATAGAAAAACATTTAAATATTCAACAATGAACAAAAGAACCCACTTAAATCCGTGATTGATGGGTTTTCAACTACGTGTATAAATCACCGTCAGTTCTAGATTCTCTTTTTACTACACTATAAATTCTGTATTTTTCAGTGTCATGAATATACTAAATGACAATAATAAAAAATCAATTTTTGAGTTCTGCAGCAGTAACAGTAGTAGTGTGTAACAACTCTACTGTCCTTAATCATTCTCAATTCACATCCCAGTAGAACTCGTTCTTTCTAAATAAAGCTCATTTTTTCATTTGCACGACCTTCTTCGCAAGTAAATCATCTACCCCGAGAGAATTCCTGATGACTTTTTGAATTTTTTTGTCGATTGCTATCTAAATCATACCACCGCTGACAATAAGTGGCCTACGTTGCCACAACTATAGCATTTTGTCTCAACATCCCTCAATCTTGGACAGATTCTCTAATAAAACCCCATACACAAAACGGAACATTTAGACTAACAACAACGTTTAAAAAATTTTCTACTCAACATGTAGCCAAGATATTACTTAAAATATTCAATACATTCGAACTTTAGCAATCCCTCGATTGACGCGATCTGCTCGAAGCCCAAGAAGAAGCTCAAAATTTACGCGGCCTCAAAATATCGCGAGGCAAGAGTTAACTAAATAATTGCCGGAGGCAGATAATGGTTCTAAACGAGAAGTGAATATCGTTGACCAAATTTCCAGCCTAATAGATAGAGCAGGACTTGAAACTATAGCTGATCAAGATATTGAGGAGTAACTGTAGGTTTCTGGAGAGAAACTTACCAACGACGATCTTCAAGAACTGACAGTACAAAGAATTCACTTAGAACTTGAAAATAGTGATTCTGAAAACGAAGAACCCAAAGAACGTGGCACAGATTTCCTTAGTAAAAGTTTGGTGACGATAACCGAAACTATTGTTCAAATTCAAAACAAGACGAGGCATTATGGATTTGATCTCCTGATACCGACTTTTGTTTAACGAGAGAAAATGGAAACCACTAGACGACTTCACTGCAAAAAAATAAGAATTCAGAAGAGGATTCTGTCATCACAAGAAGAACTTTATTTTTCTGTGTGCATATGTGTAAGTGTTATGTAACAAATGTTATTATGTAAATTAATATAAAATAACTTAAAATTAATATAAAATTTGTTTATTTTTCGTCGCGCGATTTTCCTTTACCTATTTACTGTGTTCAAATGACCTCGTTTAACTATGTTTCATTTAATGCTTTGTCGTCTAGGAACGCATCCTAAGCACTAATCGAGATCCTACTTTATATAATCAATAATTCCATTCAATTCGTGAAAAGCTTGAAAACATTAATGTTAATGAGGTTTAATAGATCAAATCTTCATACAATCTTAGTTGATCTTTCAGGCAGATACCAAGAAATCTATTCACGATTTGTTAGATATCTTCACAAATGATAATTATTGCCCGGTAGTCAAATATTATTTCATTATTTTATACAGAATTAATGATGGGTTACCTATCTACATCTGGTTTAATAGTGAATTTTTATTTGGGTTACCTTGAAAGTAATTTTATTTGGAATAATAGTAATGTTCCTAATTGAAACTACATTTTTGGCTATATATATATATATATATATATATATATATATATATATATATATATATAATATATATGGATGATATTTTTGGAATCCCTGTTAGTTAATTTCCAAATGATCTAATTAATTATGTTAATAACATCTTAATTTACTGTGGGACGTCAGCTTGTGTAAAGTACAGAGATATGTATATCCAAGTAGATCAACTAAAGTAAAGTTCTTCAATGTCTCTTGCCTATAATTTTACTATTTAAAGAAGAGTAAGAAAACAGTTTTCCGCTAAAATAGCGAATTAACCCCAACATGGATTAATTAGGTAGTCCTCCAAACAGTATTAGTCCAGGGCCTCGAAATTTAACAGTCCGCCCCAAATAAAGTACGATTCAAAATTTTGTAGGTACGCCTTTGTAAATAAATAAACCGAATACATGAGAGACTAACCCTTATTACAAGCAAAAACTAATCACATCCCTCAACCTTAGATAAATAAACGAATTCTACTTAAGTGGTAAGCGGTGTGAAAATATTGATCCCAGTTAAATAAAACACAAATTGATTCTTTTTTTTTCAACAAAACACTCAAGATTTACAATTTGAGTTGAAACATTGGACAATTTGGAACATTACACGATGGAAACATAATAAATATAAGTGCAGATTGCGTGATTTCCAAACACGCAATAGACTCATTTCGGGCATAAATAGTTGGTAATTTATTGTTTAGCTTGCAAAAATACAAAATTAAGTCATTCATTATCATTCTGGTTCCTTTGTTTATGAAAGGGTGTGAATGAAATAACTTTCCTTTTGTAAAGATCAGATTTATTGACCAGTTTAATCTTTGTATCTGAATTTTTTGACCAAAATATCTATCGAAAACATTAATAACAAAAACACAGGTTTATGGAAACAGAACCTAACTTTACAGAGATTTGTATAAAAGGTTTTTCATCTGACTTTAATCAGTTCGTAGTTGTCAACCTTGTATCAAATATGAAATACCTGTTTCTATCTATTTCTCTTAATAAACTAATAAAGTGTCATATGATTTCTATGCCAATACTTTCCAATTAAGTCAACATACATTTTTTCTTAGCCGTATTCTATAATGGAGCGATAATGAACATGAAATCCATTGTCACTATTTATTCCATTTTGGTATTCCAATCACGTTAGAAATAAAAATAAAGTATTTTTAACGCGTAACAGCTTTTAATACTGGAAAATAATTGCTTATTTGAGAGTTAGCAGTCAGTGGTAATTCATAGCCAGATTGTCCACAAAGAAATGAAACACAGACTCCTTTTACACTTATAAGATATGCTCCATTATGGAACAACCGTTGCAATCGAGCATCAAATACTTTATTTGTTCTTGTAGTAAATTAATAGTTACATAGTGAACGTTGTCGTACTGTTCAAGAAAATAGTGAAATTAAATTGCAATTTGAAAGCAATAAACCTTGATCTGAAGGAATTCATATTATTTGATCATATAGATGGACAGGAAAGGCCGTTTTGCTAATAAATATAGACAAAACAATGGAAAGTATTTTATTTATTTTCAAGAATAATTTTTAAAAAGTACCCCAAGAATCAAGGTAGTCTCAAATCATTACCTGACAATGATGGATCTGTTGTTTATTGAATTGTTCCTTCAATTCACATGAATTTAGGGCTTGTTCATCAATTCGTAAAATAGAGAATACAAGAATCATACGAATCTATTAATTCTGATTGCAAAATGCTTTAACGCCATAAACAATAACACCAAAGGAATTTCAATACAAAATAGAGGAATTATGATGTTCATAAAAATCATTGAAGCGGTTAGTTAATTTGATTTGTAACAAAGTAATTTTGTCAGCACTTTGGTTTGATATAAAAATTCAATTTGGAGACATATTTTTCCACAAATAGTCATAATATATCTCCCTTTTTTTGAAAAATTACGGTTCTATGTGTAAAATACTTCGTGTATAAATTTTCCTTTCCCTTGTAGTTTTACACTTGCACAATTGTATTTATATAATTGTGATTTATAAATGCCTTTACCTCCACAAACTAAACAGAAGAATTATGTGGATTGCAGTATTGTAATTTTGCTTTCTTAAGAGCACTGATAATTTCTCCTTTCACATCTAATTTGAACTGATTCGGAATTTCTTTACGAGCGACAACATAAAGAATAGATCTTCATCGTTCTCATGATTATTTTGTATTCGGACTTTCACATTTGCAGAAAGTACATTGAAGAGATTTTCTTCGGCGGTAGTTGAAGTTCTTCGTTTCCTTTTATTTGCAGTTTTCTTAGATTGCATAGTTTCCTCAAAAGTTTTGTTTTGATTTTCTGTGTTGTCAACAATTGTAAAAAGATCATCGTTTGTTTTAGAATGAGTAGTGTTAGCATTATTATTCCTATTCATATGTGAAGTTAGTTGTCGGACGTCCTTAATTTTCTGTAGGAATAGAAGTTGATTAAAGTACTATATACTGCTTTCTGCTAGAAGCTACAGATTCTGACGTGGCTTGCTTCTGTCTGGATAGTTCGCGTGAAAATCCATCACGTAAAACTTTCCATTTTTTTGGCAGTGTAAGAGCTGTAAAAGAAATTTAGCTATGTTTTGTACATTGCTCATTACCAATATTTAGTTTTTGATTGTTCATTCAAGAGCGTATACTTCAAATTTAGGCTTGGATGGACAATAATCAGATAAATTGAGCGACATGTCAGTAATTCTATATGGTTAAGAATGAAAGATATATGTCTTCAAATAGCGACAATTACTAATTGTGAAAAAAATTCCATTGACTTCAAAACTTGGTAATTTTGTAATAAAACTCACAAGAGAACAACTTCACTTCGTACATACCAATTAGATTCAAAAATTATATAGTCTTACTTAATAGCTTCTAGACTTTTCCATGTAAATTTACACGTTATAATGATATTTAAATCAAAAAGAACGAAAAAATGGTGTCATATTTAAATTCCATCTATTAACTCTAACAGTCAACACCATTATAACGTTACGGAAAGAATTTTATCTCTAGAACAACAATCGGGGCTTCGAAACCGACTACAGTTCAAAAATATTACTTAGAAACCTATTTTGCATAAATATCAATGCTAGGAATTACTTTAAGTTTGGTTTAAAATAACAGACAAATTGTAACTACGAAATAAAAGTGGAAGGAAGAGAAAAAAGATAAATGTATATCGAATTTGAGTGACTCATTACTTATTTCTTTCTCTTTTTGTAATGAGTCAATTTACATAAAAAATATCTGGTTAAAGTGAGATTATTTTTTAATCTTACAATTGGCGCGTGCGAAATGAAGTAGTATCCTTGACAGTCTCATTTCATTAGGGCCCCACAAAGATAAAAATTTGACAACGAAACAAAAGGGCCCCAACTACTGTTTGTCATGTGCAAGGCGATTTGTTGAATGTTCATTTGGAATATTTGCTAATAAATGGCATTTTTGCACAGATCACTTGATGTAAACAGAGACATTGCTACCGATATTTACTGTAGTTTACACAATTTTATGAGGAACAGAAAGTCATATTAATGTAAAGATACTTTATATAGTAAAAGGGTTTATAATCTTAGAATATCTAACGAAGATCGAATCACAATCAGCGAAATTAACATCAGTAGCGATTTTGCTAATTTCTTCAACAACAAGATACAGAATTTATTAAATCAATGTATATTTCTGCCTACAAAAAAACATGTTTACGTTCTGATGAATAAATGACGTCTTTTGAATGCCTAGCATTTCAAGGGATTGAAAGAACAATGAAATTCTATTATTTCCAAATGAACAAAGAAGTTTTTATTTCTTAAAATATTGTATTTGTTCTGTGAATAAATTTTGTACAAATTGCAGGTATTCGTCGTTTATTTGAGCTTGAGGAGAAATGATACTGCGTGGATAATAATCGAAGAAAAACAATTGCTTGATTATTGGATTACACGATGTTGAGCTTAGTGCAAATGAAATTAGCCCTGCTAAATTGCTATTTATTTAAATAAAGATATGACTGATGTATGAAATCTAAATATTCTCAAAAATAACTTTTTGACAGACCTCCTACGGCATTTTCTCTTAAATTTCAATGAACAGCTTATAGACATGTGTACATAAGTTTATTTTTACTTACCGGTTTCATTTTTTTCTACCTCTGTTTTTCACCAAAATTTTCATAAAATTTTTTACTTAATTCCTGCCAAGCGTTTTGTCTCTCAATTTTATTACCATACCCCTCACATCTGGTATCCCAAATTGCCGGATAATTTTCTATTTCCATAATAAATAATTCTGTATCAAAATTGTTATTCATTTCTATATAAGTCTGTTACTTCACCCAAACCATTTATAAGTAAAAAGCTGCGCCGCAGCAAAATTTGTAGGGGTTTTCCAATTAAACTCAATACTTCCCCTGCACAGCGGTTCACGTCGGCGAGAAATCAATGCAGCGCTGTTGCTGCGACACCGCAAGCAATTCATGAAGGCTTTACGATAGCACCTTACACAAATATTGTGATTACGTACCAATACCGACCATATTTTTTACACCATTTGTAATCACACAGGTAAATTCTTCCCAATTCAATGTTTATTCGTAAATTGTTTCTAATATATTTATAAATTTCTTACTACTGGTTGTGGTGCGAGTTCAGTGTTTCAATATTGCTAATTTTCTAGTTACTTCAAAATTCTCATTAATTTTACGAATTAAATTAATACTTCACTGTGATACAGCGAAGCATCAAATTCCGATTTAATATCGTTTAGTAAACGTTTGAGGATTGACTACAATTCAATCCATTTTCCCTTATATAATTAATTATAGAAACGTAAGTCGACTTACAGGTTTTTAATCAATAACATTTCCACATAATGAAAGTTGATAAATTATATAATGCCTCTGCATTGGTTTCTACATTCGTCTACATTCAAATAATTTGTTGATTGGTTTAATCAAACCAACATTAATATCGACTATATTTTTCGCACACACAATTGCATCTCTAAGTAGGTGTAAGGCTAAATATAACCACGAGACCGATAGCAAACAAGTAATAGGGAAAGAATTAGTGTAGGGAAGAACTTTGAGGAGATGGTTCAATAGTTCGTGAAAACGTTCGGGTGTTAACCGTTAACCCTTAACCGTTATAAACGGGTTCTGTGACAAAATTTTGACTTGTGAACTTTTTGCACCGACCATTTAAGTGTGTGCACTTTTTGAAATAAAACATCTTATGCGGACTCGGGCGAAAGATTCGTTGAAATGTAACCACTGATCTCTAAATATATATGGATTGCTGATACTCAATTTTTAAAAAAATTCCCATAAGTATCGGCTATCCATATATATTTGGAGATTAGTGAATGTAACGCTTTAAATTTAAACGGTTTAGTTGTGGGGGAATAAACTTTGGTTGTTCTAGCAACAGTTTGCTACTATACGTAAATAAGTTTATTTTTAAATTAAATCAAGGTGGCTTTGGTGAGACTTTTCCTTGACTACGAAAATTTAAATAGAGAAATATGAATAAACAAAAAGGTTCCAAAGTGTTAATTGTTTATTTATAAGTTCTTAAAAACTATATTGTAATTAGATACGTACCATATCTAATCACCTTACTCCAAAAAAAGTTTGAAACCGATATTGAATAAAAAATAATTGGTACTCGTTCCATAAACAAACCATTAACGAATTCTATTTACGTTAAATACAGATAGAGTGATTTATACATAAAATTCGTAACTTGTCGATAATAACTGTGATGTTTTTAATGGAGTCTAATAAATATTTGATGAGTTTGGTATGTAAGTGTGTTTTGACATTAAATCAAAGACGCTTTTTTTAAGCTTTAACTATGACAAATGAAAGCGAGAAATATTACTAAATAAAAACTTCCCATTTTTACGATAGTTTATTATTCTTAAAAGCTGTACTGTAATTACATTCGAAAAACATTGAAAGTGAAATTATATGGAAGTTTCACCTCATCCGTGCATACAGTTTGTTTATTTGTGTCTTTCAAATAAATACAGCAACAAATATAGCTTAAATAGATTTTTGAATGAAAGAGGGCGTGATGTTTACAAAAAGGCCTAAGAGTGGGTCATATCCACAAATAGAATTTTTAGAACCCTGATCGTGTATTAGCCCGGTATTTTTTCCAATGTCCCAAGATCTTTGCCCGATCCGTATAAGTGGTGTGTTTTGAACACCTAGAAACTTGGTACACTTCGTTTTCTCACAGATTTATTAATTCAGCTTGCAGAGTTTATCGCCACAGTTTGTTAAAAAGAAAGACACATTTCTACTGAAAAATACTTGAAATATATTTTTTACACGTTACAGAAGTATGTAAATTGTCAATAAAACTTTACAAAACAAAATTGAAATCTTAAAAGCAAATGTATGCAACAGTAACACACTGAAAGCAGTTATTTTAACAAAAATTGCGCATTATTTTGCCTAATTGCCTAATTTTCTATTATAATTGAAACTTAAATATTTACATAAACTTGATTGAATTTTTAACACTTTTGTCATTCTTTAGAATCGTTTTCATAACTTTTGTATATATTTTCGCAATAAATAAGCAACAAAATTCATTTTATATTCATTGTAATGTCACTCAACATTAACAGAAACGGGGGAATCGTAACTAATGGTGATTGTGTGTTCTATCATTCAAATAAATTATTCGAAAATGATAATGTTTAAACAAGTTCAATTTTTTGTTATACAATAGATGAATGATTATGTCACTTTACTGTTATTTTTGTATTTTGTATATCTTATTATTTAGTCATCACAAGAATCCTATTTTTCACTCAACACTGTCAACTTCACACACAGATTCATCTTTAAAGAAAGATCTCCCATATATTAATTTGTGGAAAAATAAACAAGACAATGAGGATGTAGAATTGGGTTGAATATAAATGTGCCGTTGATGATGATTTAACTGCAATTTTTAAAAGTTTCGTTATTTTCACAATTAAAATTTTTCTATATACTCCTTACTGCAAGATGGATACTCTTTTTGAGATTGAATCTACCCTATGAAATTCATTGGAATACTTCCAGTAAGGAGTGTTTTAGGCACTTTGGGTAATAGCACTGTGACACATATATCAGAGTGAATAGATTGAATAGCGTAAATCACTCACCAAGTAGTGATGCTTCCCTCATGTCTTTAATCGGTGAACTCTGCACAACCGTACCTTGACTACCATGATTCCACAGTGGTGATAATGATGCAGCACATTTAACTCTCATAAAACCGCCATGAAAATGTTGGTTAGTCAATACAAAACTTAAACCTAATGTTGTTGAATATAACCCTTCTTGATGATGAGTAAGTGGATAATGTATCAATGATTCAGGGTTTACCACCTTCACAACAATTTTCTATATTAGATAAAGAAGAGACATATCAATCGATATATACCTGCTGTTCGTTGATATACCAATGAAGTACTGATGGTGGATAACTTGTACCAGAAGTACAATTAAGCTCGATCTCGTCACCGGCCTGATATTGCATCTCTGTACCACTAATGATAGGGTCTTCCTTAGGAAAAGCTACAGTTAAACAAAATACGAAATATGAAATAATCAATAATTTATTTATCAGTGGATATTATTTAAAAGTGTAACAGAGACAAATTTTTCTAAAATTTCATTATTTCTTTAGAGTTATCCGATAAAGTTCAGTTATGATCTTCAGAATTTATTTGCCTCTCAAGTAGAAAATTCTTCTAATTTGGTATTTATTCATCTAACGCTGAAGTGAAAATGAAAACTGCACAAATCTGAACAAATCATATTGCTGTTGATTTTATTTGAAATTATGGGATACATTTATATACACTTTTCAACGCCGTATAATATGGATAGGAAAATATTAAAATATCACCAACGTATGGTAAACTAAACATAGCGGAGAATCGATAAAATAACCGGATTAAGGCGTAGGTTTCGGTTTCCAATTCGAAATAAATTCTATTACAAGACGTCGTACAAACAACTCTCCAATTTCAATCTTTATAAAAAAAGATCAACAAAAAATAAGAATAACCTGAAAACAATAAACTAGTAACTTGAGCCTATCCCAGAAACATTTTAAAATGTAGCATTACATAATTGTATTCATTGTATTCGTCTACAACAAAACATAGTGTTGCTAGGGGAGCAACGTTTTGTGATAGTAAGCCATAAAAAAACATGTCGCTCGAATTTCTTGCGTATTCCTGATAAGATCTCACTTATCAAATGATCACAGTAAAGCCTAATGTTTTATTACACTTTGAAATTGGGCAGATCTCTACAAAGATAAATGGAATAAAAGGATTTTTTTCGAAATACGTGAAACACCATGATATTAAAAATCAGTATTTCAACAATAAAAATAACTGAGATTTATTAATATAATAAATTTTAAAAATATGTTTTTCTATGATTTTTGTTTTATGTTAATCAACTTTTATGATAAACTGCTCTGTTTAAACCCTATCAAAATTGTTAATTTCATAAAAGTTGTGATTGATTAAATAATTAACAAAAATTTATATTATTTTCTTAGATTAAAAATTGCAGAAAAAATATTAAAATGTCACAAACGGTCATTGTTTTTGTCATATTGTAGATAATTGATTGACTGAATCATACAGATGAAGAAAAATGATTTGCTTTAACAACTAAATTAAAACGATTGCAACATACAATTTAAAAACTTTAATAGCAATTTTGTATTACCAATATGTCACCTTATCAACCGCAAATTCCTCTGTTAATGATACTGAATGAGCACTGAGGACTGAGTATCAAACAGTAATCATAAGTCTATATTAATTATGACAGGATGGATATATAACATTCAGTATAATTAATTAAAATACTGTAGGATCTTAAAGTATATATTTGCGGAATCTTTTAAAATATCGACCTTCGAATGAAATTACCTTATTATAAATTATCTTGTACCTACATGCCAATAAAAATAATATAATCACACCTTCAAGAGACATGTACAACTTCCTTCCTTAAATTTGTCAAATTCTTCAACAATTTTCACAATATAGATACGTAGGCTATTGTAAGGTATACAGTACTAGGTTTTGTTGATTTCAAATTGACTATTCGCTGGTTTTTAACAAGTTTTCTTATGTATTCCATAGTTATCGATTCTATAAAGTTATGTAATCTATAAACTTAAACTCGGTTTCTAAAAGAATGAATTCTATAAATCATATGGTTGAAGATGTCGGAGAGATGGCGAATATACATTTAGCTCATTTTGAGCTTGATTTGGGCAGTTGGAGGTAACCGAAGTAGACATTTGAAGTGAAAATGCTGAATTGAAATCAAGTTGTCGAACGAAGATTGAAAAGTGAAATAGTCGTGCGCCACACAAGTTATGGACAACTTTATCGGGTAGTACGCGCCAGAGTTTAAGAAAGTAATAAAAGAATGGCATTAGAAAGTTAAGCAAAATGTTTACGATTCTATCAATCCAATTAGGTAGCGGTGCTCTATTTTGTGGGGTGTCTATTGTTAACGTTTATCCCAGAGCCAAACTTGAATTTTACTAGATTTTAAAATATCTTATATTTCAGCAAGATTAACAGATTATCGATAATACACCAATATATACTCGACAATTGAATTTATTTCTCTAATCCTTTAGGAGACGGAATATTGTACCCTTCGGTACTTGTCTTTTTGGGTGTGCATGATTGTATGTTGATGATAACATTAATTAATAATTATTTTAATCAACATAAATAATAATAAACTGAATGAGACAATGACTTGCTTCTTTATAAATTCTGAATACGGCACTGGCGATAACCAGTGCTGAAATAGACAGATGTTTTTAAATGACAAAATCTGAATGGTGGCGTTCTAGAGGGCGTTTATGGAAAATGTTTATTAATTTCCTAACCTGCGGGGCGTAGTGTATACAGGCTCGGCAACTCATCTACAAATATTTGAGAGAATAGAAGAAATGAAACAGCATTATAATGTGCACGTACTGAAAAAATTTTATCACTGAAAAAATATTCTAAATTAAAAAAACTCTAAATTTAGGGGGAAACCACCAAGTTAATTACATTGCTATGATGCATTATTTCAAATTTTTTTATTGTAGTTTATGCAATGTATACTTTATATAATAGAAAATCACTCCCATTGTATACAAATAAAATCAATGATCGTATAGCGTATTTTTATTTGTGAAATGTTGTTCAATTAAAATAAAACAATACACAATTTACGCGAAAACTACCATTAGAATGTGAAGGGATCTATTTCGCATGTGTGTTGCAATTATTATATTGTAAAGTGGATATATAGCTTTTACAAAGTATAATGCGAATGCATTTTGTAGTGAAAACACTCGCTTATTCAAAACTCAAAATCATAAAAGCAATCTGTACTGTTATTAATTTAATAAAACTTCTATGAATTTAACTGATTAACGGTCACTAGAGATTGAAGTGTTCCTTTCGTGTGTGCAGAGTTAGACCATAGACATTAGGTAGAACAGCAATTTAGAAAGCTTACCTATGACCTCCATTCTGCCTTCACTTTGTGCTGAAGCAAATGATGGAGCCTCGGCTGACACTTCACATCTGTAGACACCACTGCTTTTCCAAGTCACTGCATTAAGTATAATCTTTTTACTGTTTGATTGTGACATCTACGATAAAAGAAAGCGTTGAAATATTTGAAAACACAAAAGAGTCAAGATTAATTTATAAAAGGAAACTAGTCATTCGATTTAATTTAACAGGGCGAAGGAGTCCGAAAAATAGTACTAACTTATCATTATTGAATTCATAGTACCGAATTTTAACGATCAATAGCTATTGTTATATTTATTGTCGCTCTTAATGGATATTTTTTTCTATCGTTATTTTAATTAATCCGTTCAAAGAAAAAATTTCTTTCGATCGGTATTCCGGCGATAATCACGCAACCAAATAATTAACTCTGACATTGCAGTAAAATAACCTAATAAAAAACATGTTCGTCATTACCATCATCCATGACTGCATGAAACAACCACTTTCATTTCCAGTTAAAGAATAAGTCGTATAAGTCGTATAAGTCGTATACATTCGTTTATATAAATTAAATTTGGTATGAAATTAGAAACTTGTACCGACTGTTCAAAAGCTGTGTATGAATACCGAACAAAACTTACTTACATCAACATTCACACCTTCGACTGCATACGAACTGGATTGCGGTAACGCTTTTGGAACAAACCTATAAAATAAAGCAAAATACAAAAACAAAAAATAATTTTAAAATAATGTTTGGCTGATAGAAATAATGGAATTATTTCAATCAGCCACATACAGTAGTCAACTTTGTATGCATTTTTTTGAATAACATTTGCTTCTGGCATGAATGATTCACATACAGGTCGAATCCTGTGTGAAACAAGACAGAATACTTTGAACACTAACCTGTAGAATTCTTCATGTTCTTTGTACCATTTAACTGAATAGAGGCTATCATTTCCCAAATCGTAATCACACTCAAGTAGTGCAGTGTCACCAATTATTTGATGTTGTGGAATTTTTACTTTAACCATTTTCAAAGCACCATTTCCTGAACTACTGCTTGTTGCTACTGAAACATTCCAAGCACAACCACCACCAAGTGCAAAAAGAAAACGAAATAGTAATCAATAAATGATGATGAGTATATAAAACAATAATGTTTGTGATACGAGTAAATTATCATTTCAGAGTTAAACAAAACAGCTGTAAGTCAACAAACACAACCAGTTTAAACTTCCATTGTTTACGGGTGCATCTGTCTTCCACTTACATGTGTTCATTTTGTTTATCTTGGGTAATCAAACTACAATTTATTGTATGTTTTGACTTACAACATTCTAGTGAAAGGTAGATTGGTGGACTAACATTTTTGCAATGGATTGGTTTTAATTTGAATAAAAATATGCTGAAGATCCTTTATATGACAGTCACACATTTCAAGCAGTTTGTCGTTGTAAAATAACAACATTATGCTTTCATAAACCTCATTTGATTATTATCTCTCTACCTACTAACTTTTTAGGTAGATCATTCTGCAAATAAGTTAGTGATAAAAATCTTACCAAATATAGAATGAAGCAACAACGAGTGCAGAAATATGAATAGTAGAGTAAGCTTCATATTAATTCACTTGCACACTTTAGCTTTACTAACAACAGTTCTCTTGCGATGTGAAACATCTGCAATTGACAAATATATTATGTAAATAAGCTTTTACATTTAAAGTTGAGTAGAAAATAAACTTACCATCAAATTAATGTATATTGTCCATCACCAAGTGTCTGAAACAAAGTTAAAAATGTGTCTATATAGTGTCCATCTACACAGACATAATAAATCTTAATCTTCAAATATTAAATTAATGAGAATAATAAAGTAATTATCAGTATTATAATCAATTGCATTTGCCAGAATTTGAACTATGAATAAGTTGGGATGAAGGATGCATATATTTGGAAATAATAAGATAAATTGTTTAAAAGATAAATAACACTTGCCTAAAACTGTTTAATGAATTTGAAAAGATTGTGTTCTTTGAATAAAATATAAAAATTTTCTAACGGGAGTTGTATCCTAGAGAGAGTGAAACTTTTTTAGCGAGGGTAGTGACTCTGAAAATTTAGATGAGTGATAGCATAATGAAACATTTTAAACAGTGGGGGACGTAGAGTGGCGGGAGAACCAGCGCTTGTGAAAGAGATAGAGATCGAGTGAAGAGACGAGGAAACCAAATAAATTATTTATTTAATTATTTATTATTAATTTTTCAGTTAATTTTTGTTATACCTGCTCGATTATACGTTACGAACAAATATTTTATACCTGACTAAGAAAATAGGATGAAAGAATTCTTACAATTAGTGACGAGGATGATAATTCGACTATCTCTCTAATACAGGAAATCTTCGATTTTACAAATAGTAAACTTCCAGAGAATTGCATTAGAGTCTAGGTAACCCGGGAACTTACTACAACTGCGGGGTAGGGAATGTAGCGCTAGAACCAATCAAGTGCGAGTTCACGGAATGATATGGAAGAACAATACGCAGCTATTTCATTCGATCAATTGTGCCAAACAAATCGTTTGTTCAAACTCCATTCACTTGTTTGTAAGTTTTGTTGGTAAAAAAATAGTAGAATAATTCAATTATTACAAATTATTTTGCATCTTGTGTATATTTACTAACGCCACTGTAGATTAACACGAATGTAAAACAATTATATGTTTACCATCTGCCTTATTATAAAGATGGAAGCGGCAATAAATAACAATATCAGAAAAGTGGATTCTCAGCATTCTCAATGAAGCCAACATATCATAAAATGTGCCAGAGTAGATCCGACTTTCGGATTGTCCAACCTTTTTGCCCATAAGATCAACATCAGCTTTAATCTCTGCATTAACCGACAATTTCGCATATACGACAGGTGCTTGGTGCCGTTGTAGTCGGTTAAGCAGGCTGTTAGGAATAAACGACTGTAACACACAATTGCTCCTACCAATATCTGGTATGTACAGCATTCTGTATATCAGAATATTATCTACAAAGCACGAATTGTTCACATTCTCAAATTAGTCTTGTAATTTGTCTTTATTTTAGCTAATTACTATTTAAATAATTCTCATGTCATCGATATGTTCCTTGATAGGTATATTTGGAATCTATGCTGTTTACTTACAGTACTAATATTGCTAGTTGTAAACTATTCATTTAACACACCTGAACAGCAACAATATTATAGCTGAAACTATCTTTTTTCAAATAAGAAAGTCCGTTTTATCCATTTCATGTTTCTCTATTATAAAGTTATTCGCCCGTTTATAGAGATATTCAAAACAATTTTACTACGAGCAATAATATTCCGTTTCTGTTATTACAATTGTTACTGTCACCATACAGGCACTTGTATTAATTCTTCACAACTTAAATTAAATTAAAGAAAAATCAATAACAATCGTTACAGCTTCTTTCCATTTGTCTAAAATGGAGATTATTTTAACGCACATCCATTTATTTCAATTATTTCGCTAAAAACAAAACAAGGACAATCCTACTAATCAATTCCAAATCGACGTACCAGAGAGGACATTTTAAAGACACTAACTAGCACATATTGGAATTTGCAGCTTGCTCTGGCTAATTTCTAGAGCTAGAAGTTTTCGTTATCAGATTTAAAATCAATGTTATAGTACTCACAGTGAGATAAGGATTTGTCCTTGTCAGGTACTCAAGTTCAAAAGGTTTACTACATACAAAACGGGCAGTTATATTGATGATACAGCACTCCCAATAAAAACTTCTATAAAGCACCATTAACTGCCAGCAATTAACGTAATATCTAACAATGTAGTCAAGATAATAGCGCCAGATCAAAAATTGACGATCTCTAACAAGAAGCTTTCAAAAAATGTCTTGACTTAAGTTTATAAACCACACACAAATAATAACGAAAACAGATCAAGCCCATTTCTCTATGCTCAAGCACCTTGAACAAGTTTTCGTTTTATGTATACCGTCAGTATATTTTCCAAAGTAGAAGCTTAAAGTACGAACAATAAGGAAGAATCTTCAGTGATTTCGTTTTGTTCGTTTCTTTAGTTGTCAAATATCTGCTTAGAAGTTAGAACAAATTTTTGTTTATATTTAGTTGGTGAAGAGATAATTCAAGTGTTTATCTGATAATAAAAATAATAATGATAACGGATGGAGGCCGTCATTGACAAAAGTGACATTATTTGAGATGCTTTCATTATAAGGCGATCAATAATAGAATGTACACCGATAAAGCCGATTAAAGAAACTTTCTCTATTTATAGTCTGCTGTTAAATATGTTTCTATATTACTTGGATAACGAAAACATGAAGAAACTGTTTAATATCAATAATAAATTTTTATTTTTATTAAACTACACTTATATCGATCATTGACCACCGAGTTGGGATTCTACAAAACCAATATTAAATAGAATGCAAATGCAAACATAACAAAAAGGACAGAGAAATAAAGACAATAAGTTACATTCTTGATAATGTCATATGATTCATTCCGATTTCTATTGTTTGAAGAAGAAACAAGGAAACATAAAGAAAGACTAATTCGAGAATACCAACATTTCCTGATTTATCATTTGTAGTTTACTCAAATTCTTAGAGATTGCCGTGTGTATCCAATGTTGGGGGAATTTTTCTCTTTTCAATCGATAAAGGCTTCTAAGGGAAGGCCTTCTACCATTCTTATTAATCACCTACCACTTTTATGATTTATCGACATTTGGACCATTGTGGAGTACCCTCAAAAACAACAATAGGATCATTTGTACGATGAAGAATTTATGATGATTTAAGGATATTGATATTTATTATTGAGTATTTGCTAATAAACAGTAGTGGTGATTTAAGCGGTTTCAGAGAAAAACTGCCTCTCTTTTGTGGAGTGAACGATATCGGTTAAAAAGCCTAAACTATAGTGGAGGAAAATCTTGATTTCGTAATAAAGTAACCCAAAATACACTAGTTGTACCGTAGTTGTAGTTATATTTATAACATGCATTTGACTCGTCATAAATCATTATTAAACCCTTTTACCATTGTTGCAGCCCATGTTAACACACGTGAATAACTTTGTACTCATTACCGCACCGTATTTATTTTGCAATCTCTTATCTCTAAGTACGACTCCCGTAACTTTGCCAGTCATTAAAAACAAAAAATGGATGAAACTTAGTATTTTTCACCTGTCTCAGTTTAAATCTGCTAATCCGTACAACAGTTAAAGGTAAAACACAGCTTTCCGACAGTTAAAATATCGGGTTTCGTATTTTATTTTCCTTACAAATGATTGTTATAAGCCTAAATTTAAAAAAAGACTACAATGTTATGTATGTTATGTATTTTCTGGCACTGTTGATATACCTACTCTCAAGCTGTTGAGTTCTCCTCTGTAATAGGAATACTGAAAATAACAGAGAATTAATGCAAGGTAAACATTCTGATATTAATTCAGAACAACACTGTATGAACCTTTTCTGAAGTAAATTTAAACAATGGACGACCATGTGTTTTTACTTTCACGCTACCAATATATTCAATACTTTTCTAATTGTAAGCAGGCCCGATAAGACGGGGGAGAGAACGAGGTATTTTCCCCGGGGCCTGGCTACTCTGAGGGAGCCCTTGAGGGTCCAGCATTTTTTTCCACAGAAAATTGTGCTGTAAGAGGTACGCGAGGAACTTGAAAACTGCTCAAAAGCACATATTTGAGATGTATAAATTTATAATATAAAGAAAACAGGATTTATTAGACGCTTAAAATCTATGGAATTTTTTAAACAATCTCAAGGAAGACCATCTGCCCCTGTTTGCCCTCTATCTGTGTAAGTACGTCCCTTAGAACAGTTTGTGGGCTGACCGTATCACAAACGATGCTAAGCCGAAAATGTGCGTTCATCTTAGGCATTTAAGTGTGAGAGCGCCATTAAAAAACCATGAACGCATTACCATCTGTTTATTCTCTACTAATTTAAACCGACCTTAAGCCTAGTGACAAGCTTGTGACTGTGTCGCCGCAACCCGGTCACAACAGTGTATAACACAGATTCTTATGTAGGTGGGCAAGCTTGCGACAGAGAAAACGTCGAACTCGGCGTTTTCAGAACGCCGCGACAGAAACGTTCACCGTTGTTTCTTATGTAGCATGCCACATTTGCGACACAGTCGCAGCGTTTTTATGGATAAGTTGTTTATAGTATTTAGAATTCTTGGAAAAAGATGAGAATTGGAAACCATATATTTGAGATGTTCAATTGTAGGGGGCATCATAAAACTATATAATTAATATTTTAATATTAATCATAATTAGTGATATTTCGAGACGGAAAATAAGTTTTAATTAAAATGATTTCCAACCACTTTAATAGAACAGAAAATAATAAGATCGAAAATAAAAAGATTCTTTTTCCTTCATTTACATTAATAGCGGGTTTAATTGTGTGGTAGTAGATTTCACTTCTCTTGTAAGTGTCTGTATTTTGAACAAACGTCCATTAAAAATTTAGATTATCATTAAGTTAAGAGCCTCCAGCTGAACTTTATTTTCAAATTTCATGAATATTGGAAGATAACAGTGGATACCTCTTCAGTGCTGTCACAGAACACAATGGACGTGATCACAGTATATTCAAGAGTTACTTAAATAAGAATCCACCGATACTGTTAAGTAATAGATACTTCACATTTTACAGTATAACAAACAGACGTGAGAGTCGAATGTCGGTTAACAGGAATAATTTTACATTATATCTACATCTACAAACTCATATCGTTACACTAATTCAAACAAATACTAAAGAGAACAAGCCGTTTGAAAAGTGCAAAATATTATGATCTTTTTTAGTTCCTTCGTTTATCTATAAGTGAACAAGAATTTTCTTATCATAAATCTATTCTAAATGACGAGTCTCAATATAAAATGTTCCCAAATATCTTGGTCCAATTTTAAATGCTCATCATGAGAAACCTAAAGGGTTCAGAGATAAGATAATAAATTGACGGTAAACTATCTAATTCAATGAATAATAATAGTGTTTTAAAGCATTGGTTTAATGAATTATTTAAAGTTTCTTGCTACATATTTAGATCAATTTACAAACCATTCTTAAATAAAAATTTCCTGCTTAAATACATGAATTTTATAGCTATAATGAGCACCACTACAATTACTTTTTTAGCTTGAGTTAGATTTACAAATACGTGAAACATTCGTTATAATTATTTTATTTCGTTTGAGAATAAATTTAAATTTTGCAAGTGTTTTTATCAAGAGTATCTCCAACTAAGAACATGTCCAAACTAGTTTATAATATTAATGTGCATCATTTATTATCTGGAAATCTATCTCATTCCAATTCATTAGAAATATAACCTCACTTTTTCCAACATTGAAAGTCTACATTTTGATCGATTATTCATCAAAATTTAGTTAATTTAATGCAATAGAAACGTTATTAAATAACTTTATTAAATTTCGATCAAATATTGTGATTAGTTTCAAAAGAGGCGTAAGTGTATCAAGTCGTGAGTGTCGGTGTGTGTAAATAAAGGAAAATGTTCCCTTCGGGGAACGTTAATGGATATTTGAACAATATACAATCATTAGTGCAACCATCAAATTTAATACAGAGTGATCCAAATATGCAACAATTTTCCCAGATACCAATACTCCAATCCCAAATGTCTCAAATAAACCCTGTCATATCACAAATGCAAATGTCTCAAATGAACCCAGCTGCAACTTCGCATATACAATTGATGCAACCTCAAATATATCCAACCCAATTAACAAACGATCAAATAACTTTTAGTACAAATCAAGAACATTATAAGCAATTACAGCAGTCATGCAGCACTCCTCAATATCAACGAATAGACTCAACAACTGATGAAGAAGTAGAAAACACGAATACAGAAAACCCATGGCAACTGGTCAAAAGCATAAAAAGAAGAAAAACATTTACTAACAAAAGCACAACAGAAGAAATTAACCTAAGCAACAGATACAGTTCCTTGAGCAAATCCAACAAAGAAGTGATAATGGATACGACAGAAAAAAACAATACAAGTGTAAATACTCCGCGACCTCCTCCAATATTTGTATACGGAGTAATGAATTATCCAGATATGATAAAAAAACTACGAGAAGTATTAGAAGATGAACAATACCTGACTAAATGTATGGCAAATAACACAGTAAAGATTAATCCAACGACAGCACAATCGTACAGATCATTAATACAATTCTTAAGAGAAAATAAAATAATTCATCACACGTATCAACTAAAAGATGAACGGGCGTACAGAATTGTTTTAAAACACCTTCACCACACCGTAGATACAGAAGAAATCAAAAACGAACTAAACACTGGGGGCACAAAGTTAGAAATATCATGAACATAAAAATTAAACAGACCAAGGAACCCCTGAATATGTTTTTCATAGATCTAGAACCGTCTGAAAACAACAAAGAAGTCTACAAAATCCAAAATTTACAAAATAAAACAGTATTAATTGAACCACCAAAACGAGATAAAAACATTGCACAGTGTATGAGGTGCCAAATGTACGGACACACAAAATCATACTGTAATAGGCCCTACATGTGTGTGAAGTGTGGAGGTGCACATAATACAACAAGTTGTAAGAAATCGAGAGATACACCAGCAAAATGTGCCTTGTGCGGTGGTCCACACCCGGCAAATTACAGAGGCTGCGAGTACTTTCATAACCTATATAAGACAAACAACTATCAACCAAAGATAATAAAATCAGAATATTGTTCTACCACAACAAACAAATGTCCAACAACATGTTCTCAGTCAAAATAAACCAACCTATGCACAGGCAGTAAAAAATCAAGAAATATTCGACACAGTCAACGACACTTCTAGTGCTGTACTGAACAAATTCTTAGAAGAATTTAAAACTATTTTCAACCAATTAATACAACAGAACAGTATGGTACTGAATATGTTCACAATGTTAATAAACAAGCTTAAATAATGGGTAAATTTATAAGAATTGCCTTATGGAATGCCAATGGGCTAACTCAGCATAAAGAAGAAATAAAAATATTTCTACAACAACATCTAATAGACGTGCTACTTATAAGTGAAACTCACTTCACCAGTAAACATATTTTAAGATACCGCAGTATACGTTATATCATACTACACATCCAGATAATGGAGCCCATGCTGGAACAGCAATTCTAATAAAATCAACAATAAGTCATTACGAGCTTCCAAAATTTGAAGAGCAGTACCTGCAGGCCACCAGCATCAAGGTAAAATTATTACCATATGATATAACTCTGTCCGCAGTGTATTGTCCACCGCGACATAATTTGAAGAAAGAACATTTTCAAAACTTTTTTGGTAAGCTAGGTCAAAAATTCATAGCAGGGGGTGATTTTAATTCTAAGCACACCTTATGGGGATCTAGACTCATAACCTCTAAAGGCAAAGAACTATCAAAGGTTCTACAGGAAAAAAATTATTCATTCTTAACAACTGGGACTCCCACATACTGGCCTAGTGATCCTAACAAAGTTCCAGATCTATTAGACTTTTTTGTGACTAATGGTATCTCAATATGTTATACAGACATAATACCAAATTACGACTTATCATCTGATCATACACCAGTTATAGTAACACTAAGTTCATCTATTATAAATATAAACCGAACACCAAGATTACATACTACAAAAACAAAATGGGATCAATACAGAAAAGAGATATCTGACAAAATTAATTTAAATGTAAGATTGAAGACAACCGATGAAATCGAGAAAGAAATTAAAATGCTTATCACAATTATGCAACAGTCCGCTAAAATAGCTACACCAAATCGAGAAATACAAAAAAAGAAAATAAAATACCACTTGAGATTAAAAAACTTATTGCCGAAAAAAGAAAAGCCAGGAGAATATGGCAACAAAGCCATTTTCCAACAGACAGAGTGCGATACAATTATTTAACCAACAAGCTCAAGCTAAAATTGAAAGAATTTCGTGATACTAACATATCAGATTATATCAAAAACCTTAATAGGTATGATAACAGCATCTGGCGACCAATTAAAGCTTCTAGAAAACCCGTAGCAGCAACATCACCAATACGCGTCGAAACACCTTCTCCTGGACCTTGGGCAAAATCTAATCAGGAAAAGGCAGATCTCTTTGCGGCGCACTTAGCAACTGTGTTTACGCCTAACAACAATACACAGGATAAAGATATTACAGACTTTATGAATAGTAATAACTTGGACACTTCCCCAAATAATATTCAACAATTCTCTCCAAGAGAAATACGAAAAGAAATAGCATTATTAAATAATAAAAAATCACCAGGAATAGACCAGATCACCCCTAAGATGATGAAAGAACTCCCAAAAAAGGAGCTGGTAATGCTAATGTATATATTTAATGCTATGGTCAGACTTCAATATTGGCCAGAAGACCTAAAATCGTCAGAAATAATCTTGATACCCAAACCTGGGAAAGATTTAAAGAATGTTACTTCATATAGACCTATAAGTCTACTCTCTACCATAACAAAATTACTGGAAAGGCTACTACTACATCGTATCCAATCTCTACAAAACAAAATACCAGACCATCAATTCGGTTTCCGCCAAGGACACTCCACAATCCAACAGTGTCATCGGATAGCAAATACAATACAGAAATCACTTGATGAAAGAAAGTATTGTACTACAGCATTCCTTGATGTGAGCCAGGCTTTTGACAAGGTCTGGCACACGGGACTTTTATTCAAAATCAAACAAACTTTACCAGAGCCTTATTTTAAATTATTGAAATTGTACCTTGAAAATCGAAAATTTAGAACAAGAGTAAATGGCGAAACTTCCAACTTTTATTTAGTCAAAGCAAGAGTCCCTCAAGGTAGTGTTCTTGGGCCTTTCTTATATTTAATATATACATCTGATCTTCCCACAACAAACACCACGACCACTGGAACATTCGCAGACGATACTGTCATTATGTCAGTACATGCAGATCCACTAACAGCATCCATTCAACTACAAGAACACCTCAATCTAATACAAGCGTGGCTTCATAAATGGAAAATAAAGATTAATGAATCCAAATCGCAGCAGGTAACGTTTACTTTAAAAAAAGCACAATGTCCAGCAGTCACTATCAATAACAAACAAATACCAGTAACAACATCTACAAAATACCTGGGAATACATCTCGATGAAAAACTAAACTGGAAGGAACATATCACAAAAAAAGGAAACAAATCGATCTAAAATTGCGAGAACTATACTGGTTAATAGGGAGAAAGTCAAAAATGTCGCTGGACAATAAAATCCTCATTTACAAAACAATTATTGTGCCCATATGGACCTATGGCATAGAACTGTGGGGATGTGCTAATATTAGTAGCATCGCTATCATCCAACGCGCACAGTCAAAAATCTTACGAATAATGACAGACGCCCCATGGTACGTCACAAATCATGTACTCCACCAAGACCTTCATATGCCAACAATTAAAGAAATGATTGATAACAGAAGCAGCAGATACCACAACAGGCTGGAATTCCACGACAACCCCCTCCTTCAACCACTTACACAAGAGAATATAAATAGACGACTAAAGAGAAAGTGGCCAATAGACCTAAAGTGAGGTAGAGGAGGTATTCTCAATGGAGAAACCTCATCAAGCGAATTAAGGACCTATACAAATAGTTCCTAAGACAACTAAATAGCTTAAAGAATGTAAATATTTTGATTGCTGTTTTAATAAAAAAAAAAAATTATTATCTGGAGACATGTGAATATAACTATACAGTGTTACTATGTAAGAACTTTTAGAAAACAGTGCAAACTCATTACAAGATTTCGTGTTATTTATTATCGTCGTCTGTTGCAATAATGTATCTGATAGTGGTGCATCAATCGAATTTTGAGGATTTGAATCTGCATGAAAACAAAGTTCAGTTATACTTGCGGACGTTATGCATAGTTGGCTACTGCGGCTACGTTAATAAATTAAATATCCACATTGGTGAATCTGAAATTCCTCGAATAATTGACGTACTACCCAAACGTCTGCATTGATTTATTATGGTTTATTGTAATTGGTGAACGCTATTGCAGCATCTAGGTAATGACAATTTTTTTGAGGTTTCCTAAGAGGAAAATGTTCCACATGCGTCAAGTAATTGCAAAGATTTTATCGTAAACTAGACTTCGTTAAACATGAATTAACAATTTACAAAGGTAATTATGTAATATTGCAATTAAATTAAGCATTTATATTAAATTATATAACATTTCTTTTATGAATCAAGCAGTTGACACTATATTCTTGAAGCTAACATTAAAGGAAAAGCTATACTATTGATAGTTGTAACGTATGAACTGGTACTAGACTTTTACATCGGTATTTTTAACATCTCTTCTAGGGCTATAAAAACTTGGTCTTATCAACAAAAAAGAGAGCAGATAACCTTAAAGATATGTCCAAAATAATAAATTAATACCCAGCATTATGCATTTGGATAATTTATGTTAACCAGCTGAATTTACTTCGATGAACAATTGTCATTATTTAGAGATAACGATAAACTCTAAGTTAGATAAAGGAATTATTATTATTACGATTAATGATTTCGTGTTTAACTATCTGAAACACTAGAGTTAAACTTTACGAAATCAACAATTGAATTCTTGTAAAAAATAAGCTTAAAATAGTTGAATTTTTTTTAACGATCACTTACAACTTCGATCATACAGCTTAAAAGAATTTTAAAAATAAATTGATCTTTTATTGGAACGTTCGGAAGAGTCGTTCGTTTTTACTTTACAAATGGTTGATTTATACTTCATTACGAGGTCATTTATTATCTAAGATCCTGAAGAAGTTAGACAATCTCTAATTAAATGCAAAACTTCTGTCTTTCTGTTGCCGAAAATCGAGGTGAAGAACTTAAACTTACAGTAGAACTTTGGTAGTAGAACTAAACGGTATCAAGGTGGTTCGGTTAATTAAATAGTTCGTGTAATGAAATAAGCATGCACATTAGAGTTCATAACAGAAATTAAACATAAAATTCATGCGTGAATGCAAAAGTATTAGTTACTGCTGTATTTAGTAACGTGCTATATTACATATAACTATTGACTTTTAAAATTCACTCATAAATCGTAAAAGTAACAAACACATTTCATTCTAAAATGTTGTATAAATATCTTTCTGTTTGTTTATGGACATCTTACTCACAGTCACCATGTGCCGGAATATATTTTCTCTTAACAACTCCAAAATTATTCACAGATTTTTTCACTGTGTTGTTTTTAATTTCATTTTGAAACAACACGCAATAACTGAACTTGTGAAAAAATTACCTACACTTTTCAACGTCAAACGAAGAACTACAAACCACAGCTCGCACTGCCAGGCCAATGCAGTCCAGAGTATGTTATCCAGAGTTCTCCCGTATACATTTTAAATTATATTAATGCACATGCGCAAGCATTATCTAGTTGATAATTGTATTAATTTAAGACCCCAATCTAATATAGAACAACGATCATCTATGGAACAACATATTGTATAAACGATGTCATTGCTTATACTAAGACAAACTGCCTTAAAACACAGAAGTAACAATAGTAGTAACAATTACTAAATAAGAACAATGGAGTCATCAAGTGAAAAAATATTCTAGAAACAGTCTAATTAAGCAGAACTCGATTACGACGAAAAATCAACTTTTAATAAGACTTAATTTGAATACATCTCATATGGGAAACTTTACGCATAAATTAAGTGATTATTGACCGTATCAAAAAAGGGACACGTCAGCTTTAATATTTTATTTTTAATTATTTTTTCTTTCTTTGCATTTCACAGTCAAATTGCTTAGGTTGCAATTTTCCTCAAGTTAAGAATTCGTTGGCGCCGTTTATAATATCGATTTTGTGCTCGTTATTCTTTAAATTTGGAAATTAAAACCCACCATCCCATTCCACTGCACACTGACTGGCACCATTTGTGACCACAGAATTCGTGACAAGTAGCTTCAAATAACATCAATAGACCAGATAGAAATATGTATATTAGTCGATTTAGTCACGACAAAGACAGCAAATGTTTAAAAATCGTTCGTTAGATGTAGACATGCATTAGGGGCAGGCTTGTGGAAGAAAACGATTAATCGATTAGTTGAGTGAATCGATTCATCGACTTAAAAAGAATTTTTACGAAAATGGAGGCGATTTTACTTTGCTAAAGTGATTCAAATGGAACTCCACTATGAATAAAAATGTCGATTCAACAGTGACAATTGAATTAGAGTCAATTGCTATATTATAATTAAATCGATTCTGTTCCCATGTCTGACCGATTGATCGCACTATCTATATCGATGTTTTTTATTTAATAGAACATATAGAACATATATTTGACCGATTCATGACGATTCGAATCGATTCAAAAAAATTCCGATTAATCGTACTGTATCCATTATTTTTGTGAATCGGTCATCAATTCGCTATCTAATCAGCAAATCGCACACCCCTACTTAGGGGTATATAGTATCAACAGCTGAAATCTTTATAACTCTGACCGCCTTTATCTCGTAAATCTCCTTGTATCTGATATCAAAACTATAAGTGCCAGAGGGGATAGTAATTTTTCAAATGCTCGCATTTGCTTCGCCGAGTAGATTTATTCCGATATTACTGGTCTATCTTTTAGTTTTTAGATCTTTACATGGTGTAGTGTCCTGTAGTTACTAAACCTCAAATAACACAAAATGAGATTAAATGTTTACTTTATTTGTCGATATGCACCAATTCAATCATTCTCATAGTTATGCAGAAAGGGACCGCGATTAAACGGTAACAATACGGCATTGGAGCACGAAGTAAGTTGACTGTCGGATAGGCACAGCAGTAATAATTCACAATTGTAGTAATTAAAGCGGTTACATAGTGTTTCAAACAACAACTACCAGTAATCAACTACACCGACAATGAAATAAAATCCTGAATTGCAGTGTGCTAATAGATCTTAAATAATACAGTGTAAACCCGAAACGGAGAAATTAGATCAGGATTCCCTGAAACTGCTTATTTGAGATCCTGGGAACTATACCGTATTAAATGTTTTTCTCTGAAGTTTCGTGGGAAATACGTTAGGTTCAAAATCAGATCCGGAATTGAGCTTTTCTATTTAAAAATAAAAAATTAATTTGATATTTTTAATTCAAGGAATTAAAAATTATATAATAAATTATAATGTGGATAATATGCATACTGCATTTGAATATTGAGAAAAAAATCTCCTTTGTTCGAAGAATTAGGAATTAAGGGCGAGTTCAGCTTCCGTCCCTCAAAACAGTTTGTGGGCTGACCGTGTCACAAATGATGCTAAACCGAGAATTTGCGTTCATTTTGAAAATTTAAGGGGAGAGCGCCCTTAAAGAACGACCCAAATTAAACTGCCGAAATCGGGCCCTTAAACTGAATGTAAGGAGAATATTCGCCGTTGAAATACGTATAAAATTAACAAATTCGAATGTATTTGAACTAAATTGATATTAATTGATGTTAATATTAATATTAATTGATATTGAAGATTCATTAATAATTTCAATAGACAATAATTAGAATAATTAGACATAAAACCTGCGATAGGTTCTTGAAAAAAATTGTCGAAAGAAAATTACTTAATTATAATTAAAAGAAGATCAGTTATTATATTTCATTTATAAAATAGAATATACGTATATAAAATTTGGCCGAAAATTCGAAAAGAAATTAAATTATTATTATTCTCGATAGTAAAGAGTAAGAAGAATAAATAAATAATTAATTAGAATAAATAAATTAATAGAATTTCTATTTTTGGTTCTTGATTATATTTAAAATATGCAAGTGCACGTAGGTAAATATTTGCAAATAATTTCTCTGTATGTGATTCTATCAAAAGAAAATATAATTTTTACGGTGATATTGCAAAATGCACCTAATCGACAAGTTTTTGGATAAAAGTTCGGACCAAATATCCCTTAAATTTACCCTATTTATGAGTAACTCATGCGCCAGACAACGGCAACACGGCATAACAGGCTTTTCTTAAACTAAGGAAAAATGTACAAGTGCACGTAAGTAAATATTTGCAATATCGACAACTTTTTGGATAAAAGTGCGGACCAAATATCCCTTAAATTTACCCTGTTTATGAGCAGCTCATGTGCCAGACAATGTCAACACGGCATAACAGCCTTTTCTTAAACTAAGGAACAAATTCTTAAGATGAACGCATTCTCATCTGTTTATTCTCTCTTAAATTAAACCGACCTTAAAGGTGGAATAGCATAAGGGATGGAAGCTGAACTCGCCCTTAATCGAAAAGATTTCATCCCGGCTATCGAGAAAATAAGTAATAATCGTACGGCAGTCACGACGAGTCACATCGAGCTCTACTAACCAGTTTAATAATTGCATTTGATATTATTAAATGGAATAATTTGTTGTTGTCTCTTCCGCTCTTCAAGTCTAATTTAATTACAGGAAAATCAAATAATTTCACTGGCAACCACAGTGAATATTAGATAGATTTGTTGAAGCTTCTAAGTTTTACTTCTAAGCCACTTTATGAGATTCTCAATTTTATATATTCACTATATAGATACTAAGAATCCTTGTAATACACCTTCCATGAACACAGAATGTTAAAATAATTAAAAAATGTATGATTGTTAAATTTTCAAAATGTGCATTCATCTTAGGATATCTTAACGACTTTTAACTGCCAGAGAAACTCTGTTTGATTTAATCATCATAAGATTTCACTTATCTATCGATAAGTGTCAGTCTGATGAATCCTTTCGTTATCTATCTAAATACGGTTACTACATTTTAAAGCACATACTTAATTTTGCTTATTTATCAAGTGACCGGCACTATGAACTCAAACGTTATAAAAAAAATATAGATTTCCTGTTCAAAATCTCATTATGCGACAATATTAAATTTGCTGATGGCAGCAAAGTAGGGAAAGGGTCTGAGCAATTGAACCAAAAAACTATTCTCAACAGGGATTACTCTCTATTACAGTTGAAGATGAATTGAAGTTATTGATGTAAGTTTGGGGTTGAATCGTGATTGAATATATTTTAATAAAAAAAATTCTATGAAAAATTTCATCCAGTTTCATTTGCAATGACATTACAATCTCTGGATTTGGCAACTTATCTCAGAAACTTCACAATATTTGGCATAAATTAGATCAGAATGGAAATATTGGGAAATTTTGCCGTACATCTGTTGAAGATGTTTACAAATTTATTTTAAACAATCTTAAATAAGACTACTCTAGAAACACTTGACAAATTGTAAAACGAAAATAGTCAAGTTTTTAATTATTTGAAAAAACAATGAAGAACGATATTCACAAAGTTATTGTTCATGGAGATTCTTGGAATGATAGACGACAGTCAAACAACACCATCTCATCTTGTGAAACCTTTAACAATTTTTTTTTTAATCTTCCATAATAGTTTAACAAAATCTTTAAAGTGACTAGAGCGAAAAAAGGGCCACCTTTACCTAGAGCGGGGCACTTGGAAACCTGATTTTTGGAGCGCCATAAGTCTAAACCAAACACATCATTAATTATTATCCACAAACATTTTTTTTAAACAGAATTATAGGATAATGTAATGCAGAGTATCAACTGAACATTCAATTGAACCTGTTGAAACTTTACGACATTGTGGAATTATTGCTACAGTTAAAATATGTTTTTATTATAAATATAAGTGGCCGTTTCTTGACATGGTACCTAAGTTGTTACATTAAGCAGTAACTACTGCAATTACGACTAATAAGGATCTCCTTTTAAAGAAATCTATCACATTTTACATTTGTGCAATGTTCGTAACAGCCAAGGAAATTTATTGACACCACTGAATGTTTGCGTAACAATCCTGTAGACGAACAATGAAGTCAGTTTGTACCATCGATGAGTACGCTTTGACTCGTAGTCATACAGCATAATATATCGACCAACAAGAAATATCACGTAAATATTGGCTAAATGTTGAAACGGCAATCAATTTCAGCACGAAATATTTGTCGAAAGGTAACATTACAATATCAAGTCTTTCTCGTTCATGTTCTATTGTACTAAAACTTGATAATGTAAATAAATTTTCAAGTGACTTATATCAATTTGAATAACTTGTCAAGCTTCATATACAATATAGACATCTCAAGATAAGTCAACGCTTGAAGTACTCGTCAATATCTTGTTAAGAATGAGAAAAGGACAGAAGCTTTACACATCAAGTAAAAGCTTTATAATACGTTAACACTTTTTCAAATTCTTGAGAAAGATTTTGTCATTTTTGGACAAGAAACTGTGGAGTAATTTGTTCTTCAAAAAGCCACTTGAAGATACGTGTACATTATAAAATCGAACAACGTTATATAGATCAGATTTTACGCACATTAAGAGTCACACTTTTTCTTACGAACGTAATTCAAAAAGAATTACCAATATTACCAACTGCTAGTAGAAAGAATATCTAAAAAGAACGACTAATAAACGGAAAACATCTCGTAGTGTATGCAGAGCTCGTCACTGTTTCATCTTTTGATAGGAAAGTAAACGGAAAAGCTCAATAATACCTATTATAGATGAATAATGCAACAAGGGTCACCGTTCTTGTTAACATAGAATTTTGCAAATGCCGGATAATCAATATTTGACATCAAAGAACTTGGAATGTATTAGATTCAAAAGGATTTCTTTTGAAATACCTACAAAGCATTTGCTATTATTAATTTTATACGAAAATTTAACTTTAAAATTTTCTTTCACGAAGAAGTACTGATATGATCACAAATAATTCATAATTCATAAGCCGCCATTATTATGAATAAATTTTGTACAAGTATAAAATGAATGTGAAGCAAGTCACGAAATAACTCATTCAATCTCGTGTTATCAATTCTGTTGATAATTTTTTATGACTCTCTCTTTCGCTGTAGATATTTTCCGAATAGAATTTATTTGTAGATGAATACGAAAGTGCGATTTGTGTTGTCGTTTATATAAAAGGTGCCAACTGAAATGTCAATAATGCTACATGTAAATACTCCGATCCACTCTCCCTATCTTCGTCATCTCTAATTGCTACTAAACGAAATTTTGTAAATTTGTTTGTTTGCCCATAGTTCTCAAGATTGTCGCCATAGAATGTTCTTTGACTTCTATGTATTTTATGATAACAGCAGCCTCAAAAGTTTTGTAAACTTGAGTGTGATCATGAACGATTTAGAAACAAATTCTGTTACAATATTTAATCTTATTGACTGCAATAACGATCAAGAAAAACAAAAAAAAAGCAAAATAGCAAATCAGAAGAAGTGGTCAAGTAATAGGAAATCGAATGAAAATATTACCTGTCAATAGAATAACTTTTACGAACCTTTTGGCTCTTACGAATTGACTGGGATATTCTAAACTATGGCTTTTCTTAAGTATCATAATATAAGTTTTTCGATTACGCTTCTATGGTCTTATGCCATTATTGTCTTTCGTGGCAGTTAACATGTTTTATTTTATTTGTAAAAATATCACTTCAACATTATTCGTGAAATAAATTCTTTACATGGAAAAATATTGCTATTTCCTTAACTTATAAAGATTTGATTTCTTCTATGATCACGTCTGGCGCATGAATGAGAATTATTTCTCGTTAAAAATTTTGAAATATTGAAATTAAGCTTCAGAAACACGAGTTAAAGTCAAAGAATCCTTTCATGATCTGGCTGATACTAAGTGATAGATGACACTAATGTTTTCGTTAGACGAACACAAAGAGTTTTGCTTTACCAAATTTTTTCAAGATATCATTTATTTAACATTACAAAGATCGTCACTGAGACGTAACTGTTTGAAGTGTATGTTTTTGAACAGGTACTATAACAAACGAGATAGATCTCCTCCACTATCAAATTTACAAATATTTACATATATCGAACGATCATGAAGGAATGGCTACGAACGGAAATGTAAATATAGTGTAGACGGCAATGGACAAGATCACGTCAAGTGGACCCCCCATTTTCCACTTAATCATGTATTTTTTTCTCAAGTAGTCACCATGAAAAATTAATCCCCCAAACGATTTTTCAAAATTTTCATTTTAACAACAATTTTTTTTACAATGAAAATTTTGAGTACTTTTAATTAACAAATAGATTCCTAATCAACCGTTAAAGATAAATTAATGAAATTTTCAGGATTTGATGTTAATTGTCTATATTTTATTAAAATATTAATAGCTTAAAATTATTTGTTCATTATTCTATTGTTAATTAACTTTTGAGTTAACAAGTGAAAATTTCATTGATTTCTCAGTAAGAAAATAAAGTTTTTTTTTATCGGTTACATGCGTTATTTATTTGAGTTTAAGATCCTGAGAGAAAATTTCACTGCTCGCAATTAGTTTAAACAATATGAACTTATTTAACACCGCGCGCCGGGCGCTCTCAATACAGCGCGCGGTTAAGCGTCTCAGGCTATATTGCAGCTTCGGCCAGTCTTAATTAAAAATAACAATTAAAAATATTATTAATAAACAAATTTCATTCTTTTAAACAATATCATGAACAATACAATAAAATGATTTTTTATTATTAAACTGAAACAATGAAAACTAACTAATAATTAAGTGTTAAATTTTGTAGAAACACGTTATCTTTATTTCTTTTTAAAAACTTTGTTAATGAAAACCTTATCATCTTCCGAAACGAGCTTACATTCCAGTGACACACCATCCAGTGGTTTGTAATAATGCAATTGGCGAGTATTTTTTACTGTCACTGTTCGTTCGAATCTCTGTCGGTACTTTTGTTCATGTAAGTCATGATCCTTTTGAGAACAAAAAGCAAAATTAATTTTTTTTAAAGAACTTCCGGCCTACTCGAATTAGGAAAGTGGTGTTGTTATGTGCTTATTTCTGGCACGTTGAAGGCTAGCACGATAAGCCTGTCTCTTAACACTCCCAGCTAAGCCATCACACGCTCCTTTGCCATGAGATGTGGCGAAAAAGTTCCACTCCGCTTCAACAGCAAAATCATTCTTGTGATTGATTAAGTTGGCAAAGTTATATTTATTTTTATATTGTGAAGCTGCTCCATCGGAAAAGTACTTAATTTTTTTAAAGTTATCGGCACCAATTTTTTTATTTAAAAATTCAGTCAATTTTGAATTAAAGAGATGTACCGAACTTGCGTCATGACTAACTTTCTCCGAAATCACTACAAAATTTCCATGCTTCATTTCTCCATTTTCTTTATAATACGCGACGTACGGGTGAAGTGTAGCCTGATCATTGGACCAATGATGCGATTGGATAGCGTCTTGCAAAAAAAAGAATAGTTTTCGGAAAAATCGAGACATACTATGAACTCGCCAGATTTAACCGATTCTTTTTGTGTGGAGAAATAAGACGCTTGATATCTTGCTACAAAATCATGTTTCAAAAGCTCTGACCACTTATTTTTCAACTCACTTAAAAAATCTTCTTTTGTATACTTTGCTTCAACGATTTCAGTCCTGAAAATTTCAAACAAATGCGATATAGATTTCGCAAAAAAGTAGAGAAAAATAATAAATACACAAATTGAAATAATGAAATTCAATAATTTCATACAAGTAATGTTGATGTGATAAATTTTTACTTTTATTACTTAAGAAGTAAATAGAATTTTTTTAATTATCTAATTAACAAGTTATTCTTTCAAAGTGTGTACTGACATCAATAATTATATGAGTAATTTGTATATATTTAGTTTTTTTCTTACCTGTCGGTACTTTTTCATTGGCTAAATGATATTTCCTTTATCTCATGACTATCAATTAATAATTTTAACTTTTCAATAACGAAATCAACTCCTGGGCACTTTTTACACGTAGGAAAAAAACATGATGATGTAGGTTCCACGCAAACAGAGCTTTGAATCAAATCATTTGAGCTTTCAGAGAAATTAATTCCTTTCTTTTTAAGTTCATTTTTCAGTCCATGTAATTGTAATTTTACATTTTGGTGAATTTTGCATACACACCACGCCATCGAATGGGCACGAAGGTCAAGGAATGGCTTGAACGCCGATCCCATAGTACTTGAAAAGAAATCAATCGTTAGCGTACGATTATGTTCCCAAGTTTTGTCAAAATTCATAAATAATTGAGAAAATTACAGTTCTATCAATTTCAGTGTTTTTAAAATTTGAGGCGAATACCGGGTTTCATCTCTAAATTATAGATTCCAATTCGACGGCCATTTTCAACATTTCCATTTAATATTGTTTAGAAGCGACTTACTAGAGTACTGTTGCCGCGGTTAGGGAATACAACTGCGGGGCGGGGAGAGTAGCGCTAGAACGAATCCAGCAGTGAAGTGAGACTTCATAGAGTGAGACGGAAAACAACATTCAGTGGCGACTCGCTTAGAAAAAGATTTGCATGAATTTTAAAATTAAATTAATTCAAATATTAATGTTTCTAATAATATCTAAAAATTATAATAACAATTATGAAATAAGTAAATGAAATCTTCATCCAAGAAATATTTATATTAACACTGAAACTAGTTTTGACTCAAATTTATCAGAGCCGTCATCATTCAATAGCTAGATAAATACAAATGAAGTTAAAATTATAAATTTAATATGAGAGTCCATGTCATGTATGTGTTTACTTGACATATTCACTTAATAGTATAGAAGAAAATTAGTAACATCAGATTAACAAGATTTGGTTATATAAAAAAATAATGATGAATACATGGTTGGAGCAGAAAAATATACAGCATAATACGAGCATGACCAAGCCAGAGTTATATAATTTAATCAAACTTCATAAATCCCAACATGCTTTGTACAAACTGGATGCATTACCATCCGGATTGAAATCCAATTGAAAAGATATGGGCAATTGTTAAACGTTTGGATGGCCCAAAGGAATGTTACTTTTAAATTCAAAGATATTGAACAATTAGCTAGGGAGAAATTCAATTCCGTTACAACAGATGAATGGATTAATGTATGTAACCATATAAAAAAAGTCGAAGATGAATACATTATAAAAGAGGGTATTTTGGACCACGCAATGAATGAACTACGTATTGTTGTAACTGGTGAAACCTCGGATGAAGACGACGAAATTGAACTTTTGTTTGGTTCTGCAAATCCTGAGGATGTTGAAATGCAAGAATCGGAGACTGCCGAAGCAGTTCAAGATTATTCACTTTGATGTACTACAGAAAAATCGATATACAATAATGCTTGATTGATATTTTTTTGCTTTCACAATAAACTAGATAGTTAAAAAAATGAATTATTATTTTCGTCATATTTTTCCACTTCATTATCCTCTTTGATTTTACAGTCAATAAGTTGTGAAGAATGACAAAATAACCAAATTATTTCAAATTGTTTTGCACCTTTTGTATAATTACGAACGCCACTGAAATCCTAGACACAAGATAGGTTGTAGATTAGCACGTAAGTAAAACAATTGTATGTTTTAGACCTGCCTCATAGTAAAGATGGAAGCGGCGCCCCACCTCTAAAGTACCTACTTTCTTTTGTCAGATCTATACGCTGTGATTTTATTTATTTATTTGTCTATTTTATTTTAACCTTTTTCTTTTTTTTCTTTTATTTTATTTATTGATCCTCTATTTTTCAATAGTCATTATTTTTATTATTTGTTTGTAAATATTTATAATTTTTTTTCTGTCTTTTTTTTATTATTTATTTATTTCCCCTTGTTTCTACAGTTTCATCTATACAATTTTATTTATACGGTTTTAAACATTTTACCTTATTTTTAATATTTTATATTTACATCTGTTATCTATTTATTTAGTGTTATTATTATGGTCTGAATTTGCTTATTATCTCTTTCTCATTGTTTTTCTGTCATTTTTGTTACTTATATTTTATTTATTTCTTCCCATGTTTCTTTTTTTCAGCATTCTATATCCTTCTCTCTTCTATACACCTGTAAAATATCTCCATTTATTTGGACTCAGCGGCAATTACCCCGCTGCTAATCTCCAATATTTCCGTTCCACTTCGTTTTCGTTTTCACTCTCTATCCGTACTACAAGTTAGTCTAAATATACATTGCAAAGGTGTGTCCTTTGATCCTTTCGCCTAGACGTGGCGGTCTCATAAGAGGTTAATTGACAGAATCTCAAATACATTATCTGCGTGTGGGACCCCCTTACGTGTGGCTCCCTTACTCTAATCAAATAAAATATATAGTTAAACAGACTGATTGTCGATCATATCAAACTACGTGCGGGACCCCTGCGTGGGTAGTTTCTTTAATCTAATTAATAACCGCTGACAATAATCAATAAATTGGAAAACAACCGAAATACCTATTATATACTGAATATAGATCAATGACAAAACGGTATAAATTTTATGAATTCGACACATTAAATAGTATATCACTGTTGGCACATGCACTTTTTCGGACCCCTGAGGAGAAGTTCCCTTCTCTCTTACTCATTGAGTTGTGATGGTTCTACTTCAAAAAGACGTAAAATTCTAGGCCTGATAGTTTTCTTAGTAGAAAGAGGAGTGGTTGCTACAAAAGGGGTCTGGTGCAGATGATGAGGGTGGATATTCTTGCAATGAGTATTTACTACTTAACCACCCACCTTTCCTATATCTCTTTTTAACACATGCACATCATATTTCTGTTTCATTTCTTCTATTTTCTCCTATGTTTCTACTTGGACGGGCCGACTCTGTATATGATACAACATCTACAATAGCAACCTAATCGTCAACTTGTGTTTTGATTTTAGAGTGTAGTTTATATATGTTATATATTTCATTGGATTGATGTAAACAACATGAATAAATATTTATATATGCTTTGATTATTTTTAAAGATGCTTTCATTTACCCTCTTTTTACATAATCTACACAATAATAGTTCTTAAGGAGTAAACTCCAGTCGTGCGTCAGAGCTGACACACACACTTTTTTTAATGGGTCTTCATTCATAAAAAAATTCCCAAAGAACGTTGGCCATCACAGTGCGTAAATTGTAAAACATCAAGGATAGATAAATTTCCGTCAAATTTCTGGTCAAAGCAACTCAGAACATAATAAGTTAAACTTTTGACATAATTCAAACAAAACAAACCAGTACAAATGTTGACGTTTATATTGTATTATGTTGGTTTAACTATGACCAGAAGTCATTGTAAACAACTTGTGGCAGTAATAACTGCACCAAGACTAATTACAGAATCAACAGTTGCCTGCTGTATGTTTTATTATTGATCCTGCACTAAACTAATATTAAACAAAAACTTAGTAATCAACTAAAAATATCAATTCCATCAACTATTGTAAGGAGAAATTATTACCAGCATTATGAAGTTTTGCACTTGCGCTTGTGTTCTATTGTACACTGGCGAGGATTGTTGACTTAATTAATCACATTTTGACATGCACCTGACGTCCATGTTTTCCAAAATCACATTTCGTACAATTGATTTCGTGATCAATCAAAAACATCAACATCAATGACAATATGTTGCCGACGTATTGAAATATTCTAAAATACTATTTGTGGATAAAAACCGATTTACTCTAGAGAAATGTTAAGAAAGACGGATCGATTGAATAGGTATCGCTCGAAAAAGTGAAATGAAATTCTCCCGATACTAACTTAGTATTATAATAAGTACAAAAGTATGAACAAAATACATTATAAAACAAAAGAGAGAGATTTCGGCAACGAAGCCTCTAATAAGTTGTTTGATATTGCTAAATGTAAATATGTAGTAAGATAATTCGACTAATGCTAGACTAAGATAGAGTGAAGTTTCGGTAAGAACAACACAAGCAAATTTAAGGGCGTCTCTTGACCTACTTTCACTGGGGTGCGTTGAAGCGGTGGGGATTTTGCAATAGCCAGTAGTATTCAACTGCAGAAACCCAAAAAATCTTGCAGTGGCGGCGACAAAAAAATTTTAATCTATTTTCACGAAAATAAATTATGTATGTCACATTTGCTAATAAATTTTAATTAATATCATATTCCATCAATGTATCATTTTTGTCACCATGAGCCAAAAATATAAAATCAACGAAACTATTGAGTAATTGAGTGCGGAATGCACGACACTGGAAGGCAAGGGTAGGTAGGTGGCGCAATGGGGCAAGTAGGGATGGCGACCTGCTTTCTAGCGGTGTATTTCTTACTGAAATATCACTATACCCATTAAATAGCAAGAGGCCATGAACTCGTTGAACGAGTGGAACGCAAAATGTATATTCAACCTGTTGATAAAACGACAGTTCGTGAGGAGCTTAGAAAGCGAAAGAACGGAGATCTTTTGAAAAATAAAACTGTTGATGCTAGGAATACTTGCACTGCTACTGCAATAGTGTAATCTTCTTTTGATGGAGAATGTGACTTGTTAGATAGTGACGTTGAAAATAGTATCAATCGACCACCAACAACAAAAATAAGATCCAATTTACAAAATCAGGCTGCAGCATGTGACAAAACTGAGGTTTCGGATCAACATGTAACAATAAACACTGGTCTCAAAAGCAGGGAATATAATGACAATGCGTGGAAACTGCTTATAACAAACAATGACGCCTTTCTAAGCAATTAAGCCATATATACCAAACGTTGATGTAGAATCGCCAAGTACTGATCAGAAGTATTTAGATCAGATTTATGTCTCTGGGGACTGTACCACATGACCTTGTTTGTCTAACTACGATAGTTTGTATCTACAACTTGTTTTGTTACATGTTCGTTTATTTCACGTTGATAAATTAACGTGCAGTATTAATGTGTAATAGTAAATCATATTTACTATTCTATGTTTCTCTAACTTACATTCTAACTATATTCATTTATATCAATTTTTCCCGGTTTCTATTCTCTTGATATTTATTCATGCCGATTTCGAGTGTTCCCCTTGAGGTTGACTGCTTTTATATCATACCCTATATGTATTTATGTTTGTCTCCCTGAAGACCTTATGATTTCCCTTATGTATCTATAAATATACAGTACATGTTCCACCTTTTATTCAGTAAGACTGAAGTTATTTAGGCTTTCTTATGCAACAAAATGTGAATTCTATCACCTCTCAATGAGAATTCTCAATGAGATACTAATAATTTCAAAAAACTGTATTATAGTTTAACCAGAAAAACCAATTGTCTAACACGATATTAATCGATTTCTCAAATATTTTGGAAATAGATCAACGGAACAACAAAACAACAGTGATGCAACTACTATTTTATTAATTGTTAATCGTAATTTCCATTCAAACATCCAGCAGATAAAACTTTTACAAATATCCAAATATGGTAACCCAAAATCTATAAGGCTATAAACATCCATTAGTAGCATCTGCATCAGGCGTGTAACACTATAATAAATCATGTTTAGAGTATTTGTTTTTCGAGAATTCCAGGTGCTGAGTCAATAATTACACTAAAACTAGATAAGAATAATTGTCGAACCTGCATATATAGCAAGTTTCAATAGATTTGCTTTAGTCCAGCCCTGATCGACGAAATAACGGTAAAGCGGATCGGGCCGGTGTATTGCAATTGTATATTACATAAAAAGTAGTGAAAGTGTAATTTTTAGAAACGAGTATGTAAGTTGTAGCACTCGCTGGCGCTCGTGCTACATTCATACGAATTTCGAAAAGTTACTTTTGCACGAATAATGTGTACAATTTTTTCTACGACCGTATGGAAACGCAAATAATTAACTAATTTGCTTCTCAAATTTAATCAAATGAATTAATCAAATGATTGCGTTGTCCAATATTATCATTGTGAAATTTCAGATGACAGGAGTATTACTCCACAATGTGAAGTAGTATCAACATGTGCATGTAACGCACACGATGTGGGCTTAAAATATAAATAAACTGAATAGATAGTAATTATTTTTCTTGACAGAAGAATATTATTTGTAATTTTGCTTACGCATCCAGTAAAAGTTCACATACGTAGCCATATTTGATGATAATACTTTGGCCTGTCTTTATTTTGCACTTGCTCTTAACCCTACAAATTCTATCATAACTCTTCCACAATTTTCATCTTTCATTACACTTAATACTTTTTTCTTGACTAAAGGCATATTCCATATGTTATTAAGAAGATAATCACTAGTATCAAACTACTTATTACAGTCTTCTTTTATATACCATAGATATCTTCTAGAAAAACCTGTATATATCAAACTATCAGTATCAGTATATAGTAATTTTGATTTTTCACAATCAAATTTAATTTCTAACTTATTCATTTCTATAATTACAACATTTTCGTCAAATATATTACAACTATGGATATTTGGTTTAGAAATTAAAGCTTTAGCACGCCATCGAGCCTCCCATTTTGTAACTAATCTAATGTCCTTATGTTTACGAACATTCTCCATGGTTTTACCAAATACAGAGTTGTTCATTAGTTTGTAGAAATTATTCTCAAATTCATTTTTAGAATGCTGTCTAAGATTCGTATTCAAATCTATATACTTTTTAACCAAGAAGACTGTTTAAACCTAACAATCCTATGAACTTTTGATAAAATCATACCGTAATTCAAATACAATTTCAAATTTCTATAATGTAAGACATAATTTTTTCGTGGATATAAAGTGGTTAACAATTTTATGGTTTTTGATCCGGGAGGGATCATATGATGAGGTGGTAAAAGTAAATCAGTATGTTGTTGATGTAAATAAGGTGCATAATCTAAGTCCACCTATAAAATATACTCAAATTCCCTAAAATCATCTAGACTTATAATATCTACCGTTTGATCACACCATACGGTAGATATTCACTCATCGCAGTGCCATACAAGTTATTAACATCAAAATACATTAAATATGATGTTGGGGAACGTGAGTCGAAATTTGTAATGTACTGATTATTAGCTTTAGCATAACGATTTGAACATTGAGAAACACCGCCTCTCAAACCTTGTTCAATAAATAACAGTTTATCAACATCAGTTAATAAGTCTAAAATTACATTGGTAATTTTTAAAATGGCATCAAAAGCTAATCCCGGAGCAGTGTAATAATGAGCGTCGTCCTATTCGTATATTTTCAAATAATTTTTAGGGAAATTTTCAAAAATACATCAGCCAAAAGTAATACGCCCGTTTCTAGATATAAATCAGAATATTCACCCTAGTCTTTAATTTGGAAAATGTTTTGAGTATGTGTATAATCATTGTCAGAAATTTTCATATCATTTAATTTACTATAAAATTTTTCTTTATAGGGTAATTTTGTTTCGTTTAATTTTTCATCTGAATCGATATATTGATAAGGAAAAACTCTTAATCTTATTTAGAAATTTCGATTTATTCACGAAGTCAGGTATGCATTTAAAACAAATTTTATTTACTTTTAGTTTTGCAAAATATACTTATGTACATTTTTTACTATGTAATAACTTTTTCATATTTTTGAGCAATGGAAATAGAAGAAAACGAAAACATACATTTATCAACTATTCCTCCGATGTTACCAGTAGAAAAGCAAAATAATACAGAAGTTACATTGGATCAAAAAATTTTGGGATTACAGCACGATCACACCTACTGCCTGTCAATCGAAGGAATGGCAAGAAAAATACAAGCCCTTGAAGAAAGTAACAGAAAATTGACTAAGGAAGTGAAGAATAGGAAGAGAAAGAGGAACATGCCAAAAAAAAGATCCACAGTATGAATGAAGTAATCGAGGATTTGAGAAGTAACAAGTATTTGCAAGAAAATAGTATTTTTGATAGTTTTGGAAGTATTCCGTCCGACATTTTCAAACGAATGCAACATAATGCATTGCGTAATAAGATTTCAAAAGAAAACTATCCACCAGAGTTGCGTTGTTTCGCATTAACTTTACATTTTTACTCACCATCTGCTTATAAATATGTTCACGATTGTTTTGAATTAGCCTTACCACACCCTAGTCAACTTCATTTATGGTATCTACAATAGTATAGATGCAGGACCGGGGTTTTCGGAAAAATGTTTTACAGCCTTAGAGATAAAGCGCGAGGAATATAATAAAAATAATAAAAGATTAATTTGTTCATTAATTATTGATGAAATTAGTATAAAAAAAGGTCTCCAACGTACTAGGGATGGAAAAGTATATGGCGGCACTGCAAATACTTCGAACTTAATCGCTACCGAAGCCCTAGTTTTGTTAGTTGTTCCTTTAGACGGTTCTTGGAAATTTCCAATTGCTTTTTATTAATTCACAGTTTGACCGCGACAATCAAAGCCAACCTTATCAAAGAAGCGGTAACGCGGCTACATAATGTAGGCGTAGAAGTTGCGTCACTGACTTTGGATGGTCCTCCTGTGCACCTAACTGTTGTTAAATTGCTAGGATCTGTCATGAGTATGCTAAATGATGCTAAACCATATTTTCCGCATCCAGTTGAAAATCAACCAAATGTTTGTGTAATATTGGATGCTTCGCATAGTATAAAAAATATTAGGTCAGCATTAGCAGAATATAAGATACTCATTGATGCTGACGGGAATAAAATTCAATGAAAGTATATACTTAGTTTAGCTGCGTTACAAGAGAAGCAAGGATTAAGATTGGGTAATAAGCTTCGTACAAATCATATTGAATATAAAAAAATGGTTATGAAAGTTTATTTAGCAACTCAAACGTTAAGTTCTAGTGTTGTAGACGCGTTAGAATTTTGCTGGAATGTTTTACGTTTACCAGAATTTGAAGGTTGTGAAGCAACTATAGAATTTATAAAAACTATAAATTTTCTTTTTGATTTCTTAAATGTTATAAATCCATGGGGTCGTGATTCTAAATGTCCTCTGAAAAAAAGCAATGAGAGTATTTGGCGTCAACGCGTATTAAGTAAAATCGATTATTTAAGCAAATTAAAATTATTGAATAATACTCCAATTTATTTACCTAAAACAAAAACCGGTTTTATAGGATTTTATACAGCTTGTCTTTCTACGATAAAATTATTTGATTTATATAGCGGGTTTTGTAGTTAAAAAATTATCAAATCTATTAAAATGTTTTGAATGTTTAGAAGGATGCAGATAACCAGTTACTGCAATTACCTCAATAAACAACTCTTGTTTTCATAAAGGATTGGCTTTAATTCAGCAAAAAAGTCGCAGTGGTTTGATATTACCTTCGGATAGTGTAATAATTATTTGTACTCTGTATTTAAACAAGCTTGAAATAGCAATTCGGGTAAACCACCAGCCGAGAAAGATTTTCCAGCTTTGCTAGCACATTCAGTTCTGAAAAGAGTATTATTTCATAAAACAGAACTATTTTCAGAACTAACGCAACACTTTAGTGATACATTTGTTTTAGATAGGTTAACAGATCATAGATATTTATTAATAAAATGTATTGTAATTCACTATATCGAAATCCGTATGTATTCGATCACAAAAAACGTTTCACTTCAAGTTACTGGAAAGAACATTCGCATTATTTAACGCGGCAAATTGTTTGGGCGCATCAGTAGTTATTCATTTCAATTACTATTTCATTTTTCTGTTAGATTTTAATTTAAAAAAATGTATATACCAATTGTGCTATAAATATCGAAAAAACTATTTAAAATCATGAGTCTCTGTACAATTGTACTATATAAATACTTCTTCTTCTTTTTACTATTATTATTGTTGTTTTGATTACTATTATTATCATTATATTTAGAGATCTGACAAAAGAAAGTAGGTACTTTAGAGGTGGGGCGCCGCTTCCATCTTTACTATGAGGCAGGTATCAAACATACAGTTGTTTTACTTACGTCCTAATCTACAGCCTATCTTGTCTCTTGAATTTCAGTGGCGTTCGTTAATATACATAATGAAGTGGAAAAATATGACGAAAATAATAATTAGTTTTTTTTAACTATCTAATGTATTGTGAAAGCAAAAAAATCAATCAAGCATTATTGTATAGCGATTTTTCTGTAGTACATTAAAGTGAATAATGTTGAACTGCTTCGGCAGTTTCCGATTCTTGCATTTCAAAATCCTCAGGATTTGCAGAACCAAACAAAAGTGCAATTTCGTCGTCTTCATCCGAGGTTTCACCAGTTACAACAATACGTAGTTCATCCATTGCGTGGTCCAAAATACCCTCTTTTATAATGTCTTCATCTTCGACTTTTTTTATATGGTTACATACATTAATTGAATATCTCCCTAGCTAATTGTTCAACATCTTTCAATTTAAAAGTAACATTCCTTTGGGCCACCCAATTTTTAACAATTGCCCATATCTTTTCAATTGGATTTCAATCCGGATGATACGGTGGTAGCCGTAATACACTGTGACCATGCTGTCCCACTAATGTATCTAGTTTGTACAAAGCGTGTTGGGATTTATGAAGTTTTATTAAATTATATAACTCTGGCTTGGTCATGCTCGTGTTATGCTGTATATTTTTCTGCTCTATCCATGCAATCATCGCGGCTTTGAGGTCACTACTTGACTGTAGTGTCAAGCTTGCGACAGTGTCGCCGCGACAGCGTCGACAAAGTGTATAACACAGATTCTTATGTAGGCTGTCAAGCTTGCGACTGGCGACAGAAAAAACGTCGAGCTCGGCGTTTTTGGAAATCGGCTACAGGAACGTTCATCATACATTCTTATGGAGCGTGTCAAGCTTGCGACAGTGTCGCGGCGTTTTTATGGGCAAGTTGCTTATATTACTTAGAATTCTTGGGAAAAAGATAAGAATTGGAATCTGTTTGAGATGTTCGATGGTAGGGGCATCATAAAACTAGTAATTTATGAGCATTTTAAAGTGTTTGAGATGTTAAATTGCATGATTTATTCTGTCGTGTCGCTGTCGTGTCGCTCTAGCTTGACACCTACAAATGTGCTCACCACTTGGCGACAGTGTCGCGGCGACTCTGTCGCAAGCTTGACCCTAGAGTGATGGGACTTTTTCAAATTTTATATTATGATATGCAGCATTATCAATTACCAAACCAGATCGGGGTGGAAGATTAGGAAGAAGCTGTTCTTCTACCCATTTTTATTGTTCTTAATTTTATTTCTTACAGAATTCAGAAAAATTGAAGTGTTACAATTTTCAATTATTAATTTTCATTGATTCATTCACATTTAAAAGTGGTTGTTTTTATTAATATTCGCTTCATTATGTTATTTTTTTTTATAAATATCTATTTTGATTTCACATACATGTACTCTCATATTAAATTTATAATTTTAACTTCATTTGTATTTAGCTATTGAATGATGACGGCTCTGAGAAGTTTGAGCCAAAACTAGTCTCAATGTTAATACAAATATTTCTTGGAAGAGCTTCTCATTTACTTATTTCATAATTGTTATTATAATTTTCAGATATTATTAGAAAAATTAATATTTGGATTATTTTAATTTTAAAATTCATGCAAATCTTTTTCTAAGCGAGTCGCCACTGAATGTTGTTTTTCTGTCTCACTCTATGAAGTCTCACTTCACTACTGGATTCGTTCTAGCGTTACACTCCCCCGCCCCGCAGTTGTATTCCCTAACCGCGGCAACCGTACTCTACTATAGTTCTTATTATTGTTAATTAATTATTGTTATTAATATTGTTTCTATTCTTGTTATTGTATTATTAAAATAGAACTATGAATTTTTTTAAATTATTTTTTTCTAGATATCACTGATCTCTAAATCAGTGCTATAGTCCAGATGGGTTAAGAACTACACAAGCAAATTTAAGGGTGTGTCTTAACCCACTTTCACTAGGGTGCGATGAAGCGGAGGGGATGTGGCAATAGTTAATAGAATTCAACTCCAGAAACCCAAGAAATCATGCAGTGGCGGCGACAAAAAATTCTTAATATATTTTCACGAAAACAAATTATGTATGTTACATTTGCTAATAAATTTTAATTAATATCATATAATGGAATATAATAATATCATATTCCATCAATGTATCATTTTTGTCACCATAAGCCAAAAATATAAAATCAACGAAACTATTGAGTAATTGAGTGCTGAATGCACGGCAATGGAACGCAAGGGTAGATGGGTGGAGCAATGGGGCAAGTGGGGATGACGACCTACTTTCTAGCAGTGTAGTTCTTAATCTATTTGGACTATAGATATTCATTTGTCGCTTGACGCGTGCGCTCTAGCATGTCTATTTCAGTCAGCTTTTTTCTTCCACCACTAGTGTGAGGCGCTGATTTTGACCTATTTTGTTTAATTGTGTTTAATAGTGGGGGGCTACACTAGCGACACTAGCGCCACCAAACATGCGGTGGTGAAAAGTGGAACCAAGGGATTGGAAAGCAATGCAAGCGCCACCATGGCGGCGGTGGCGAAAAGGTGAACTAGTAGCCCATAACCGATACTGCTAATCTACTATCATTGTATTAACAATTGTAAAAATTGAATTAATTTCCATTTCTTTCTTAATCTGTGATTTGGTTGGTTCGATTGCATCATCAATTGGCAATATTTTCATCTCTTCAAATACATTTTCAAATAGTTTTGGATTTGACAACAGTATAATCGCACTTAATACTCCCTACAAATTTAAACAATTAATAAATTAACAATAAAAATAATTAAAAAATTGAATACTTAGAAAATAATAAAGAATTTTGGTGCATATTGTGTGAATTGTTTCAAATTTAATTCATCTATAAATAAATAAACTTGTATCAATTGACATGGAATATGCAATAATAGAAATAAAATCAACAAAATCTTTTTTATTTTATTTATAATTCTGAATGAAATGTTTTCGGATCCATTATAACAATAGTTTGCCTAAACTACGAAAATTGATTGGGTTCCAAAAATCATTTTGCCCCGGACCCCGCACTCGCTAAGGATGGCCATGATTCCAGGTATACTGCCGTGCTTAGGAAAAAGGCAGTAAAGTACAAAAAGTGTAATTGGAGAAAAATGGAATTTAAATTTCGGATATTTTAAAACTGTAATATATTCCATGACTCTATAAAAAGTTATTTAAGTATACTTTAGGAAATAATTTATCAAGGTGCCTAAAATAAGTCATGTACTGTCTTTTATTCCTGTAAATGAAAAAGCAGTAATATACAATTTACTGTCTTTATACTCTGTAAAATAAGATTACTGCTTTTTTCCACTGTTTTTTTTTCAACCAAAATGCAGTAATGTAGGATAAAAATTATTAAGACTGTGAAAAAAGATATTTTTTTCAAAAATACACTTACCTCTAATATTTATTAATCAGAAAAACGTTAAGAAAATGTACATTGCTTATAACATTGTTTCACTCTGAAATGTCATCAATGCAACAGAAGAAGGCAGTAAAATGACCATTACTGCTTTTTTCCTCAGTAAATACGGATGAAAATACGTAACCATAACACGTATTAAATAATTTCAGAGGATAAAAGCAGTACAGTTTGAATATTACTGTTTTCTTACTTTGAGAAATAAATTTACTGCTTTTATACCGAGGAAATGTAATTAATTCAAAATATTTGTCCTTCTTAAAAAATGACTATCGTATTAAAAAAAAGTTTTTAATGAAATATTTTATGACTGATACGTAGGAAATTGTTGAAAAAACAGATTAGCACTGGAATTTAAAAAAGGCAGTAAGTGAACTTTACTGCCTTTTTGCAGAGCACGGCAGTATAGTATAAGCGCGCACCGCCTGTATGAGCGATAATGAAAAAAAAGATTTCAGTAGCTTTCCGTACGAACCACCTTGAGTTAAAAATTCATTTTTACATGCGTAAGCCTTATTTTCCAAATTACGACTGAACAAAGATTTGTAATTACATCGCTATGTTTTCCATCATATTGACTATCGATTTCATATATTTACTTATTTTATATTATACATATTGCATATCTGATGCGAACGGATAATTAGGGAGGCCATGTTTTTTAATAATAAAAAATTCATGAAATAGAAAATTGAATTTCATTTCGTTAGATAGGAAATGCAATGCATCATTCAGTTACGGGTTATTCTTCTTCTAAACAAGTTGATTTCGAAATAACAAGCTGTAACACATTTTGGATTGCAAATTTTCATGTGACATGTTGACGAATTAGGTGACCTTATAAAGAGCATATAGTACGTTGAACAATATTTAACTGTAAGTGATGTATTACTATACTCATGTGACTCTTGCTTTTGTTTAATACATAAAAAGTTCCGTTTTTTATATAAAAATCGTCCGAATCTTCCAAAAAAAGCAAATAACAATTCTTAGGAAATTGCAATCAATAAAAATTACTAGGATTTGTTAAATCAAAAGTTGAATTAGTACGATCACTACTTCAAAAATGTAGATAAACCTGCTTTAAGTTCATTAAAGAATTTCAAATTATAATAAACGGTATTCTGGCTTTGGACTTAATTTTCATAATTCCATTCTTTACTTTGTCACACAGTCTGCCTAAAAAGACGTATATCTGTTAGACATACTTTTAATAAATAACATCTATTGAGACTTGTGATGTATACTGCTGATATGAATATCACTTAGCATTATAAATGCTTTGTCTTCCATGGTACTTAAAATAAAACAAAAAAACTTGCCTATAACAATTAACAAGGGGCAAATTCAGTACCATTACAACAAATAAATGGATGAATGTGTATCATCAATGATTCATCATGTAAAAATGTCGAATATGGCTACATAACAAAAGAGGGTATTTTGGACGGTTACATATTGCCGAAATATGCGAGAGTTCCGATAAAGAGAACGCAGACCGCACCTATTTCTATTTGTTCAAAAATTTGTAAAGGATCTGCGAAGTATGATGTCCAATGATGGAGAAAAAAATAGAGGTGACTGTCGAAGATCATTTTGCAGTCAGATCGACCGACTACGTTTGACAGGACATAAAACAATTATTATATGACCGATATGAGCGTTGTATGGGAGTTAAATCGTAATTATTTTGAAAAATAAATTCAATTGTTTGATCAATAAATATTTCTTTCTACTCTCTGTTCGTTTTCTGCCTGACATAATTGATGGAATTATTCGGGTGAGCAAGCTTGCATATCAATTTTTAACTCCAGAAGTGTCTAAGTGTACCCGCTTCGCTGGCGTCATACATTTCCAAATCGTGTCAGGAAATCAATTTGATACAAGGCACGTAATTCTATAACCACGCATCATCAGTCGAAACAATGAAGCCTTCACCTATAGATAACAGAAAATACCTACGAAATGTAGAGAACTGACAATACCTGAATAAAAATAAGAAAAGACGGTGAAAGAAAATTACAACGTATACATCAGAATAGCCTACCTAAGGCTTGATGCACAATTCAATTAATAATTTATCACTGGTTTCCTGTATTCTATTTTTAGTATTAAATAAGTCACTCTTCGTGTTTTTACTGGAAAAAAAATGGTTTCCAATTATTTTAGGTGGTTCGTGTTTTTCGGTGAATCGCAGGCAATTGTTTAGTCATGTATCACGAAATACTGCTTTCATTAATATCATAAATACAAAGTGGTGAGGTTTTTCAATTTACTCAAATTATCTCTCCTATATAGAAATATTTTAGGTTTATTCAACCGATTATTTTTAACCTTACTTTATCGAGTATTAATATTTATAACAATAAGAAGTAAGTTGCAAAATACCAACAAATTTCTCGTGTACGAATAATTCCAAGACGAAAAAGCTTCAGTGTTAATCAATATCTGTTGCTTCATTCTCTTTTGATAAGAAATTATGAACATTATCTTTCTTTATTAACGTATGGTAAGATTGTTATTGTATGTTAGTTACTACATTCAGGTATAAATATTCAAAATGATCTTTTGATCTATATATTACAAAATGAATTTGAGATGATTCTTGTTACTTAAAAATTTACTCATGGTCATTAAAAATTTAATAATTGTTGACGAATAGGTAAATAATTTAGTATGTCCTTTGTTTTTGTGACATTTACAACGATAATGAATCGTAGCCTTATCAACTGGATACGACTGTAGGTAGAGACGAACATTATTCTTCTGTGAAGTCTATATTTTAGTTTCAGTTGCATACGCAACTATCTTGTCTTTTCTTATTAGGAAATTTAGATATTTTTATCACAATAGAAACAGACACTAACATTTCCAATATATATATTTATTTATTTATTTATTTCCCTTCCCAAAAATGGTTCAACTCAGGTAGAAACATTTGAGAAATATATATGAAATAAAATCGGGCTATTTATATTATCTAAGATTATTCCGTAACTGAAGTCAACGATCTCGAAGTGCAATTAAATCTCTTATGGTTTTGCCATTATTTTACAATTGACTGCTTTATACAGAATTGTTAAATGTAGATTTCAATCTTGGACTTACATTTGCTGCAAGCAACGTTTTTGAGAATTCAGCGCATTCTCTTCACAAAAAGAACTTATGTACTATTTAACACAAATAAGAAATAAATAATATGAATGCGAAATTGTTTTATTCTGTCATATTTTTGTCCGTTTGCGTGCCATGGTATAGTCATGAATGTGTTGATCTAGATCTAGACGGTCAACTCCTCCTACAGTCGCATTATAATTTAGAATAAGCTTTCGTTTTCAGATTGTGTTACTGTCCTTACCGGTTTTACGTGTCGGCAGTTTTCCTGTGTGGTAGATGGTAGATAATAAGAAGTCGACCCGACCCTCCTTCTATGAAATTTCATTATCATTATTCTTTCTGTTTGAGCAGCTATCATTTTACCGTTTTTTTTTGTATGAAGAAACATGGTTGTTTTTCTGTGAATTCCCATGGTTCCGTAAGAATCTACATTATGCTTGATCAGTTGTAACACAATATCCCTGATTAAAATGTGGCTCAAGTAATATTTTGGCATTTTAATCGTTTATCACTGTACGTCTTCCTGTCTATTGAAAATACACATCATCGCTATTATCAATATAATAAAATCCGCTTTCCAGGAACCCAAATGTGGTCACCTAAGGAATAATTCAGCTATGAACAGAATTAGATAATCACTCTCTAAGTATGGCAGATTAAAAAATCAATTTTTGAAGTTTTCATTGAATAAAAATTAAAAATATTCAGGAATAATATCGTTGAAACATTTCGCTAAAATAGTATGTAAAAGATCGTTTAGTAATCTTTGTTCATCTGGTAGAAAAGCGCCATTGAAAAATTCGATTTACAGAGGTTTATTAAATCAGTGATTAAAACACAACGATATCGATAACAGTAGCTATAAATGCAATGCCAGTATAAAGAATAACTCAGTTTACATTACGACTGCAATGTTCTCCATCTTAAAACTGAAATAGGCTCAACATTGACAATTTTTGCAAGTTTATGACAACAACATCACCTTTTTCGATAGTCTTAGTCTACCAGAACTATTTAATTATCTAATTATGTCGTAACCACCTGCTAGTTAAACAAAAAAATGTGAATAGAAATTCCATTTTGTTAAATTAAAAATGCAATCACCATCGATAAAAAAACTCGTCGTATTTCTTCATCATTTCCAAATTAGATATCATCTATTTTTGAACTTATGTTACTGTCAGCATTTCTTAAGAGACATAATAAAATATAGCAAAACAAATGCAATATAAGGAATTTTATTATTTATAATGGAGAGTAATCTATCTATGAAGGACGATGCAAAGTCAAGTGGTAAGGACATCAAATTACTAAGATATGTAGAGAATACGAACACCCTCCCATGAAATATTCTTTAAAGGATAACAAATAATATTCAAATTTAATTTACTAAAAATTTGGCATTTAATTGTTCAATTCAACAATAATTTAATAATAATTTGCCATAATGAAATCACAAACGTGATGAAATCCGATGATGTGCACTAAAAAGATTCCATCCGTTTTACGATAATTTACCACATGCTGATGATAACATAAACAGTTTTTATCACACCAGTGCAATTACAAGGCAAAACAGATGACAAATTTGAAATGAACAAACAAGATAGTCGTAATCGATATTGATTACATTTTTAATTTATTAAAATCGAATATTATATAATAGAAAATTTATTGTTCATCTATTAGGTACTCCATGATTAGATAATTAAATAGTTATGTTATTGAGATGTAAATTTAAAAATTAATAATCAGCCCATTTCTGTTTTAACCCTTAACGCTAAACGTAACGTACACATAGGGTCATTTTGACCCAGTGTGAACGTTAAAGGACACTACAGTCGTAAAATAAATGATATTATTTATACTGGCATTGCATCCGTTGCTACTGTTATTGATATCGTTGTGTTTTAAACAATGATTTATTGAACCTCTGTAAAGCGATTTTTCTTTGGCACTGTTCTACCAAATAGGCAACAATTAGGAAGCAATTTTTTTGTACTAACGTAGCGTTTCTAAGACATTCTTCTCGGATATTTTTTATTTTTATTCATTGAAAATTTCAAAAGTTAATTTTGATATGCCAGACTTAGAGAGTGTCTAAGCAATTCTTTTCATAGGTGAATTACATTACAATTCCTGAAAGTTGTATTTGATTATTTTGATAAGAAACCAAATAGCGAGAGGGGTACGATATAGGTGAAACACACTGTATAACATAATAGGGCGCCAAAAATTTGGGATGCAATCATAATCAAATCCACTGGGTATTACGATAAAAGAAATTGTAGAGGTAATAAGTTCTAAGCAAACCAAATCTTTGAACTGACACTTTTCCGTGCCTATTTATCCTATCATTTATTTATATAATGTATATATCTAAAATGTCATGATCTTTTACACTTGAAAATGTAATTTTTCTTTAATAAACCCTGTTTAAAATTACGGAAATATATACTACAAAATCAACTGATCTTTTTTAAAACCATGATATTTGATGATTATTTTCCGTTGTATACATTTATTTGAGATCGAATATTATAATACTATAAGAAACAATGCCAGTCGACATAATGCGTGTAAGCACGCAATGGGGTTATAAGATATGATAGATAAGCAATACATTTTCTATTTAAAATAATAAATGAAATAAAAATGTTTTACTGAAGCTTCAAACATGGAAACTTCGAGTGAACAAGAGAGTTATAGAATTAGAAAGCTACCTTCACATTGTACCCATTACTTTACAGAACAACGGACCGCGGAAAGCAAGAAACCACTCAATGACAAAGACACGCAAATTATAATTCTATCCACTACTTGATAAATGTTTGTGTGAATTGAAAAAAACGATTTGCTGAGAGGACCAGTGATTTGGACCACAAAAGTGACATATTTCTGAATTTGCAAGCTTTAAAATCATTGTGATATGGACAATACTGACGCGGAACACAAACTCCTGCCGAATATGTTAAAACGTGTTGAAGACGAGAAAAATATTGAAGTTACTAACTAGTTTGCGTGATTTCTTGCAAATCTCAAACTTGTATAAATTTGCCTTTAGTGAGATAAATAAACTCTGTATAATTGCTATTTTCATGCCACTATCAAGTGCTGGTTGTGAGCTAATATTTTCTAGTTTGAGACCAGTGAAACTTATCTCCGTAATAGATCAGATAATGATCGCTTGTCATCTGTTTCCTTATTGGAAATAGAATGAAATTGCAAAATCTTTAAATTTCTAAAGAAGTTGTTTAAAATTTTGATAAAAGAATGTTTTGAATCAATTTCATTATAAATGTTATTGTTATGCAACATTTTTTTTAAATTGCCAATATTATTAAAGAATTAATTGTCTGCGTTCTGAGCCCCTTTTGAAAAACCTTTGCTTCTGGTTTGTCCCCTGACCATTTCATTCTGGCGCCGTCTCTGGTTGTTACTCATTTTTCTTCTCATTCATCTGATACTTTATTACAGTTTGTGCATCAAATATATGTGGTTAATTGATTTATTGTGCTTTCAATCATCTGTTTATGTATTTAAAGAGGTCTACAGTATGTGTTTACTGTTGACAGTATATCGTAAAGTTTCCTGCTCTTGCTCTACCAATTACAACCATTACCAATGTTGATCGTTCCACGCAATTTTCGCAATGTTCGACTTATAATATTTTTTTGTAGTTAATATAGAATTCATGAGCTTGTTGACCAGACCCCTGTGTAACTCATTTATTAACACAACCCTCAAGACCTGTTCGGTTGCTTAGTTATGTGACGATTGCATACGGGTAAGGAATTATTCAATATCTACGTGACATATAAATGTGTAAGAAGAAATGAAGTTTAGATCACCACACAAAGTTCAATACAGTATGTCCGTAAAGTGGGGTTTCAGACTTCTAGGTCTCACAGAAAACAAAAGATTGAGGTGATACGTATGTACAGTCGGGTGCGCTAAAATTTTAACGACTCTTGGAGCGAAATTTTGCCTCTTTTACATAGATTGAACCGTTCTTCAACCATTTTTCGCACTGAGGATGAACCGATCCCCACATTTATTGCTTTATTGCTTTACCTACTTTAACCTATAGTTACTGTCGAAGTCATACCATAAATAAATAAACAGTCTGATTGTAAGAAATATTATTGAAATGAAAGTAATTTACACATCTACCTATGATATAATCTATTAGATTATCAATATTTTCACAAAAAGTAATTATTGTGAAAAAATTTCAATAATTTCATTAAAAGGGGTGTGGGGTTTTCTTATTTCAGGTACATCAATAAATCGTCTCCTTTCTCTAGATATCCAATAGCATACTTTTGAAAATGTTGTTCCCTTCAAGCGAAAGTCTTGACACCTACAAATGTGTTCACCACTTGGCGACAGTGTCGCGGCGACTCTGTCGCAAGCTTGACCCAAGTGTTAAAATTTTAACGCACCCGACTGTACATACACAGCACTGAAGAGTGTCTCAAAAAGTTTTGAAGTGTGAATAACAGCCGAGGTACGAACGTTACCATAATCACCACACGTCACATAAATGAATCAGTTGATATGTTAACAGTGGCAGCGTCGCAGCTAGTGCGGAGTACCAATAATTAACAGTAATTTGTTGTTGAACGAAAAGCTGAAAATATAGATTATTAATAAGACGTCCTGTTAAATAATTAACAGTATTTAGCTGTAAAAACAACTGATTTGCGTAAATTTCAATCAGAGTGCAATAATATGCAACGATTTGTAAAGAATTAAATCGCATTTGAATAAACATTGAAACAAAATTGTAGCAGAGATTCATCCCGACTAAATTAGTTATTAAATCTTCCGTGATATGGCTGAGTCTCAGTTTTCCAACTATAGTCTTGTAACGGATTGGTGCACGTAACAGAAAATATTTTGCTTTCGGACAATAAGACGTATAGGTTATATAGAATTATTGCTCAATTCATATTACCCTTATTGATTTGTGCAGTTATTCTCTGTCTGATATGTTGATGTTCAAGAAAAAAACATTGGTATTTTATTAAAATGTTTTATTATTTTCTGTTAACAACTGCTTATTTATTCCAGCCCTTTGTATTCAGTATATCGAAGCCTAGTGGTAGTAAAACTAAACGGAAAATCGCTAACGAAGATCGAATATTCCAAGTTAAATGGGAGTTAGAATAGTTTTGTTGTGAAGTGAAACATAAAAAAATCTGCTTAATATGTAAAAATGCTACTAATTTACTAAAGTTGTAAGAGCTCAAGTTAGGTCTGAAAAAACAACAGTTAATGTTTAGTAAAGTATTGCAAGAAAGTGAAGCAGCGGTACATGCAAGCTACGTCTTGTCCAAGTTGATAGCTATATAACCACTTGAAGCCTTTTACTGGACGTGATTTCTTCAAGAAATGCCTAATTAAAGCTGAAAAAATTGATTATCCTGGAAATTTGAAGGCTTTCAATCAATTTCTTTGTCTCCAAATACAGTTGCAGAAATAGTTACTAATTTGGCTGCCAATTTAAGCGAAGATCAAAGCAAAATGATGTAGTTTGCAAAGTTTTTCCATTGCCTGTAACAAGAGTACGGACATAACTCAATTAGTTGTTTCTTCGTGCTTGCGAGACGGATTTAAACATTTTTGAGGAATTATTGGAACTATAGTGGGTATCCCTGAATTTTGTAAATATTTACCAGTCAGGTTTGAAAATACTCGAAAATTCGCATATGAAATTATTTGTTATGTTTGTAAGTACTTATCGGTGCGAGTAGTTATTTTCAGTTATGAAAGAAAATAAGTCTCCTGTTAGACACAGTATTATTGAGGCTCACCTTGGTCAGTTTTCAAAGTAATCACTGGAAACAAAATTTCTCCTGAAATAGGAATGATAGAAGCGCGAAGAGATGTCAAGTGTCAAAACGTAAACATTAAATTTTTCTTGTTCTCTTATATGTGTTTATTATAATGTATTATTCGGAATAAACCTACGTTTCTATAAATATTGTTTTTTTTGCGGCCCACCTAAAGTTAAACCTTGTTTGTTTGGCCCAAGTTAGCCTTTGAGTTTGACACCCTTGATGTACAGTGTATCTGAAATATGTACAATCATGTTTTCAAACGCCACCACGACTTTACGGACACAGGGTATATTTTCAAAGTAAAATATTCAACAAGAACTTTCTTATTGTACAATTTTATAGCGTATGAAGGCTGTCTTTAAATGTTGATAAGTAAAGAGGATAGAAAAGCATTACTACATCATGATGTAAAGAGCACTATTACGTTACTATTCAAATATTCAATAGTACAACCGTATTTTCGCTAGCACATACATAAATTTTTCGTAATCCTTTATTGGTTGCGATATTGAAGAAATAATTCCAAATTCAAAACATTCTCAGGAAATGATATGGAATAAAAATAAACGAGATCAATTGTTACTTTACAGTTACAAAAGAAGAATTTCGATTAAATTACTTTCTTAACTTAATTTCAGTCAACAACCTAAGGAAATCACGACTTATAGTTTATCAATAGTAGGATAAAAAGAGGCAAAGGTACATTTAAACACTGTACATGTATATACTGTATGTATGTAGATGCCTCACGTGACGACCCTTTATTGTATTTTAAGTAGTACAGAAGAAAACAGTGGGTTTTCTAACTTGAAGTAATTTGATGAATAACGTGGCAAATTTATTTTGATATTTAAAACTGATACACTGAAAAACTAATAAAAAGCATATCTGTCCATCTATCCAACACATGTCCATTTATTCCTAAATTCCTAAATTTTATAAATTACCTATACATCTATGTTTGTAGACTGTTTGAAGTATACATGTCTGGTAAAAAACTACGCCACATAGGCGAAAAGACCCGCACTACTCTTCCTTATAGATAAAGTGAGATAGAATAGATAGGGCGTTAAAGTAGGAGAGATTTTTCCATTTGACCGTCCCACTGTTATCATCAGTGTGATAATTTCACGCCGCTAAGTTCCACAAATACTGTTGTTTTTATGAAATAGATCGACAACTGTAGCGACAAACATTTGACATCTTTGTCTTATTTAAGGTGATTTTAGAGACCTCGGACTATGCCACATAGCGCCTTTCAATAGGTCAGACAAAGATTGAAATATTTCCAATAAAATTACAATACTACTCAGATTATTATTTTTGTTTAAGTAGTAAAACATATCAACTGTTGAAACAGATAGCACAGCTGTCAAGAGTTTGCATTCTATTACAGAAGTCTCGAGTTCAAATATTGTTCTCGACAACGATACTTTTTTCTTTTTTTTTAATTCTTTTTTTCAATAATAATCATTATGAAATGTAAAAAAAATGAAGTGTAAAAATGTTTAAGTTTTACCAAATTGTTTCAGATGCCTCGAAACTACGTACGAAAAACTGACCCAAAATACAAAATTGAAAGTTTTTGTCATGCAATCGGCGATGTTGAAAGTAAGAAGTTTACACTGGGTCAAGCTGCTCGTAAATACTTGGTGCCAAAAACAACACTTTTTAAGCAACTAAAACAAACCGAATTAAAGGCACCAAAAAAGGTCAGCACACGGTATTTAATAAAGAACAAGAGAACCAACTAGAAAAATACATACTTGATTGATGCAAGTCTTTTTATGGTATAACACCAAATTCGTTACGTCGACTTGCATTTCAATTTGCTGAAGCTAACAAACTTCAACATAATTTTCATAAAAAAAACGCAGCAGGACGCAGCTCACGGATTCCAGAAGCTACTTCACTTAACAGAATAACAGCTTTTAATGTCACCGAAGTAAATCTGTTTTTTGACCAACTCCAAACGATCCAAGAAGAACACAATATACGTGGGAATCGTATTTTCAATACTGATCAAATCGGTATCAGCACAGTTCAAAAAAATTACAAGATTTTGTCTCCAAAAGGTCTACAACAGATAGCAAAAACAACAAGTGGAGAACGCGGTGTAACAACAACAGTAGTTTGCGCTGTCAGCGCTAGTGGCATGTACCTCCCATGCTCATCTTCAAAAGAAAGAGAATGCGCGGACTGTTAATTAAAGGATATAATAGTGATATGGTTGCTACAGTTTCTGATTCTGGTTGGATAAATGAGCCCATATTTCTTGACTATTTACAACACTTCATTTCTTTTGTGAAACCTACTAAAGAGGAACCAGTATTATTAATACTCGATAGCCACGAAATTCATATCAGTCTGCGAGCATACGAGCATTTTCGAAAACACAACCTGCAAGTTCTGTCTTTGCCACCTCATGTATCCCACAAAATGCAGCCACTAGATCTGACAATTTCCAGTTCACTGAAAATGGCATATAATAAGGAATGTGAACTCTACATTGTTAACAACCCAGGCAAACGAATAACTCAATATGAGGTTGGAGAACATTTTACGAAGGCGTACAACAAAACAGCTAGCATAAGCAAGGCTGTCAGTGGATTTAAAGCTGCTGGAATTCATCCTATTAATCCTAATAAATTTAACAACAACTTCGAAAATATAGTATCTGCTCAATCCCGCACAAGTCAGACTCAAGGATGTGATTCTCATCAAACTGCAGCCGCGCAAGATGTAGTACCACAGGATGCTACTTTTGTTCTTGAAAATGAAAATGATTTGAGCGCTATCATTAATACTCCCCCTCCATTCACTCCTGTACCTCTCAACGAAATCATAAATGTGCCTGTCATTCCTAAAACAAGAATAATTTCTAAGCGACAAAATAAGATGCACTCTCAGATTTTATCCAGCAAGCCGATAAAAGTTCAATTAGAAGAAAAACAGAAAAGGTGAAGTGAATTTGGAGAAAGATTTTTAGAAGACGAAGAAGAATTATATTGCATAATATGTTACGAAAGTATCGATCTCCACCGAAAGAAGATTGGATCCAGTGCGCTGTTTGCGAACTCTGGGCACATGAACAATGTACTTCCGGTAAAGGTAATGTATGGGACATATGCCGTGATTAACCGTCGTTCCTAATTGCCCCATACCGTTTCCATTTCCCTCGCGGGATGATCTCAATGACCCCCTAGTGTATCGGGTGAATAGGAACGATGTTTTTTATTTTTATTTATATTGTTATTAAAATGTAAATTTTAAAGAATTTGTTTATGACTACTAAGTAGATAGATAACCAAAGTTTATGTAGAAATAAAAGTTGTTTTGGTTTATAATGTCTCTCCATTATTTTTAAGGGGTCCAAGTTAAGTGTTCCCCATTCCCCCACTCTCCCCTAATAATAAATTTCGCAATTAATAAAAAGAGACAGTTATTGTAAACAAATCTACTATAATTAATGTCTAATTAAATACCCAAATCTCTTTACTTAATTTTCGTTTCGATCCTTCACACAGTATGATTGATTTACGATAAATTTCGTTTTTATTTTGTTCTGTTGCAAATTTAGATGGAGAGTATTCTTAGACACATATTAAGCTATTTGCACAATGAAGCAACACCCTGTGCTACAATTAATAATTTTATTTATTTTGCAAGACGATTTAAAATGTTAAATCATTTCTTTTGTTGGAGAAAATACAATTCACAAAAAAACTCCTGATTGACGCCTTCTATGGGCGGACCTTGTGCGGAAAAAGTCCTCTGATGAGGGCCGTATTGAGGAATGGTACACTACCATTTTGAACGGAAAAAGTATATAATTATACATTTAAATATAAAAATAGAAATTATTTCATATATTGTTTAAGGTGAATGGATCACCATACGATGAATAATATTGTGTTTTCAACGAGTTTCATCATCTCACAAAGTGAGCAAAGAAGAGAAAAATATTTCGTCAAACAATGATCAACAAAATACAACTGATGATGGTAAACGTTAGCCTAATACTTGATGATGATGATGTAAAGATTATAAAATATTTGTAGATGTACCAGATCAGCATTTCACAATTGAATCGACTGACAATGATGCTGTCAGTGAAAATATATTGAACACAGTTGACGATGGTAAAGGTAAGGGAAATACTTGATGATGTACATATTATAAAAAATTTATAGATACAGCTGATATAATGTTAAAGCCCGAGTAAAAATGAGTTTTAGACGCACATGGGATGCACCGTGGATCCACACAGTTTAAAGCGACGAACAGGGATGCACTGTAGACGCCACATTTTAAATTTCATTTAACGAAATATCCACATGGGCGCACTGGCTACGACGACACATAAAAGATTCTACAGGGTCGCACCTTCGATGCCACATTCACTGTCTTCGACATTATCGCTTAAATTCCCGTAGATGGTGTGCGCCCCCCGTGCATCTATGTGGATACTTCAAGGGACTTTAAAAAATTTCGAAGACAGCACTGTTGGACTTTGAAAATTATAAAAAAATTTAAACGTTATTATGGGAAGTTGGAAAAAAATTAGATATGTTATTTTAATAATCTCATTATTTATTCAATTATTTATGAACATATATTTTATAAAACTTGACATTATTCAACATATTCTTGGGAGTTACTGGGATATAGAATGAAATTGTTCGATGTAATACTATTTTTAACAATAACACATAATCTCATACAATGTTTGCTGTGGCCTTTTGTGTTTTTTCAAATCCATGAACATTTAAATTAATTCCTCTAGATAATTCAACCATTTGATTGTAAACAGGTCTCAAATATACATCAACTAATGGATCTAATGGACCAAACCAAATTCCCGCTACTATCATATTATCTTTTAAAATTCTTTTTTGTAAGGCAGCTCATTGATTATTAAATAAACTGGCCAAACACTATATTTTCTTGATTTGAAAACTGGTGCTCCATCTGTATATAAGGTAAAAGAAATGTCAAACGGATTTGAATTCAAGTTATGCGAACGAATATATTTTTTATATTGTGATCCATCGTAGATATCTTCAATGTTGTCTGGATGTTTTTTAGTTCGATTATAAGGATATAGAAGATCATTTGAGAAGCCTGGCTTCATTAAAAGCTTCTGCAGTTGATCTTTAATAGAGACCTCAATGAAATACCATTTCTTAGGATGATTATCGCAGTCACAGTTTTCATCTGAACTTGAGAAATATTTCATACATTGGCCACAAAAAAAAGTGTTTTTTCATGGGTAGTTGACCGTTGTTGAAATATTTCATAAATAGATATCGAGTTTTTTTAAAATTCGATGTTACTGGAAAATGTAGTGACATTAACGTTAACATATTATCTAAGTTAACTCCTGACATATTGCTAGCCATAAAAAATGTAAAAATACTCAATAGGCTCTCTGCCAATGTTAACGGAGCCCCTTCATATATAGGTTGGTCATTTGCATTTCCATCAATTTTATCGTCATCATTACTGTTACCATCATCGTCAGTATCATGACTAGAATCATCATCAATAATATGGCTTTCATCACCGGTATCAGAATTGGAACCCATAAATTCATCTTCGTCTTCATCATCAGTATCTTGACTTAAGTCATTGTCATCATGACTGGAGTCACCATCGTCCTCATCCTCATCCTCATCATCACCATGGTCATCACCATGACTGGAATCACCATTATTTTCATCATTATCTTCATCTTCACAATTATTTCCAATGATCTGATCGCTATTGTCACTGCCAGTATCATTATTGTCATTAGGAATATTGTCATGTTCTCGTTTATCGGTTAGAATATCATCAATAAGGGGATGTAATCCTAAAATCAAATCCACCATGAACAATCGTTCACTTTATTTGTTTTATTTGTAATAATAACATAATATAAACGTACCACCAACTTGATCGAAATTGTTAACATTATTTTCATTAATATACTGGTTTTCATTTTGTTGTTGATTCATTCTATCATTAAAACTAAAAACTCATATCAATATAAACAAAAAATTCTTGTACTCAACAATTGCAAATCAAAATATGTAACAGAAACAAAACTTTTATCAACTGTTAATCTATTTGAATTTATTAACAGTAAATAACATTACTTACCCCTCTGGATGGAGATATGGAAGATTTCTCATGCGCTTTAATAATGCCCACCTCCGTGTTTTACTGTAATCACGAAGATCGTCGGAAGGATTGATTTTCGGCATTATTTAAATTATACTCAAACAAGCTTTTGGTTTGTTGTGGTGTAATTTATGAATTCTTTTTAGACATTTGAGTACCTTAGGGTAAGTCGTATAGCCACGTGTTTCTGACTATACATACGAGTGTTACCGGACGTAACCGAAGTTTGTCGGACTCAAAAGTTCAAACACAAAGCTCATGAAGCGAAAGAAAAATAAATGGACATTAATTTTTTGGCCCAAAACTTGCGAAATATCAGTGATAAGTGTAACCGATGTAGCCGAAGCAGTTAAACTGAAAAATATTCGAGTTGGTTGGAAAGGAGATCTACCGTGGGTTGATCAAAATAATATAACAACTTTATATGAAGCTGTACTGATAAAAATATCAAGTAAGGGATAATATTATTATATAAGTAAATATCTTAATGCATGCAATCAGTAATTTGGCTATTAAATAAAATAAAAGGCAACGATTGTTGAACTGACAAATAATGTGTGTGTACAAATTGAAACATTTTTAAAATATTAAATGTATAATTGTGTGGTATAATTCGAAGCTTTTCTAATTTTGAAAATATAATCTCTACTTATCGAGTTGGAATGTAATATTTTATATATATTTTGAAAAGTATACTTAAAAAGTATACATAACGCAGCGTCACCGAACCAAGTGCTCTAATTAATAACAGTCTTCAACTAAAACAAATAAAATTTACAATATTTGGGGAAAATTCTTTTGCAGCCGATAGAGAATATTTGGAATCGTTGAACGTTAATATATTTGGGCGTATTATAAAAGAGCAATATCCAGAAAATATCATATCAAAAATGAAGGGTTCAGCGACAGCAAAGAAATCGTCGGCAGCCGCAAAAAAAAAATAAAGCAAAGAATTGATGACGATATAGTTGGCCTACCATCTGTCGCCAAGGCGGTTGAAGACACGACCAAAGAATGCGAAAATTGCAGGCAGTGCATGTGCAAACAATGGAGAAATAGTTGTAAGTTTCATTGTATAAGTTTTATTACTTAATGGCCTATAAACACAGTACAATAACAATATTGTCGGTTTCTTTCATTCAGTAACCTCGGAATTTGTGCAAATGATGGAAAAACAGACGTATTATATGAAAAACTTCATTATGAAAAATTCTTCGCCGACAGTATTTGAAACCGAAAAGGTATTTACTAATTTAATAAACATTTAGTATATAATTCACGTTTTTTGATGCTATTAACTAGATAGCTTATTAAATAATTGTCATAACTCAACTAAGCTACTTTAGTTTCTTCATATTTGTAAGGTAAAAAAATAATTTCCAGATGGAGCTTTATCCTGGCACTAAAGTTTTTGTGGCGACAAAACGAATTTGGATGGCTGTTGCTAAAGCTAAATCAAAAAGAGCAATGGTAAGGAATTTACTGAAAGAGTGTATATCCGATGATAATTTATTACAAGTGGGAACTGCTCAGAATTTATGTGATAACAAATCTGATATATACATTGCAATCACTGGTATGTTTTTATATTACATAATTACAACATTAGTATATTTAATAGTTTTCACTACACCATGAAATAAGTATATTATTTTATTTAAAAAACAATCACAATGCTTCTATTAGTGACAAGCTTTTCAAAGATGTGGTCGGTTCATATATAAAACAAATAAGAACAACGAGCAAGCTAACTAATCAACAACGTGAGGAAGTCAAAAAGAAGAAGCGATTGCAAATGCAGAAAAAACGTTCGGAGGAAAAAGAGGAAAGAAAGTCTAAGCCAGATAAGTCCAAAACTACGACAATCGAATACAGTAAGTACTAAAAACTTGAAATTATATTATTATATTCAATTAATATATGAAATTATTGAAATATGTTTTCAGGTTCTTTAATTTCGCCTTCTCCCAGTACAAGTAATCTTGAACAGATTAATAAAGAATCGACTATTCTGCGTCAACGATCGGACGATGGTAGCGATGATGGTGATAGCGGTGATGAGCATACAAGTACTCATTTCCAATTAAAATCTGCTGATAAAGGTAGTGAAACCATCAGTGAAGCCGTACAAAATGCAGAAAAATCAAATCTGCCACCCCCTCTCGCAAACCAAACACCGGCCACTTTTTATCCATATACAGGGCAGTATTACCAAGCAGCCCCTGCACCATGTACATCATCAAACAACGCGCCACCATACTATCCAAATTATATGCCGCCTGCTTACCACCAACAGTATTATTATTATGATTGGAAGACTAAATTACATAATTAAATGTATTTTTTTTAAATTACTTTACTAAATAAATGTAACTGTTTAAAAAATATCTAATATTTGATCGCGTGTCGATATTAATATAGTATTAACAATTTATTCTACGAATAATTTTTAATAGGTGGATCAGTATGTCTTTAATATGTATCTTTCAATGGAATATTTATGTCAGGGGCTATTGTTTTGAATATTGGTAAGTTTCTCGTCAAAATCTCTGGTCTCATATTAACGTTCCGTCCTCGGTGCATCTATGTGGATCTTTCGTTTTATTGTTTGTGCGCCTCAAATTTTTTATACTGTTCCGTCGTTGGTGCGACCATGTGGATCTTTCTTTCGATAGTTGGTGCGTCCACGGTGCGGCTGAAATTTATTCTACTGTTCCGTCGCCAGTGCAACCATGTGGATTTTTTTTTGTGGAGTCGAACGGTTCACTATGCAACCGTTGTGCGTCCGTGTGGATCCCTGGGTATATATTTGAAGTGTGCAACCTCTGTGCGTCCGTGTACTTTTTTTTTTTAATTTTTAATTTTTACTCGGGAGGCCAGTCAGTGAAAACTAAGCATTCAATGAATGAAGATTCTACAGAAATAAATAAATAAATTCCAGCACCAACAACAACAGGTCAAAAAGATCGAGGTAAATAAGATTTTGTTATTGTAATTTTTTTTTATAATTGGCTTGAATTTATTTTTAAGATTCCGATGAATTTGAAGACAAATTTTTTGGAGGAATTATTTTTTCTTCAATAGTCCTCAAATTTCCTAGTGTCAATATAAAATACTTTAATTAATAGAAGTGAACACCCAGAATATAAATAGCCCTAAAAGTGTTTCTAGCATCCTGAAATAAATGTGAACACGTAACAATTGTAGGGAAGTGCTAGCGTTGGAACAATAACATTGCGTGCTGTTTGTACAGCGTATTAATCTTCGAGAGGAATTAATTATTGATAAACGGAAAAGAGTGGGTAATGTTACTCCGTCAAATTGGTACCAAGCATGAAAGCGTTTTATAAACTGATCATAAATGAAATTGAGGATTGCACTTAAGAAAGTCGAAACAAATTTTTTCTTCAGCTGCTATTATTCTAATCAATTTTCAAAGGTGTATATTCATCAGTATAATAAACAATTAATTTTTCACCGTTTTGTTAAACTGTCAGTTATTATTGACGTTTTGAATTAGAATGAACTATAGCAAACCTTGATACTTCTCCATCTATTACTATGTTGTTGTTATGAGAATATTAACATTGATATGAATTTCTGTTGCACCACCTGTCAAGAAGTTATACGGCTTTATTCCAGTTAGGGTGTAAAGAAAATTGAAGTTGAAACAAAGGAGTAGTTTGCATGATGTTTGTAGCACTTAATAGCAATAATTCAGACATACAGCTTCCTGTAATTTGTTCGTTCGATAATATTTAAGCACGCAAATAGAGTCATCTGTTATCATTTTAACACCCTTGTAAAGTAAAAGCGGTAATTTATGGAATCTTGCATCAGTCTATTAAAGGAACAACATCGATTTTGTTGAAATTGTATTTACACATTTTCCAAATAGTATAATTTGATTTTGTACTGAATTTCTTCTGAACACTTATCTAAAAAGATGGTAAAGTTTATCTAACGTGTGACATGTACATAATTAATAGATGTTTGTACATAAATATGCAAAATCAAAATTTTTAAGAAGTTAACAGGTTACACATGCCTATTTTATCCAAAGATCAAATTCAAGGACGATCTGGTTCGTGGATAGGAGTGGAGCAGAGCTATCCCGAAAAAAGATAGCGGAGAGGCGCAGACAGAAGTAGTTCTGGAAATCTGTCTAGACGTCTCTGGGTCGACACCGCTGCTCGTCACTCAGCACCTGGTGGATACAGAGCGTCCGGGAATTTTTCAATAAATTGTACACCGAACGAGGCGAGCGAAGTTTGTTCAGGTATAGGTACAACAGGTATATTGATCAGATTTATATGTATTTATTTATTGTTTATTTATATGCATGCACGTTTGTTATCCTAATGGTGTGCTGTACGATTTCTTCGCAACTTCATGCCGATATGTGCAACGCACCCAGGTATTTTATTTGACATCGTCAATTGACACTGCTGTCCATGCGGACTCACACTCAATGTGATGTCCGTACTGTTCAGATAAGAGAAATAGGGGTCAAGGACTCGCACTCTTAAGTCAAACAAGTGCATGTGTGAATCGATTGTACGAGCGTTACAGCGCCTCACAGTTTCTGGAATATAGCAGTGCATGTACCACAAACAATATTTCTGGCGGTTGAATCGCCTTACTGGAAGCTGAAAGCCATTGAACTGAATGAATTTACAATTATCTAATAAAAAAGTTGTGATTTACTTTCAATTCAATGTTTTCCGAGATAATTAAAGACGAGCAAACAAGTTTTATAAAATATAAAATGAACAAATGGTAAAGAATGTGAAAATGCCTAAGTACGACAAAATTCTACCATTTCTAACACGATACATATATAGTGAAACTGAGACGGAAGTCAACGACCTATAAAATCGTCGACAAATCTCAATGTTATAGAAGATGAATATTCTCAAACTTCCAGTGTTCCTGTATACGAGAATATTCCTAAAGTCAAGAATAAATCCTCTCCCTACAGATTATACACGAAATCCTCATCAGAAGTTTATCAGCTACATGAACATACACATTGTTTCGAAATTATAAAGAGAATATAATTCACAAAAGAACCAATCAACGTCACTGTTTTCTTTCAAATTTAAGGGAGACTGTGAAAGCTTTCCTAGTGAAATATACAAATACGAGTTAAATATGAAGATTTCAGAATTGACAGTGAAGCTGAAGAAGAGGTGTACCAGCTAAAGAGCTGTACCAGCTAAAGAGCTCGACAAATACTGATGTACATATTATGAATCCTAGTCCAAGAATATACTCACGACCATCTGGATTTGCAATCTATAGATTGCAAATCCATTCAAGACCAGTGAACTTTTTGAATTTCGACCATAATCATATTCCACGCGTCCCATCACACTCAGCAACTTTAATATCATTAAATAGTACTGGTCACTTTCAATATTCACATGTGTATGAAGAAAATCTTAACAAATCTACAATGGTAGTTAATTATAATTCTGAGACTGAAATAGCTCAATCACCAGATCATTCAATCAGTGATTTTCTTAATTTAAATAAAAAACTTCACTAAACTAATTGTTTGTTTGTACTTCTCTCAATAAAATAACAAAGTTATTGTATGTAAATACAAATGGAAATTTACATTAAACAGACTGCCAACCGTTCCTCAGGGTTAATTAGTTCACAAAACGATGTTATCAAAAATTCCATCCCGGTCCGTCTATAATGTGCACTGATACATTTTTGCGATGCGGCCCGTTGTGTTTGTAATGTGGGCTTGTATCAACTAAGCTAGCTCGAGATTTGTATTGATTAAAAGATAAATTAAGATCGGATGATCTCTGGCAAAATTTATAAAATCAAAAGATTCAACGCTTATGGACTCTTGATGAAATCGACAATAACAAAACAAGATCTATGTATATAGACAGAAGAGCAATAATATGAGATTCATTTCAAAGAAAACGGCCTGAGGACTAAAAAGCAGGTCGATTTGTAGCTAAGCTTACATCACAATCATTTTATGTGCACTATGTGGACATTTTATTTTAATGATCGCATCAGCTCCAAACAGACTATCAGGAGATGCTGCCATATATCTCTTATCCCTAGCAACAAATAGTCCACAATCACTGAATTTCAAGCCGGTATTTACCTTGAAGATTCACTTAGTTCTTCATTGTCTCCTGCTGCGTTGGATAGTCCTACATATGAGCACATTTTTGTTAGATTCAATCTCCTAAGTGGGTCCAGTTTTATTCATTGTTCTTCCCAAATATTCTTGCAATAATGTTCATGACACTGTGTATTACACCCAAAATGGATCGTTTAAAATGTCCTGATTTTATTTAGGTTTTTCTTGTAGTAGAGTGATCACAATTTTCCGAAATTTGTGGAAAACCTATGAGATGTGGTTTTCCAAAAGTTTTCAGTATGATATGTTACGCATATTGTGGTGTTTCACACATTTTTTTTAGATACTACTGACGTCACGTCCAATTAACTAACCGTATCGCAAATTATGCATTTCCATTGACTTGTTGAAGCCTTTCTCAATGTCGTTTCTCGTTAATTTTTTCTTAGATAGCAAAGCATTTTTTCCGTACACTCATGAACGATTCTTTGTTGTGTTTACAAGCAAAATTATTGGTAAAAATTTGACATTTCATACAAAGTAAAGTTCGTAACTCCTAATATGTTTTTCACGACTCGGTCAATATTAGGTAATAAGCCTGAACCGACCTACCTAATTTATGAATGTAGTAGTAAACAAGGTGAATCTTATAGGTAAATTCATTTTATGTGAATTCCTTGCCCAACAATTCAATTTGAAAATATAAATACATTTACGGGAAACACATTTAAATTGAAATGTGAATACAGGAAATTTTAAAAGGCAGTTATGGCTGAATGATTTTGTTGGAACAAATTGCGTTCGGTTAATAATCCCGAGCCATGTTGAAACAAATGTAAATATATACTCTATATAGGAATACAAAAAATTTTATTTGAAAGCGGTGGATTGTGTTTGAATATATTTCAGTTTAGAACAAACTTGTATCAACAAATTTAAAAATTCCTACCACTGGGGTTTAAGATAATAGGATATTGTCAATCTTGTTGAATCATTTGATAACATGAGAAAGATGTGAATTCTAATCATTACAATCAGTCCTATTGCCACATGTATGTAAATAACAACAACTAAACTTTATTCATTAGGATTCTCATCATATGTAAATGGCGTCAGTTCACTCATTTTACGTGAAAAAGTTGTTTTTATCGTTGACATGGTCTTTATTACCGAGAGCTTCAATTTCTTGGCGTTGTAATCGATTTTACTAAGTCATTTTGGCGAAATTTGAACATTATCAGGGGATGCATGGGAAAAAACTTGTAGAAGTCTGTAATTGTAGTTTTATATATTTTATGAGTGCAAAGGTAATTGACACTGTTAAGCAAAAGAAAATCTGCCAAATTCGAAGCTAAAATATCATGAATAAATAAAAATAAACACTTACTGTATAAGTTCGCAATGTTGATAAGACATTTACTAAACTTAATCTATATAAACTGTATCTATAATAAATCAATATGCTTGGTATAAATCTATTGAGATGAGAATAAAATAACGTTATTCTAAAGCGAATTTTTATTTATGCGCTGAATACAGGACTCGACGATCGAGGCTGATAGAGCCGAAACAGGTACCTATGCACACAAATAATAAGTACACTATTTTATGCTGCCCATAATTTATTTATAACGGTAGCTTAAACGAAGAACCCACTCCAGTTATTAGAGCTGAAAATGACGAAAGCAATGATTTTCCAATTGAACTATATAAATAGAGAACACGAGAACACAATTGCAATGTGCTTTGCGATCGGACATGCCTCTCACGACTGTCGTCAACCCAAACCCTTCTGTCCACCACAACTCCCACTTGTATCAACTGCAAAGGGTCCCACCCTGCATGGCCCCACCAGTGCCCCAAAAAATAAGTTCCTATCTCTACCTCTGACCAGCTTGCTATTCTCAAACCGGTAGAACCTGCCAGCCGCACCAAGTCCACCAGCGACCTGGTCAACATCCCCAACTTCATTCGCTTCCTTGCGTATGTTCTCATCAACGTCTTCCCCGAGAAACGCAACCTCATCTCTTAGGTCCTCAACCGTGCCGTTTCTCACTTTTTCAACTATCAATTACTCCTCTCCTTTTCCAGCAACAACCTCCACGTCAGTGTAGAATGATTGCTGTAATGATTAAGACAATTACCGTCGACGGTGTGCGCCGCAAAATCAATACTATCAAGAACTTTTTGGCTTCGAACGCACATTGTTGGTCTTACCGAGGTCCCGGAACTACACCGTGTTCCAGCGTAAAGTTCACCCAGCAAACCGACACGGCACAGCTCTTTTCATCTACCAACAGTTCAACGCATCCCGCATCAACCTCAACGTCGACACTCATCGAGCGCCAAAAACAATTCGTCCAACGGAACCTAAGAAACCCGTCATCAAAAACTCACTGTCCAGCCCACATGGTACAAAAGGTTCTCCAATGGACGCCTACGGAAACACCTGACCAAACAACCATACAAAAGAACTATTGCTCTCCTCCAACTTCTCTCGGATTCCGAATGGGAAGAAGAACTCCAAGACGCCATCGACAATGCCTCCCTCGCCATTCTGTAGAACGACGTCCTTCGCCGTCGTCTAGACACAAAACGACGCCTATTTTATTCTAGCTATGTAAGCCCCTGAGCCTTCAGTTCTTAGGTACCACCTCGGACAACCAATAAACCACTGTTATTTATCCTGTCTCACCTTGCCAACCAGCCCCAGGAATATAGTTATCCTTACACTGTAAACTCACTTTGGACTGAAGAGGCCTAAGCCTAGAACGGTCCAACGCAGGGTCATTTATATTTCTGTAAATTAGTTTATTATTGTACTCACTTCATTTTGAATAAAGACTTGTTTGACTTGACTTGAACACGAGAAAACTAGATAAAGATAAGTTATCATAACAACCTGACAAACATAAACGCTGTGATGTTGCGAAAATTTTGCAGATTATGGTAAAGATACATTATGAATAGTCACTACTTTAACAAATATAGACAAATGTTATGAAAAGCTTAAGGGGCCTCCTTTGGCTAAAAATAAACTTAAACTTATGTTCCTGTAGCTACTTTGCATGTCCATATATGGCAAATAAATATCCCAAATTATACCATTTTTTTATTTGCATCACAATTTTAAGGTTAGTAAGGACGGTTTTATAGCGTAAAATGGCTTGGAGACGATATTTATCAAAATGAAATATGTTTGAAAGTTGTTCATAAAGAATATTAAATATTTATTAGGATTGTTACAAAAGACTTTATCTAGAACATAGTGGTTATAGTCAATCGACTGCATTATAAATGGGTCTGTGCAAATAAGTCTCCAGAGCTGCAGTAATCTGATCAAACCCGATCGATTCATATCATTCATCTTAAATTATGGTGTTCATTTCTAAAGAATTTAAACTTTGCAAACTAACTTGGGGCGTCCGATACTATTTAAATACTGTCGTATTTCATCCCCATAATATTCTACGAGTAATTAGATATTCGTTTAATAAAAAGAAAAATAATTAAAAATTCCTTTTTCCAAATTAAGGTCGACTTTTGGTAAAACAGTTAGCATCGTTCTAAATAAGATACTAAGGCAAATCAATGAAGTCTAATGTCCAGAGCTCAATCGATTGTAAATTTACAATTTTTAAGAGCTATGTAATATTCGGTGGTTTTCACACTTGATTGGATTTATACATAAAAATCATATTACATTAGCACGTAATGAAATAGTTTTGGCTCGTCTTTAGATATGATTATGGCACTATTGTCTAACGACATCAAATTGTAAAGTCTAACAATTTATTTATTTATTTATTTATTTATTTATTTATTTATTTATTTATTTATTTATTTATTTATTTATTTATTTATTTATTTATTTATTTATTTATTTATTTATTTATTTATTTATTCATTCAAAATTTACCAATTATTAAAACGAAATTATTTGTTTTTAAATTTTAAACTAGTTTACATGAGACAACTGTCGTATATTCTTGCTAACCTTTAATAAACGCATCACAGGATAACTTTCCTAATTTCTTTTGTTTAATAAACTGCGTGATTAGAATGAATTATCCAATATGCTTTATTATTTCCTACGAAACTTCTTTGAAACTTGTTAACCCATATTTAATGAAGACTGAAGACTGTTTAATGAAAGTAGCACAGTTGGGAACATCAAAGCAATTATTTATGTTTATACATATTAAGCTAAACAGCTGGGGCCCTTATAATGTTGACTTGATTACGGTGGGCAAATTCTTTTGGTAACCTCTGTTAAAAAATAATTTGACTTAGAAGTTATAAGTATAGGCCGGATTTTTGCTCCAAAACCAGAGCACTGACGTCAGCACAACGTCTCTAGTAAAATTGTGATACAGAGGAATGTTGTGCATTTACCGATGAACGTATGGTCAATATAACCTCACGGAGTCTTCTGTTCCGTACGATTGATATGTATAGTACGTTGTGCTGACGCCAGAGTCCGCTTTTTCGGGCAAATATCCGGTCTCTAGTTATAATGAATGCTTTAACGCCACATCACATATGGATCCTAAGATATGTTCCTTTTAAACAAACAGTCTATTCCAAATGAATATTTTGAGGTAATCTGGAAGGGTCTTTAGCTTATGCCCTATAATTTACAAGGAATGTTTTGTTTTGCGTTATGTTGGGTTTCATTAGCTCAAAGATTGTTGAGAAGATTTTTTTGTGAGAACTGTATCACTTGCTCAAAATTGCCAACAAATATTTTGATGATTATCTGCTTAAGTGCGGTATCCAGAGAAGGCTGAATGCTATCTAAATAGATGGACTCCTGAACAAAATGTTGTGAGTGGTCGGAAAAACTTTATTGGACATTATTTATTACACCAGCCAGAGCTGTCTTTCAAATTTTGGGTTGAAGCTGTCATTACTTCGAATTATATAACAAATCGTTGTCCTTCGGCCAGATTGAATGATTTAGACTATGGGTGCCGCGGGAATAAACTACAACTACGGGGCGGAGCAGTGTAGCGTTACAGAACGCATCCAGTAGTGAAGTGAAACGGAAAAACAACAGTCAGTGGCAAATCGTTTAGAAAAAGATTTGGAAGAATTTTACAATTAAATTAATTCAAATATTAATGTTTCTAATAATATCTGAAAACTATAATAACAATTATGAAATAAGTAAATGGAAAGTTCTTCCAAGAAATATTTGTATTGACTAGTTTTGGCTCAAACTTATCAGGGCCGTCATCATTCAATAGCTAAATAGAAATGAAAATAAAATTATAAATTTAATATGAGAGTACATGTATGTGTGTACTTGACTTATTTAATTAATCGTATAGATGAAAAATAGTAACATCAGATAACAAGGTTTGGTTATATAAGAAAATAATGTTTCTCAAACTGAAATACTTATTTTTATTATTCGAAAAACAACCAAAAAAAATATTATTATTTATAATCAAATCAAAATAGATATTTATAAAAAAAAATTGACATAATGAAGCCACTTGTACAAATTGGTTTTATTTACCGAATCTCACAGTCAACATAAAACAGATATTACATAGAATACTTTATATACAATCTAACAAATCATATGTACAAAGGTCTTCATCTGTTTGTAAGTTTCATTGATAAAAAAATGACAAAATAATTAAATTACTTCAAATTATTTGGTATATTTTCGAACGCCACTGATATAAGAGAGGCAAGGCACATGTATTACACAATATTTTTCGAAAAATTGAGATATTCCTGTTTCTTTGAGCATTTATAAGATGAAAACATAATTTCATGTACATAATAGTATATTATGAAATTAGTTTATAACTCAGAAGATGCGCTAGCATAATCCTGAATTGTAAACAAATTTTATATATTTTGTCGTCGACTAGGGCATTATAATAAATTTCATCAAAAATCATTTTTCAAAACTAATCCGTGTATAACCTAGCCGTTGATTATGGTAACCATTGTTCTACAGAGGCTGAGCTGATTGTGAATGTGATTCATGAAAAGTAGAAAGGCGTTTACAAGAAAGAGTATGACAAGTTTTGACAATAGCCAGGAGCCAACAACGTAGAGACAGTTACAGAAAATGCTTACTTACTTTTTACATAAGATTTGCCTTTACATTACTTATATTTATATTATTTATCTATGTCTAGTATAACAATATCTGGCAATTCGAATTGTACTATTCATATTTATACCAATAAATCTGATTAATCTTTGACTGGGCTTATTTCGTTGTTATGACTATTTTATGGCACATTTTACGACACAAAGCCATAAAGTAGGTGCTTATGCATGATTTTCTCTATAAGAAATGTAGCATTTTGACGCTAGTCGATAATAAAGTACTTTTCATACAATTGCATAGGCTTTCGTTGCTTATCAAGTGAATAGAGAAGATTGTTACTGAAGCAAATACATACTAAAATTGGATTTTAATTGACAATTATTTCTCGATTATTTACAGAACTTGTGCTGTTATGAACTATAATAACACACGTTGGTATTTACAGGAAGAAGAAATAATCACAATAATTAGGGATTATCATGAAAGTGAAACCGACAAAACGGAGATCAGAAGAGAAGCTTTGTATTAGGGGCACAATCAATGAAAGTTCCTGCAAATTCGTATTAACACATAAGCGTAAAATCTGTAAAATAGCAAAATACGATAGTTTCTTTGGGGTGAATGCTCATCAGTTAGCGTACGATCCGTACGCACCAAATTATAAAATTCTTTGTGTGAAATCTAGTACAAACACTAGATAGTACGCACAGCATTACAACATCATATACTTATAAGTAATAGACGGATAATAGACCATCGTAACGCGTACCCAAGGAAACCTATATCTTCCTACCTTTTTTAGGAGGGAGCTTGATGTTTCTGCGCAGGCTTGAACATCTCATAATATACTACATGTCCTAACAGTTTAAGTGCAAGAATTAATTTTTATTTTTACATCAAAAATGTATGACAATCGTTATCTTTACAATTAAAAGCAAAAATTTTAAATTAAGGATTTGTTCTCTAATTTTCCTAAATGTGTACACCACTTATAAATGATTATTTCAGTTGTGAACAATTAAATGTTACATCAAACTGAAAATGTATAATCTATTAATTTTTTCAATTTATTGTTTTGTACTTTAGAAAAATAAATCAATTTAAAGTCGGCTAATCTTCTTTCCTTGAATGTGCATATCAATTTATGGCTTTTCAATAGAATTATTATTGTGCTGATACGTTATATATGTCTCACCTCTAAAATTAACGCATGCGCATTAGAGCAGTTCTTGCTACTAGTCGATAGAAAGAGACACAAGATCATGCTTTCCTCCGCTACACTTCCTCACATTTGTTTTGAATGATTACTATCCCCCACTGAACAACATAATGCTAAAGTTCAATAAATTCCTAATGATGCATTTTGATGGCGTTATTCGAACGAACACGTCACCTAGCGAGTCACGTCATTAGCAGTTTTTTCATCGAATAGCTCTCCCACACTACGCGTATACTTTCACTACAGGTGAACTACGGAACTATCTAACCTGCACGGTGCTGACAAATGAGAGTTAATCCTTTAAAATTACCATTTAACATTACTTCCACAGTCGTAAAATATTTTCAAATTCTACACTTACTACTACTTATGTATTAGAAAACGGTAAATTCTTGACAATAGTAAATTCATTATCTAAAAATTACGAATTTAAGCCTTCTCAAGCTATAATGCAAGATCTATTTGTCGGAAACTGGAGCAGGCGGATTTTTGCGAGAAGGTTGCGTACGGTGATGCCGGATTATAGATTTTTCCATAATTCTAAAAATTCTTTTATAAAAGAAACGCTGAATTACAAAAAAAAAATCAACGGGGCATACAAACACCGAAACTGGTTTATCTGTTTCGTCAAATCGTTGATTTCATGAAACTTCTTCATTGTTGAATTAGAATAATCTAAATTGTAAAGTTTAATTAAACTCTAAATCGTTATCATTGTTAAATTGACTGTTGTTATTTGTAATTTAAAATTGAAAATTAAGAAAATGTTCGTCATTTATAATTCATATAATAACAGTTAGATAATCTCAACATCAATCACTGAATTTGTATTTTAGAAATTTGATACGGCTGTTTTATCTATTTTAGAATGTTGAGTAAGAAGATCTTATTTATAACAAAACTTCATATACTTGTAATTGAATTATATCTCTAGCGTGTTGGTGCTGATGATGGTTAATTAAAAACCAAAACCAATACACGATTAGATAATTTGAATTAAAACATTTTATTTTTATATTTTATCGTATTATTCTATAATTGTTGCAGTTATTATGGCAGGACAATCTATAAAAATTGTTGTAAGTAGTCATAAAACTTTAAATAATTATGAACATTTTAATATTTGTTTCATTGTAGAATGAAATCGTACAAAAAGCATTAAAACAAATCAATTGGTACAATATGAATATTGAAAATCGTAAAATTTATTTAATTGCACTGAGTTGTACACAAAAACTTACCTACATGAGAGATTTTCAGATAATTACTCCATTAGTTATCCATTAATATTAACAGTTGAGTTCGTTCACTCTTTCTTTTGAATTTTATATACTTTTTTAATTACATAAAAATTAGAATTATTTCTAAATCATTTTCAGATTGTACGGGGAATCTATTCACTAATGTCAGATTTTGTTAGATAATGTTATTTTGCCTCAGTAAAATTTGGGTGGCCCTCTTCACACGACCTGCAAACCTATAAAACTATTTAAACCTAATCCACATAAATCTTAAACACGTCGTTACATACCTACAGTATTCAAAGCCCCTAGTTCGATCATTAATAATAGTACTTTTATAATGATTCATTATAGAACAAAAAAATTCATACGAATTGTATTTGCACAAATGTTGTTGAATATGTTCACACATATGATAAATAATAAACTTTGCACATTACTTCTTCCATTACTTTCATAAAATTTAATCATTGAAAATATACTCATCTTAAAATTTGTACAAACTAATTACAAAATTGAATGAATTTGCAAAAACTGATTTGAAGACATGCTTAGATCTAGAAACTGATAGAAGTGTATGTATATTTAACAAAATAAAACAACCGTACGATCACTTATGTGGCGCATAATCAGTTCATTACTCAGTTGTCAATCGATGACCTGAGTAGAGTTTAAAGTTTTCTCTGAAAATACCTACTTCAGTCCCCTCAAACAGCACGAGCAAAAAAGGAATGAGCTAAAAGTATACTTGCGATATCTCGGCAACTTCAAGAAGCTGGCTTACAGAATCCGTTTTTATAGAACGTTTCAGAAACAGTGTTTGAGTTTGTTCATTCTATAACTTCATAGAATCAATAAATATCAAATATATAAAAAAAGCTTCCTAGAAACCCCTAGTCAACAATAAGTTAGCGAAAAGTTCGGGGATCTAATCCAGAGAATCAAAATAGAAAACAAACGGGTGTAAATTTTGTTGTGCGTAAAGAACTAACGGCGGTTTCCCAGCTAGGCACCCTTCTATCTTGATGCCCGATGCTACGGTTACTTTGCTTACCGCCTCGAGTCGACACTGGATTAAATTATCGATCTGATTACCGATCATGTCCCACATATGTTCTATAAGCAACAGATCTGGCGACTGAGCAGATCACGAAAGAACTGCGACATCTTTTTTAGTACCCTCTTGAAAAATCCTTCACCTCCACCTTTAACAGTATTGGCAGGGAGCACGACGAAAACGACATCTGATGGTCACAAAAAATCATGCTCGAGAATTATTAGAGATATTTAAAATCAGTGTAATAAATAAAACCTCGTCATAAAAACAAAAAGAAAAACTTATTAAATTATAAATAACAAAGTGCAATTATAATTTCAAAAGAAAAAATTGGATTAAATGTAGCAGCAATAGTAACATTGTCAGCAAACGACCGAATTGTGGAAACAATATCATCTAATGATGACGTGACGTCACTTCAGACACAGGATACGAATTTGGATGGAGCCGTCGAATTCGAATCGGAACCACCTTCTCAAACGGATTCAAATACATTGGCCTTGGACGTGAATTATTTAATAGACCTTGTAAGGTACGTAAAAACAGTATCAAAATGCAAAGTCACACTAAAACAAGTGCATCTTGATATGATTGAGTGAAGTCAACTGCATAAGTGCATTCGAGTATATGTATCAGACAGAAAAAAAATAAATAAATTATTTAATATAGTAGAAGTCGAGTTAATGGTATTAATTGATTTTTTGAAATTTTCTTTCAGATCACAGTGTGTTCAACTGGATAATATAACTGACTCTGTGTCGAATCTACGAAAGGAGAGCTGATATGAAGTCCACAATAACACCAACGGGAGATTTCCCGCCATTGCCCGCTTGCTTTCCATTGAAAAATTATCAAAAATGGAGGAAATTTGAGGAGGCGTTCGATAAAACGGCATTTCGTGGCATTGTGAGTATAAAATTATGGGAAGATAAAATATATTTGCTCAAAAGAAACCAATGATTATATTTTATTACAGGTGAAAGCTTTTGCAATGCTGGGAGGAAGAACTCCTAGAGAAGCAATAAACTTGATGATCATGGAAGCCGTGGATCCGCAGTTGGCAAAGGTGCTAACATGGACCGGGATATATAATGGAAAAATAGACGTAAAAAAGGCGGTCAAGGGAAGTAGACTGCACCGCGCTTGTTACGGTAAATAATTGTTACATTAACTCTACAAGACTGTATATTTACAATATAATAATATAATATAATCAAATTAATTTGTTTCATATTTCGACAGCTGGACTATCTCACCCCAATGGCCATGCCATAAAAATATCGCAAACGGATATACAAAGTTTTATTACTGCCGGTCTGAAGTGCGCCAAACAGAGGGGAAGATTGGCGGACAAATCAGATTGTCCGTCGCCTGAAGAGACTGTTTAATTTATGTATATATTATGTATATGTATATATATATATATATATATATATATATATATATATATATACATGTCTGGTATCGATAGCTAAAGGGCACTTACATTTCATAATGATTATTATTGAAAAAAGGAATTAAAAAAAGAAAAAATTATTGTTGTTGTCGAAAACAATATTTGAACTCTAGACTTTTGCAATAGATTCCCAACTCTTAACCGATGTGCTATCTGTTTCAACAGTTGATGTGTTTTACTACTTAAACAAAAATAATAATCTGAGTAGTATTGTCATTTTATTGGAAATATTTCAATCTTTGTCTGACCTATTGAAAGGCGCTATGTGGCATAGTCCGAGGTCTCTAAAATCACCTTAAATAAGACAAAGATGTCAAATGCTCGTCGCTACAGTTGTCGATCTATTTCATAAAAACAACATATTTGTGGAACTTAGCGGCGTGAAATTATCACACTGATGATAACAGTGGAACGGTCAAATGGAAAAAACTCTCCTACTTTAACGCCCTATCTATTCTATCTCACTTTATCTATAAGGAAGAGTAGTGCGGGTCTTTTCGCCTATGTGGCGTACTTTTTTACCAGACATGTATATATGCATTCATAATACCGGCACGGAATGCACGCATAATGCCAGCACAGTATGATTCTTTAGGAGAGTTAGTAAAAGATCGTATATTTTATTAGTATGATTTAATCGCCGCTGAAGCTAAATACCATACGATTTGTTATACTAATTTTTTAAGTACAGTACCATCTGTTGACAAGAAGCCTCGCCAAGATTGTCAAGTCTCTCAAGCTATGACAGATTTTTAGTTATATAGAAAATCACGACGGTTCACAATTTACGTTGAAAGAGCTTAAAGATGCTCTGACGGAATATGTACCAGATGATAAAACTATCATTACAAGACTCCAACAAAAATATCTGATTGACATAATAATTACGAGAAAAGTTGGATCTTTTACTATTATATCTTTCCGCGAGACACAAGCTAATACACTATCTAAAGCTTGGTACCATAATAAACGAAGAGATTCTGAAGGAGAACGCTTACGAATTGTAGAAGCTGCAGCAGCTATTATTAGGGAAGATGTTCGATCATCTGTCGAAGAAACCAAGTCATATCCACCTCCAAGTAAAATGTTGGATAACATAAATCAAGAAATACCGAAAACTTTATTGCATTTTTTAAAAGAAGTCATTATGAAAAATAGATAAGGAAAAATTGCTCATTTAGAAAGCAAATGCACATCAATAAGCCATGCAATAATGGCTGCAATACGAGAACGGTCATTTTCATCTCAGCTTCTATTAAGCCTCTCTGTATTTCTTCACAGAAGATATGGATCTAAAAGATTATTAGATGTTTTGTCTAGCCTGGGATTTGCAGCTTCGTACAGTAATACTGTACAGTATGATGTTTCAGCAGTTTACCATCTACAGCCTCGTATTTTGCCATCAGAGTCAGGTGCTCTAGTACAATATGTTGCAGACAATGCCGATATAAATGTCCGTAATCTTGATGATAATAATACTCTTCATGTTATGGGAATGATTAAAATAGTTACTCCAAAAGATGCGGTTCTGTACGCTGGACGAATACAAAAATGTATAACTAAACCAAGTGCAAAAGAGTTGGCAGCGATATCACATGTATCTCTTCTAGCGTATGAAAAACCAGTTGTACCTGGATATAGCAAAATTCAAGTCGAAAATGTACATGATGATCAAGTATTAACAGTGAAAAACTTCAACGGAATAGATTTTTTGTGGTTATACGGAAAGTGGAGAAATATTTTATCGTTGCCAGGCTGGAATGGCTATCTTGAACAGCTTACTAAATATAATAAGAATTTTTCAACATATCAAGTCATGTTTCTTCCTTTTATTGATCATCCTGCTAGTAACTTAGACACAATTTATACTACCTTAGATTGTACTCTACATCTTGACAAGTCACATGGACAAAAAACGTGTGTAATTCCTTTTGATCAACCCCTCTACTCTAAAGCACGTGAAGTGGTAGCTGCATCAGATGTTAACTCTGAATTTAGTAAAATAGTTGTTAAATTAGGAGGCTTTCATATGCTTATGCCTTTTCTTGGATGCATAGGATATATAATGGACGGAAGTGGACTCAAGGAAGCTCTAGGTAAAATATATGCTACAAATTCTGTTGACAAAATGTTGAATGGTCACGCTTATTCAAGAAGTATCAGAGGTCACACATTATTACGTCTTGCGTTATCAATTATGTTTTTTGAAGAAATGAAAATTGAAGATTGTGTGTTGAAATGGTATCAATAGCACTTGACTTTGTTCGCGCTGAAAGACTTGGACTTTTCAAAGAACATCTTGATGCTGTGCGCAAAATGCTGCCGTATTTCCACTCTAGTGGTCATTTTTTATATGCAAAATCAGCACATTTATATCTTCAAGATATGATCAAATTGAAAAATACAATGGATGAACAGACTTTTGAGAACTTCACAAATGGATTCTTCACCGTGAAGCGAACAGAAAGATTTAATTCTGGCACATGGACAGATATGGTCATCGAACAAAGTCTTATGAAATCTATGAAGACAGAAGGAGGTTTATCTCGTGGTCGAAGTACGCAAGAAAGTGTTTTATGTAAATGGGTGTATGCGATGTATGCCACAAATTCAATTTGTGAGGAAATGGAGAAGTTTTGTAACATTTCTTTAGACTCTGCAGAACAACACGTTGACGCTAGGGATGGCAGAGTAAAAAGAGATAATACTGATGCAAGTACACTAGTTGAATGATTGACACTTCACTATCCCTTTCCAAATACAAACCAATTGGTATCTATCGCTTCGGGAATAGTTGGAAATGACCAAATTAATCGTCACAAGGCCCATGAAATAGGATTAGAAGCTGTAGCAAAGATAATTGGTCTGAAATTCAATGAAATAAAGTTAAAACGCTCTGACAAGGTTTTACCGCGTTCAATTGTCAACAAATCTGTCAAGAATAACGATTGTAAAGTTTCTGTAGATCCATTGCTACTTTTCCAAAGAATAACTGTAACCAAACAGTTTGAACGTAATCTTGAAGAATATCTTCACTATGAACTAAGCCCGTATACAGCACCTTAATTTGATAATGAAGGCATGAGAAAAACCACGAAAGCGACATTGTATGACAATATGACGCCTGTCGATTCAGATCTTGATGACAATAATGTAACATACATTATTGATGGTGGATTTCTTTTGCATCGCGTTGTATGGAGTAAAGACGATACTTTTTCCATTATTTTAGATAAATATGTAAAATATTTACAAACACATTATGGTTCCAGAATTGTTGTTGTATTTGACGGATACTCGGACTATACTAAAAACATCAAAGGAATGGAACAGCTAAGAAGAACTGCTGCTCTTTCGAAATCATATGAAGTATGTTTTGGTGAAACAATGATCATACCTATTAGCCAAGAGAAATTATTATCGAATCGATGTAATAAACAAAAACTTATCAATATGCTTATTGAGAAATTACAAACTGTTAATATCACTACAAAACAGGCCAGAGATGATGCAGATGTTCTTATCATTGAAACAGCAATTGAAGAATCGCAACGTCAAAGGACTGCTGTTATAATTGGAGAAGATATAGATTTGCTCTACATTTTCATTGGACGTACTAAATCACATCAACAAGATATTTTCTTTAAAAAAGTTGGCAAAGGAAATATTAAGACTCAAACAACTCCTCCAAAAAAACACATTTTACTTCTGCACGCATTTAGTGGCTGTGATACGACTTCTGCGCTGTTTAAAAAAGGAAAGAAATCTTTTATCAGAACACTAGAGAAACTTCTCAATTTGGATCAGCTAGTTGAAGTATTTCAACAGGAGAACTGCCCTGTACAAACATTATATGAAAATGAAGCTGTCAATATATAATGCTCCGAAATCTGAGAACAGCATCGACCATCTTCATTACACACAATTCGTCAAGTTAACAAAGCTCAATAAACCTGTACAATTATGCAATCTTCCACCTACAAGTGCAGCGGCTCATCAACACATCAGCCGTGTATATTACCAAATTCAAACTTGGTTAGGGAATGATTTAGAACCCCAAGAGTGGGGATGGATATTGCGAAATCAATTCCTGAAACCGATTACAACAATACTACCGCCAGCTCCGGAAGAATTGCTAAATACGATATTTTGTAACTGCAAGAATGGTTGTGGTTCCCACTGTGGATGCAGGAAATCGGGGTTGCAATGTTCCTTAGCTTGTGGCCAGTGTAATGGGCAAGCTTGCCTCAATGCTTCGCCGTATCAGAGCGATCCCGATGAAGACAGTACTTTTGACCCCGAATACTTGAAGATCTGGACAAACATCCTTGATGACGAGAATCATGATAATGAATTGGAAATTTTCGAGCGACCGGAAGACGAAGAAGAAGAAGAAGAAAATTAAGCTTCATGTTTTTATTATTGAAGCTTCTATAAAATATACCGAAATTTGAATTTCAATTTGATAAATGTACGACAGTATATCTAAGTAAAAACATTATGAAAAATAATTCACTTAATTTCTTTTAACCTAAAATGTAATTAGAACATATTAGAATATAATTAAAATATAATTAAAGTAATTCACTCAACGACTTTTCGATTATACGAATAGGTAAGTGATATTAGAGAAAAATATATTTGATTAATGACAAATATTATTAAATATAATGTAATAATTAATAAGAAATGCAAATTATTTATAATTATATATTTTTGAATGATTTGTAAATTTAATACGGCGTATTATTTATCAGAACTAACGGTTGTCCCAGCATTATGCTGTAAACAGCTAAGGGCTGCGCGCTCTCTGCCCTCTATCTCAAAAACAGTTTCGTGTATAAAAAATATTTAAGACAAAAGTTGTAGAATTTTATTCTCTACAATATTCATAATAGATGCAAATAGGATTTTTTGGACCTTTGCCCTTTGATATTTTAAGACGCGGACACGAGATTTTATGAGACTTTTGAGACAATGTTTAGAATCACAAAATAAAGGTTTATACGAGTTTACAGCTTATTATCTTTCATTCCGAGGTGAACTGACTAAAATGACTGGACTAATAATACTTATACCCCCGGTGTTTACAGCCGTAAAATTTATTTCTTACAATAATTGTATGTAAATGTTACTAAATACACCGAGAAAAAATGCCGAAAACTAAGAGTACTAATTATACTCAAAAGTATACAAAAAAGTGGGAAAGAGAAGATGAGTTGAAAGGTTAGTAATATGTATCTTTTAATTAAATTTCTATTTGAGTATTTTCACTTTCATGAAATGTTATATTAGATATAACATGTAAGTAAATTAGTTCAAGAGATAATGGTATTTGTGAAATTGAGTATATTGAATAAATATATTGTCAATTTAACATCTTGTACTGCCCAGGATTTCCTGCAAATTTAAGAGGGAAGCTGTCACGAAAGCATTCAATCAAAATAATCAATTTAGGTAACGTTCATTTCATATTGAAATGTAAAAAATATTGAGTGTTTGTTAGCATGTCATATATCTGATGTAGGACCAAAACCTACAGGTTTTGAGGCTCTATTTTATCACAATGTCATTTCTTATCCACCACCTTTGATATGGTCATAATTACAGTCGTTTAAATAAACATGACATATGTTTGTTTAATCTTGCTTGTAATTTTTTTCAAATAGCGTAAATCTTACAAAATATGCAATGATTGAATCACTCATTAATTCTTGATGTTATAGTTAATATTGTATGTGATGTCTCATAACTTATTTATTGTTAGAATATATGGTACATTTTCTAAATTTATTATTCTTGTCAACAGATTGGATTGCGCCCGATCCCACAGGACAGACAGACATGGCTTTTTGTAAATATTGTCGCACAACATTATCAGCTCATAAAAAAGGATTGGTGGAACATTCAAGAAGTAAAAAACATGAGAATGCTGTTCTAAAAGATAAGTCAGCTCATCAAACTCAAAAATTGGATTCAAGATTCAAACCTATTGTGACTGATAATATAAAAATAGCTGCATTCATTGCTGAGCACTGTTCATTAAAAACAGTAGATCATATGGTTGACCTCTTACCTCAACTGGATCCTTCATCGGATACGTTAGCCAAGTTGAAACTTCATCGTACTAAGTGTACCATGCTCATCAAAAACATACTAGGCCCGTGTATGCTTGATCAGCTTATTGAAGAAATAGGGAATTCTCCATTAAAATTTGTTCAGGAAAAAACATACGAACAAAGGTGGGGAAGGGGAGCGTAGGCAAACAGCAAATCCAGTGATAAAGTGAGACGTTAAGGAGTGAGACGCAACAACAACATTCAGTAGCGCCATGATAACACAAGCAATCGCATTTACTGCATTATATAGTGACTAGAATTAGAAGAATAACAAAGCATATGAGTCATATAATTATGGGCATAAGTTAATAATCCAATACAATATATGAAAAACAGCATAAATATTGGGTGAAACAAAACATAATTTCAATTATTTCGCACCGTATGTATATTAACCTGCGCCACTGAAATGCAATTGCAATCAATTGGTTGCAATGTCATAACATCGGCATTCACATGTATTGTCTCGTACTTGGCTCCTTATAGTAATGGAAGCGGCGCCCCGCCCCTAGGACGTATGTTTTTTTCTGAAAGATATCTATCAATTATCAGTCGACGAGAGTGCTGACACTTCAACGCAGAAAACGTTATGTATCATGCTACGGTTTTTTTCGGAAAAAAGAAAGCGGTGATTACGACTTTTTATCGGTTAATGAAGATAGTTGCTTGTGATGCCAAATCTGTGTATCAAGCGATAAAATGTCAGTTGGAAAAAGATAAGTTGAACATTAAAAATATGGTAGGGATCGGTGTCGACGGGGCAAGTGTAATGGTTGGGAAATATAATTCAGTAACTGCTCTTTTTAAACGAGAATTGAGTGATTTAATTGTCATGCGATGTGTCTATCATTCTCTCCATTTGTGCGCTGAAATGACAGTAGATGTATTACCTAGTCGAATCGATCATTTTTTTCAAATAGTCCCAAACGCTGGGAAGTATATAAAAAGTTATTCGAAGATATGACTGGCAATCATAATTGTAAGAAGATTCAGGTTCTCAGTAGCACTCGATGGCTGGCGAGGTTTGATGTAATTCAAACTATTCTTGACCAATGGAAAGTATTGGAAAAATACTTTTCTGATCACAAACATGACTGTTTCGCAGCTTCTTTGTTGTATGACACGATGTCACGAATGCCTTACAAAACCTTCTTGTTTTTTTTTGAAATCGGAACTAAAAACAGTGGTTCAAATAAATAAGTTGTTTCAAAGTGACAACGATGAGCCAACAAAACTTTTCGAGGATTTATTCTTACTGTATAAGACTGTACTTCACAAAATTGTGGTACCAACTCAGTTACAAAAAATTAGAGATCACGACTTAGTGACTTTCGATTTTAAATCTTACATAATGCATACGGCAGCAATAAATTTTGGTTACGATTTTGAATGCGTTGCTAAAGATATTAATCGGACAGACATCGAAGATGTAGAGAGAGGTGTAAGAAAATTTTAATTGTGTTAGCTGAAAAGATACAAACACGATTGCCTGATAACTTGTCAGTACTCAAAACAATGGCTGATCTCCACCATAAAGTTGCCACATCACAGTATCCATAATATTCTCATTCAATTTGACAGAACTGATTTATATGGCACTAAAAATGACATTGAGTCAGAATGGAATAAATTACAAAACAAATCATGGTCTCATCTCGATAATTCAGTTAATTTTTATGCTGAAGTAAATGATGATTGTGATGCAGCAGGACATAAACGGTTTAAAAATACTGAAAAGTTTGCTATCGCATTATTAACCGTTCCAATTTCTAATGCAAGCGTGGAACGCGCATTTTCAATTTACAGTGCCATTCGTTAATAAATATCAAATCAAATAATGTATTTATTTCCTATCAATTCAAAAACAGTTTGAACTTTATCATTTGTTTCCAGTTGACATAAAACGAAACTCTGACTCACAATTGGAAAATCTTACATTCAATGATTATATTCTGATACTTCCAGTGTAGCGATTATTCCAATATATTCAAACAGTAAGATTCCCATGAAGTACAGCAGGGATGCATAAATTTCGCCTCGAAATTGAGTTACTCACAATCTTAACGACAGATCTTATATCATAAATTCAATTTAATACCGCCCCATTTAAATAGGTAATAGGCATTACATTTATACATTTTTATGTACTTGTTGTAATTTCAATAATGAAACTCATTCCGCTTTCAGTTAAACAATTATCTTGTTTTGTTTATCGCTCACATTTACTGTCAATGGTTAGTTAAATAATCGGAAACGTGGTGGTATTCTAATTTAAATATACTTTTATAATAATAATATTTCAGTAATTAATTTCCACGTACGGTTAATAATGATTGTTTATTGGGTAACAACTTGAAAAAAAATTGAATCAATTCAGTTATTTCCTATTATGTCTAAAAGTTATCATTTACTACGTACTCCACGTATCAACTAGTTTTTGCACTATATCTGATATCTATTCATAAGTAGAAAATTTCCTTATTTAATAACCTAATTATACGAAAAAAAAAATTTTAATAGTTGAACAATAGGAAGGTTATTTTTTTATTTTACGTCAAGTGAAGTGTACATTATTTGAGACTGCTGACATCTAGCACTGAAAATTTCAACTTACAAAAGAATGAAAATCAATAGGTTCTGGAAGAAAGAAATTTGTCAAGAAACCTGCATTTCCTATTTTAAAAAACCTATTAGTGCAGGGCATAGTGGCGCATTCGTTTGCAAATTTTTTTTAAAATGTCCGGAAGGCTCCCCTGATTATAAAAGTGTAAGATGACACTTGATATTTGTTGTCGTTATTGTTTAAACAACGAAAATGAATTATTTTTTTTATATTCCTTAAACTATTTTGAATGAAAAAAGTCCTTACACTCATTACCGTATCTTCAACCCATAAATTGTTATGAATTTTTGAAAATTAAAAATCGTCGAAAATCGTGATTTTCTTGAATTAAATAGTACACCTGAAAAAAAGATATACCGTGATTTCTAATTTTTTATCAAATGTTTAAACTATAATAAACAATATGGCGCAGTCAGATTTCAAATATTTTATTAATTATTACGTTTATTATTCTTAATAACAATATGCTCTTTACAGGCATGCAGTTTAATGAGAGTAGTATTGCCATCTCACTCTCATTTCTATGTCTGGCATTAGTAAGACAGAGAGGTAGGTGGTGCAGTTCATCAATTTTTTGCTGCTCTTTAGCAGCAAATCGATTTAGAATTCAGTCTACAGTTGTATAATTGTTTGAGTAATATGTCGTTAGCTTTATTTCCAAAAAAAATTAAACTGTCTGATGACAGCAAGTGTTTATTCTGTGGTCGTGGCGAAGCGTTAGTGCAACGTCCAAAACCCGAAACATTTCTAAAAGTAAAAAATGCGATCCTTCGTCGAAACGATAACTTGGCACTGCGATTGAATAAATTATATAACGAAAATACTTTGGAACAATCGTTTTCGTGGCATCGTCAGTGTTATTGTACTTATACTAGTGAACAACATATAAAACGAAGACTAAAGGTACTTCAGAATGAAGCAGAATTGAGAAATAGTGAATTAAATAAAGAAAATATTTCTGGCGCCCAATCATCTTCATCATCAGTACGTCAATCGAAGAGATTATTTGGAAATCATAGTAATTCTCAAAATGTATGTATCATATGTAATAAAGCAAAGAAACAGGGTAATGGAACTATGTTTAAAATTTCAAAAATTACCACCGCAAAAAAGCTTTTAGATGTTTCAAGTAGAAGAAACGATGAAGTTTTTAGAATATGTTTATGCAATTCACCTGAATCTTTACTCGGCAAAAGTATTAAATACCACCGTCTATGCTTAACGCATTACTTTTACCAGGTGCAAGATTCTGGCCAAAAAGTAGGAAGACCGTCGAGTAGTTTCTCTGGCGAAATTATAAATGACGCTTTTTAAATTCTGATACAAGAGATAGAAATCGAATCCGATAAGCAAGCGTTTCAATTAGATTATCTAACTCAGCGTCTTAATACTATTATTACTGAAAAACATCATCATTCTATCAACCTATTGATAGCAGAACAGTGAAAAATCTATTAATTGAGAAGTACGGACAAAATGTTTTGTTTTCTCATCCTCAAGATAGAACAAAGTCACCGCTCGTCATACTTTTAAGTTTTTCATTTGAACACATTATCGAAGTTCTACGTGACTACAATAATGAATAAAAAAAAATACAAGATTGTGCTAAAATAATTAGACAAGAGGTATTGAATCACGATTTTAACATGGAAGGGTACGCCTGTGATGAATCTGTTGTCGACAAAACGTTTTTGTTAACTTCAATAGATGAAAAACTTAATAAAAGTATCTAAATAATGAATACAAATCATAAATTACAAAATTACTGAGAAGAAAAATTATTAGATTGTAATAATAAATTGTAAAAAAATATTTTTAATCGATTTTCTGCTAAAAAGCAGCAAAAAATTGTTGAACCGCACCATCTGCCTCTCTCTCTTACTAATGCTATACATAGAAATGAGAGTGAGATGGCAATACTACTCTCTTTCAAGTGCAAGCGCGTAAACAGCATATTATTATTAAGAATAATAAACGTAATAATTAATAAAATATTTGAAATCTGACTGCGCCATATTGTTTATTATAGTTTAAATATTTGATAAAAAAATAGAAATCACGGTATATCTTTTTTTCAGGTGTACTATTTAATTCAAGAAAATCACGATTTTCGACAATTTTTAATTTTCAACAATTCATAACAATTTATGGGTTGAAGATAGGTCAAAATCAGCGCCTCACACTAGTGGTGGAAGAACTACATTGAATAAAGAACGCATGTGAAAAGCGACAAAGAGATATATATTCTGACTATGGTCCGACCGAAGCTTCGGCTTCGGCCACCTTCGGCCAAAAAAAGCACTTTCGGCACTGATCTCTATATATATGGATAGCGGATCCTTATGGGAAAAATTAAACAAAATATGTCAAAATCAGCACCTCACACTAGTGGTGGAAGAATTAAATTGAATAAAGAACGCATGTGAAAAGAGACAAAGACATATATATTCTGACAATTTACTGTCAACAAATTATGCGCTACATTTTAGTTACTCTCTCACTCACGAGTGGCGCTGAAGATTCCGCTATTGGCGTTAATGGTGGACTACAGTATCAGCTATCCATATATATAGAGAAAAGTGACTTTCGGTCATGCATTCGGCTTCGGCCAAATCTAGCCGAAGATTTGGCCGAAGCCGAAGTTTAACATCCAGTTGCCGAAAGCTCACGAACTATTACGAATGATGTTAACTCAGCGCTCAGCGCGTCGTCAATTTGTCGGTGTGGCAACCCCGGGTGACACAACATGGCAACACCGTGTGATGACGTAACTGCACCGACGGCAGAATGAGGTTCGATGGAGGCGCGAGTTCCTAAGTGGTTGTGCGATTGTTTTTGTGTTTTGTGCGTCGCCAAACGCAGCGGCATTCCCCCCCCCCCGTGAAACAGACACCAATTCAAGTGCAAGTGGTAGTGCGATGGAGACGTCTTCTCTTCGGAATTTACCGGCTCAGACAGTGAGTCGGTGATGACGGATGGAACCCTCAAGGCTTCCGATGCAGAGTCTTCCGACGGAGACTTCAAAACCGTCGCCAGAAAGAGAGGTAAGGCACACTTCTCCCAAAAGTACGAGCCAGCCAGCATCAGCGAGTAAGAAAGCTCGCACCACGTCACCAGGTGTGTCATAGGCCCCTCAGGCGACACAAAAGGTCCCTCAGACCAGCCCCAAGCCCCGGCAGGCCCCAATTAAAAACTGAAACCCTCAGGTCCAACGAACCGCGTCACCGACGCCTCTCGTCGAGACACTCCCCGTCCCGACGTCTGACGTTGCGACGACGTCACAGGCGTCACAGGCCCTTCCGGCACCGCCCAAACCCCGCATCCCTCCAATTATTTTGAGGGATGCTTCAAAGTGGATCGGCATCTCGAATGCGATGAAGAGTCACGAACCTGTGATTAATTTCACAAAGGCGTCGCATTGCGCGGACGGCATCCGCATCCAGCCTGCGACAATCGAAGACTTCCGAGCATTAACGAAGATGCTCGATACGCAGCGAGATCAGTAGCACTCGTTCAGTGTGCCTGAAAACTTAACACTTGAAAGTGGTACTGAGAACTGTCCCCGTGAAAATCACGCAGACGGAGGTCGCTCACGACCTCCTGGCGCAAGGTTTCCACCCAATCAAGGTCAGCAGAATGCTGAGAGAGCGAAGCAAGCGAGCCATGCCGCTGATGCTGGTTGAAGTGCCGCGCAGCGATAAGGAGATTTGGAACCTTCGAACAGTCTGCGGGCTGATTGTGATAGGTTAAGCCGCCGAAAAAGCGGAGTCAACCTTCTCAATGTCACCGGTGTCAGAAGTTCCACCACAGTCGAAGGAACTGCCACGCTGACCATCGGTGTGTGAAATGTAGCCAGTCCACGCGACAAGTACCTGCACCGAAAGTGCAAAGTCTCCGGCGAAGTGTGCCAACTGTGGTGGTCCACACACCGCCAATTTCCGCGGTTGTCCGAGGTTTCCGACAAACCGTCGGAAAGTCTCGGACAAACCCGTCACCAGGAAGGCGACTACCACTAAAACTGCCACCTCCACCTCAACCAGGCCAGACGCCTTCTGCGCCGCCTTCCCCCACCTCCCAGTCTTACAGCAAAGCGGTCAGTCATAAACCGGCCGCCAAGCAGAGACAATCGCCTCCCAGCCAAGCACCGGCTAAGAAGTCCGTTCCACCGACTGATGTAGCCAGCATGATAATCGACATGCTGTCTGCACTCAGTGGCGCCACAACTTGCCAGGACGCTGCGGCTAAAATTCTTAGTCGTCTTCCCAATTACGTCAATAACAAAATGTAATGGACAACGGTACCGAATAACATTAGGTCGATGCGAACGGCGTATTGGAACGCCAGGGGCCTTAGACCTGCCCGTGACGAACTGGCTGACTTTCGCCAGCCGTCACCAACTCCATCTCATCATGGTATGTGAGACATTCCTTGATGGTAGCGTAAGAGACCCTAACATACAGGGTTACCTGCTACATCGCAACGACCGACAAGCTGGTCCTGGAGGAGGGACAGCCATATATGTGCGCCATGATATCGTTCACTCGGTCGTGATGACACCGGAATGTCGTAGCGTTGAGGCTACAGCCGTCACAATTACCACGGCTAAAGGTCCACTAGTCGTGGCCGCGTGCTATAATCCGCCTTCAGCGGTTATAGAAACTTCTGATTTCGACAACATTCTTCAACTAGGAGCGTCGGTCATTGCCACAGGAGACTTTAACGCCAAAAACACAGCTTGGTTCAGCAGGCGAAACAATAGAAACGGGCGAATACTGAACCAACACGCGTTTGACAAAAATTATCAAGTTATAGCTCCTTCTGAGCCAACATATTATCATGCCGCGACTGGAGTTCCCGAAATTCTCGACATAGTAATTCTAAACAACGTAAGTTTCCAAATTGATCTCACTGTGGTAAATGAGCTCAGTTCGGATCACTGCCCCGTTTTAATGCATATCGGGAACGAAGCAAACGATCCACTTTATGATAAAGTCACTAGCCGTTCCACTGACTGGCGTAAATTCAACCAACACCTACACACACACTTTGGACCAATCACACTAATAAATTCCGCGGAAGATTTAGAAAACTCAGTCAGTAATTTTGAAACCAAAGTCACTGAAGCGTTGAATGCATCCACTCGGGAAATTTCAAAAAACAGGCAGCGGTGGAGATTACCTGTCGAAATAACCAATCTCATTCGCGAAAAGAACCGTGTTAGAAGACGGTTTCATAGATCCGGCAACCCAGCGGACAGAATTCAAGCCAATAGGCTCACCAGCGAAGTTCGGAACTCGCTATTAGATTTACGGAATGCGGAATGGGATGCCAGGATCTCTTCACTCGAACCCGCGGACAATTCTCTTTGGAAAATGTCAAAAATTCTTCGCAGAGAAAACAAACCAATACCAATGATTCATGGTCGCAACGGCATTGTCTATCAGGAAGACGAGAAAGCAGAGGCGTTCGCTGACAGCTTGGAACTGCAATGCAGGCCCAACTGGAAGGACGTCGACGTGGAACACGTCGAAATGATAGACAACAAGGTCAAGGAGATACTCCGGAAGGCAGACAACTCTGTCATTCGTCCCACCACAACAGAGGAAATCCGCCAATTAATTAGCGCACTTCGCGTTAAGAAATCCCCAGGTCCAGATCACATTACCAATCGAGCCCTCAAATGCATACCGCCAAAGGCAATTGCTGCCTTGGCGGGTATCTCCAATGCAATCTTCAGGCTACACCACTTCCCATCACGGTGGAAAACCGCGAATGTGATCTTTCTCCCCAAGCCCAGCAAGGACCGGAAGTTCCCTCAGAACTACCGGCCAATTAGCTTATTGTCCAACGTCGGAAAAATAATCGAAAAACTCATTCACGTACGTTTGTCAGAAATAGTCTCTGACAAACAAATCATTCCAGATGAACAGTTCGGTTATAGGTCCCAACACTCTACTGTTCATCAACTGCTCCGTCTCACCGAATATGCTTCCGTCAGTCTCGACTGGAAGTACACCACAGGCGTCGTCTTTCTAGACATCTCCAAGGCGTTCGACTCAGTCTGGCATAATGGTCTGATTTACAAATTAGATCAGTCAGGCATTCCCTCAGCCATGGTGCACCTCATCCATTCTTTTCTCTCAAACAGAACATTCAGAGCTAAAATTCACAATCACCTTTCGGAAATCCATCCCATAGAAGCAGGAGTCCCCCAGGGTTCTGTTCTTTCACCGCTTCTATACAACATTTTCACGGCCGACATTCCAAAAGTCCCAGACCCAGCTACTCAGCTCGCCATTTACGCTGATGATACGGCCATCATTGCTAGAGCTAAACATCCATTTCAGGTCACGTCCAAACTGCAAACAGCAGTGAATAACATAGAATCTTGGTTGCGCCTCTGGCGGATTGAGGCCAACCCCGACAAAAGCACGGCACTTCTTATCACCCGTAAATCAGTACAACCACACGACTTTGTCCATATGTATGACCGACCTATACAATGGAAGCCGGAAGCAAAATATCTAGGTGTCGTTTTTGACAAACGACTAACCTTCAAGAGCCACATCCGATATGCAGAAAATCGTGCTAAACATGTCATTTCTCAACTCTATCCGTTAACTGGCCGCCGTAGCAAGTTAACCATCAAAAACAAGCTTCACTTGTACAAATCTATCGTTAGACCCACGTTCACGTATGGCTCGCTGGCGTGGGGTCACACTCACAAGTCTTCCATCCACCGATTTCAAATACTTCAGAACAAATTCCTCCGGTCGGCTTTCAATGCACCATGGTTTGTCAGAAACACACAACTACACAGAGAGGCAGAGATGCCGGCTGTGAAGGAGTATCTCCATTCGACTGCCACTAAGGCGTTCTCCACACTTTCCGATCATCCCAATCGTCTTGTCCGAGAGGCTCTCGACTATGACGAGGAAGGAAGTTGGCGCGTGAAGAGGCCAAAAATGGCACTTCTCCAGGACTAGATGGTACCACTTGTCCATCCATACATGAGACTAACTGTGTTCTATTTTGTTCACAGGTAGACCAACCGGTCCATGCGGCGTCACGCTCCAAGTGACGCCGCACTGTCCAGATGAGGGAAATAAGGGTCACGGACTCGCACCCGGGAAAATGGAGGGGTTTTAGTGGGTATGGGGTCCAGACGGACTCAGAATCCCACACTCTCTCACGGGGGTAGAACCATACGTGAGAGGTGCTTAAAGCATTTCCCCTCCACCAAAAAAAAAAAAAAAAAAGGAAATTTTCAGAGTCGATTCATACGAGGTGCGCATTCATTGCTGAATCTGTTGTAAAATAAGTTATAAATTTGCTGTTTAATTCATCTATCTAGATAATAAGAAAATTCAAAATGTCTGGTCGTGGAAAAGGTGGAAAAGTTAAAGGTAAAGCAAAATCCCGTTCAAATCGTGCTGGCCTACAATTTCCTGTTGGACGTATTCATCGTCTTTTACGTAAAGGAAATTACGCTGAACGTGTTGGAGCTGGTGCTCCAGTTTATCTTGCCGCAGTTATGGAATATTTGGCTGCTGAAGTTCTTGAATTGGCAGGTAATGCAGCTCGTGATAATAAGAAAACGCGTATTATTCCACGACATTTACAATTGGCTATTCGAAATGATGAAGAATTGAATAAATTATTATCTGGTGTGACTATTGCTCAAGGTGGTGTATTGCCAAACATTCAAGCAGTTCTATTGCCTAAGAAAACTGAGAAACAATCATAAAAAGAAAATGGAATTTTATATATATATAGTACTTCACTCGAACCCGCGGACAATTCTCTTTGGAAAATGTCAAAAATTCTTCGCAGAGAAAACAAACCAATACCAATGATTCATGGTCGCAACGGCATTGTCTATCAGGAAGACGAGAAAGCAGAGGCGTTCGCTGACAGCTTGGAACTGCAATGCAGGCCCAACTGGAAGGACGTCGACGTGGAACACGTCGAAATGATAGACAACAAGGTCAAGGAGATACTCCGGAAGGCAGACAACTCTGTCATTCGTCCCACCACAACAGAGGAAATCCGTCAATTAATTAGCGCACTTCGCGTTAAGAAATCCCCAGGTCCAGATCACATTACCAATCGAGCCCTCAAATGCATACCGCCAAAGGCAATTGCTGCCTTGGCGGGTATCTCCAATGCAATCTTCAGGCTACACCACTTCCCATCACGGTGGAAAACCGCGAATGTGATCTTTCTCCCCAAGCCCAGCAAGGACCGGAAGTTCCCTCAGAACTACCGGCCAATTAGCTTATTGTCCAACGTCGGAAAAATAATCGAAAAACTCATTCACGTACGTTTGTCAGAAATAGTCTCTGACAAACAAATCATTCCAGATGAACAGTTCGGTTATAGGTCCCAACACTCTACTGTTCATCAACTGCTCCGTCTCACCGAATATGCTTCCGTCAGTCTCGACTGGAAGTACACCACAGGCGTCGTCTTTCTAGACATCTCCAAGGCGTTCGACTCAGTCTGGCATAATGGTCTGATTTACAAATTAGATCAGTCAGGCATTCCCTCAGCCATGGTGCACCTCATCCATTCTTTTCTCTCAAACAGAACATTCAGAGCTAAAATTCACAATCACCTTTCGGAAATCCATCCCATAGAAGCAGGAGTCCCCCAGGGTTCTGTTCTTTCACCGCTTCTATACAACATTTTCACGGCCGACATTCCAAAAGTCCCAGACCCAGCTACTCAGCTCGCCATTTACGCTGATGATACGGCCATCATTGCTAGAGCTAAACATCCATTTCAGGTCACGTCCAAACTGCAAACAGCAGTGAATAACATAGAATCTTGGTTGCGCCTCTGGCGGATTGAGGCCAACCCCGACAAAAGCACGGCACTTCTTATCACCCGTAAATCAGTACAACCACACGACTTTGTCCATATGTATGACCGACCTATACAATGGAAGCCGGAAGCAAAATATCTAGGTGTCGTTTTTGACAAACGACTAACCTTCAAGAGCCACATCCGATATGCAGAAAATCGTGCTAAACATGTCATTTCTCAACTCTATCCGTTAACTGGCCGCCGTAGCAAGTTAACCATCAAAAACAAGCTTCACTTGTACAAATCTATCGTTAGACCCACGTTCACGTATGGCTCGCTGGCGTGGGGTCACACTCACAAGTCTTCCATCCACCGATTTCAAATACTTCAGAACAAATTCCTCCGGTCGGCTTTCAATGCACCATGGTTTGTCAGAAACACACAACTACACAGAGAGGCAGAGATGCCGGCTGTGAAGGAGTATCTCCATTCGACTGCCACTAAGGCGTTCTCCACACTTTCCGATCATCCCAATCGTCTTGTCCGAGAGGCTCTCGACTATGACGAGGAAGGAAGTTGGCGCGTGAAGAGGCCAAAAATGGCACTTCTCCAGGACTAGATGGTACCACTTGTCCATCCATACATGAGACTAACTGTGTTCTATTTTGTTCACAGGTAGACCAACCGGTCCATGCGGCGTCACGCTCCAAGTGACGCCGCACTGTCCAGATGAGGGAAATAAGGGTCACGGACTCGCACCCGGGAAAATGGAGGGGTTTTAGTGGGTATGGGGTCCAGACGGACTCAGAATCCCACACTCTCTCACGGGGGTAGAACCATACGTGAGAGGTGCTTAAAGCATTTCCCCTCCGCCAAAAAAAAAAAAAAAAAAGTTTGCATCATTTCAGTGTTGGTCGTAGCAACGTTAGTTACTACCTAGATACTCACTCTTAAATAGTTCCAAATTTTTACTAATTGGACAGTTTTTTTCAATATAATGGCTCGTACTAAACAAACAGCTCGTAAATCAACTGGTGGCAAAGCTCCACGGAAACAATTAGCAACGAAAGCAGCCCGTAAAAGTGCACCAGCTACTGGTGGTGTTAAAAAACCTCATCGTTATCGCCCTGGTACAGTTGCTTTACGTGAAATCCGTCGTTATCAGAAAAGTACAGAATTGTTAATTCGTAAATTACCATTTCAACGTTTGGTCCGTGAAATTGCTCAAGATTTCAAAACTGATTTACGTTTTCAAAGTTCGGCTGTAATGGCCTTACAAGAATCTAGTGAAGCCTATTTAGTTGGTTTGTTTGAAGATACAAATTTGTGTGCAATTCATGCAAAACGTGTAACAATTATGCCAAAGGACATTCAATTGGCTCGTCGTATACGAGGTGAACGTGCTTAGAAGTTGGAGATGGAGTAATTTTATTTGAAAATGAAATAAAATAAATTATCATAATCAAACGGTTCTTTTCAGAACCACAATATTAATCATACAAGGAATTCTGATAACAAACAGATGATTAGAACGTACAACTTATTTTTAAAGATCATTCCGCATTTTTTTTACTTTCCCTTTCGTTGTAAATGATCAAAGACGACTACGGTGGTAAATGAGAAGTGACCGACCACCGTTATTGTAGTTCTGCCTTGTTTTCCACCATTCATGATGTAACATTCCTAATTACATTCGACGGTTCCATTGTCAATAAATATCTTTTGAAAATAACTTCAGTGATTGCTGTTCTTTTGTATTGTATTCTCATGTTTCGAGAATTCTCGGTCTGGCGTGAATACTTTACACTAAAACTAGATAAGAATGCTTGTCGCACCCGCATAGCGAGTTTTAATAGATGTATGGATAAGTCGAATTATGCGTGACAAAATCCCGGTGAACTGGCATGGGTCGGCCGGATGATTTTCTGTTAAATACAACTAAATTTTTACACAATGGGATAATTTTATTGATATTGCCATATCGACCTTTGTTGTTATAAAAATATTATTACTCAAAATTTTTGTAAAATATATGCTATCTGAATAATCAAACATGGTGTAAGAGGTGTAAAGTTGATTGTCAAACGTTTAACCATATTTTTTATCTTTTAACATTTATTCTAAGTCAACTGCCTGTGGCAATAAAAAAAAATATCACCCATACAATCTAAGGAAATTTCCAGGGAAACATCTCAACTTAAATTTATGGAACTCTTTGATTTATAATTTTTTGTGGTTCTGAAAAGAACCGTTTTTTTTTGTTGTTGTTGCTATCGAAACTCTTATTTAGAACTGGTATATTTGGTAACAGCTTTAGTGCCTTCACTAACAGCATGCTTGGCTAATTCTCCAGGCAATAATAAACGAACTGCTGTTTGTATTTCTCTGCTGGTAATTGTTGAACGTTTATTGTAATGAGCCAAACGTGAAGCTTCAGCGGCGATTCTCTCGAAAATATCATTAACAAAACTGTTCATTATACTCATCGCTTTACTGGAGACACCAGTGTCTGGATGTACTTGTTTTAACACTTTGTAAATATAAATGGCGTAACTTTCCTTCCTCTTACGTCTCTTCTTTTTATCGGTTTTTGTAATGTTCTTTTGGGCTTTTCCAGCCTTTTTAGCAGCTTTACCACTAGTTTTTGGTGGCATGATTGTAGCAAACTAATTAACTGTTCGATACAAACACTAGATAGATTGACGTGCGAACAAGGCGGTTCTGTATATATATCAGCAGAGCACCGCGGTTGCGTACTCTCGGTTAACCTAATGACGCCATCAGCAGACCTAACAACGTATATAAGCCGAGGTCAACAATGGAAATTTTCAGAGAGATCAGGAGTCGAGTGCGAGACCTGGTCAAGTACAGACGTATCTGACTGGTAGTTGCGTGCGCGATAGTGCTATAGAGGTATAGTGTGTTTGTGTTTGTGCGTTGTGACGACACGGTTAGTTGGTGCACCTAGTGCAGCATCGGCCGTTGCCGTCGTTGACGTGTAGTGAGTGAGTAGCCGCCGTAGGCGGCTGCTAGTGATGGGTGACCCCGTTACGTACAGTATGGACCAGTTGGTGAAGACGCTAAATAACCAAGCGCAGGTGATAGAGACACTGAAGCGCGAGGTTGAGCGTCTCTCAAGAGAACTTGCGTTGGCGACGACCCCCACGTCACCAAACGCTGCGGCATCCCCCCAGGTGAAACAGACACCAGTAGTGAAAGTGGCAGTGCGATGGAGACATCATCACAGTCTACCGGTTCGGACGTCGAATCGGTGACGACGGATGGGACCCTCCATCCATCAGACACAGAGTCTTCCGACGGAGACTTCAAAACCGTCGTCAGGAAGCGAGGTAAGGCGAAGAGAATTAATTCTCCAAACTTGCCCGAAACCAGCATCAGCGAGTAAGAAAGCTCGCACCAAGTCACCAGGTGTGTCACAGGCCCCTCAGGCGACACAAAAGGTCCCTCAGACCAACCCCAAGCCCCGGCAGGCCCCGATTAAAAATTGGACCCCTCAGGTCCAACAAACCGCGTCACCGACGCCTCTCGTCGAGACGCCTCCCGTCACGACGCCCGACGTCGCGACGACGTCACAGGCGTCACAGGCCCTTCAGGCACCTCCCAAACCCCGCATCCCTCCAATTATTTTGAGGGATGCCTCAAAGTGGATCGGCATCTCGAATGCGATGAAGAGTCACAAGCCGGTGATTAATTTCACGAAGGCGTCGCAGTGCGCGGACGGCATCCGCATCCAGCCTGCGACAATTGATGACTTCCGAGCATTAACGAAGATGCTCGATACACAGAGAGATCAGTACCACTCGTTCAGTCTGCCTGAAGACTTAACACTTAAAGTGGTATTGAGAACTGTTCCGTGGAAATCACGCAGACGGAGGTCGCTCACGACCTCCTGGCGCAAGGTTTCCACCCTATCAAGGTCAGCAGGATGCTGAGAGAGCGCAGCAAGCGAGCTATGCCGCTGATGCTGGTTGAGGTGCCGCGCAGCGATAAGGAGATTTGGAACCTCCGAACCGTCTGCGGGCTGATAGTGAAGGTTGAGCCGCCGAGAAAGCGGAGTCAACCTTCTCAATGTCACAGGTGTCAGAAGTTCCACCACAGTCAAAGGAACTGCCATGCTGACCATCGGTGTGTGAAATGTGGCGAGTCCCACGCCACAAGCACCTGCACCAAAAGTGCAAAGTCCCCGGCGAAGTGTGCCAACTGTGGTGGTCCACACACCGCCAATTTCCGCGGTTGTCCGAGGTTTCCGACAAACCGTCGGAAAGTCTCGGACAAACCCGTCACCAGGAAGGCGACTACCCTTAAGACTGCCACCTCCACCTCTACCAGGCCAGCGCCTTCTGCGCCGCCTTCCCCACCACCCAGTCTTACAGCAAAGCGGTCAGTCATAAACTGGCCGCCAAGCAGAGACAAACGCCTCCCAGCCAAGGGCCTGCTAAGAAGTCAGTTCCACCGACTGATGTAGCCAGCATGATAATCGACATGCTGTCTGCACTCAGTGGCGCCACTACTTGCCAGGACGCTGCGGCTAAAATTCTTAGTCGTCTTCCTAATTACGTCAATAACAAAATGTAATGGACAACGGTACCAATAACATTAGGTCGATGCGAACGGCGTATTGGAACGCCAGGGGCCTTAGACCGGCCCGTGACGAACTGGCTGACTTTGCCAGCCGTCACCAACTCCATCTCATCATGGTATGTGAGACATTCCTTGATGGTAGCGTAAGAGACCCTAACATACAGGGTTACCTGCTACATCGCAACGACCGACAAGCTGGTCCTGGAGGAGGGACAGCCATATATGTGCGCCATGATATCGTTCACTCGGTCGTGATGACACCGGAATGTCGTAGCGTTGAGGCTACAGCCGTCACAATTACCACGGCTAAAGGTCCACTAGTCGTGGCCGCGTGCTATAATCCGCCTTCAGCGGTTATAGAAACTTCTGATTTCGACAACATTCTTCAACTAGGAGCGTCGGTCATTGCCACAGGAGACTTTAACGCCAAAAACACAGCTTGGTTCAGCAGGCGAAACAATAGAAACGGGCGAATACTGAACCAACACGCGTTTGACAAAAATTATCAAGTTCTAGCTCCTTCTGAGCCAACATATTATCATGCCGCGACTGGAGTTCCCGAAATTCTCGACATAGTAATTCTAAACAACGTAAGTTTCCAAATTGATCTCACTGTGGTAAATGAGCTCAGTTCGGATCACTGCCCCGTTTTAATGCATATCGGGAACGAAGCAAACGATCCACTTTATGATAAAGTCACTAGCCGTTCCACTGACTGGGGTAAATTCAACCAACACCTACACACACACTTTGGACCAATCACACTAATAAATTCCGCGGAAGATTTAGAAAACTCAGTCAGTAATTTTGAAACCAAAGTCACTGAAGCGTTGAATGCATCCACTCGGGAAATTTCAAAAAACAGGCAGCGGTGGAGATTACCTGTCGAAATAACCAATCTCATTCGCGAAAAGAACCGTGTTAGAAGACGGTTTCATAGATCCGGCAACCCAGCGGACAGAATTCAAGCCAATAGGCTCACCAGCGAAGTTCGGAACTCGCTATTAGATTTACGGAATGCGGAATGGGATGCCAGGATCTCTTCACTCGAACCCGCGGACAATTCTCTTTGGAAAATGTCAAAAATTCTTCGCAGAGAAAACAAACCAATACCAATGATTCATGGTCGCAACGGCATTGTCTATCAGGAAGACGAGAAAGCAGAGGCGTTCGCTGACAGCTTGGAACTGCAATGCAGGCCCAACTGGAAGGACGTCGACGTGGAACACGTCGAAATGATAGACAACAAGGTCAAGGAGATACTCCGGAAGGCAGACAACTCTGTCATTCGTCCCACCACAACAGAGGAAATCCGCCAATTAATTAGCGCACTTCGCGTTAAGAAATCCCCAGGTCCAGATCACATTACCAATCGAGCCCTCAAATGCATACCGCCAAAGGCAATTGCTGCCTTGGCGGGTATCTCCAATGCAATCTTCAGGCTACACCACTTCCCATCACGGTGGAAAACCGCGAATGTGATCTTTCTCCCCAAGCCCAGCAAGGACCGGAAGTTCCCTCAGAACTACCGGCCAATTAGCTTATTGTCCAACGTCGGAAAAATAATCGAAAAACTCATTCACGTACGTTTGTCAGAAATAGTCTCTGACAAACAAATCATTCCAGATGAACAGTTCGGTTATAGGTCCCAACACTCTACTGTTCATCAACTGCTCCGTCTCACCGAATATGCTTCCGTCAGTCTCGACTGGAAGTACACCACAGGCGTCGTCTTTCTAGACATCTCCAAGGCGTTCGACTCAGTCTGGCATAATGGTCTGATTTACAAATTAGATCAGTCAGGCATTCCCTCAGCCATGGTGCACCTCATCCATTCTTTTCTCTCAAACAGAACATTCAGAGCTAAAATTCACAATCACCTTTCGGAAATCCATCCCATAGAAGCAGGAGTCCCCAGGGTTCTGTTCTTTCACCGCTTCTATACAACATTTTCACGGCCGACATTCCAAAAGTCCCAGACCCAGCTACTCAGCTCGCCATTTACGCTGATGATACGGCCATCATTGCTAGAGCTAAACATCCATTTCAGGTCACGTCCAAACTGCAAACAGCAGTGAATAACATAGAATCTTGGTTGCGCCTCTGGCGGATTGAGGCCAACCCCGACAAAAGCACGGCACTTCTTATCACCCGTAAATCAGTACAACCACACGACTTTGTCCATATGTATGACCGACCTATACAATGGAAGCCGGAAGCAAAATATCTAGGTGTCGTTTTTGACAAACGACTAACCTTCAAGAGCCACATCCGATATGCAGAAAATCGTGCTAAACATGTCATTTCTCAACTCTATCCGTTAACTGGCCGCCGTAGCAAGTTAACCATCAAAAACAAGCTTCACTTGTACAAATCTATCGTTAGACCCACGTTCACGTATGGCTCGCTGGCGTGGGGTCACACTCACAAGTCTTCCATCCACCGATTTCAAATACTTCAGAACAAATTCCTCCGGTCGGCTTTCAATGCACCATGGTTTGTCAGAAACACACAACTACACAGAGAGGCAGAGATGCCGGCTGTGAAGGAGTATCTCCATTCGACTGCCACTAAGGCGTTCTCCACACTTTCCGATCATCCCAATCGTCTTGTCCGAGAGGCTCTCGACTATGACGAGGAAGGAAGTTGGCGCGTGAAGAGGCCAAAAATGGCACTTCTCCAGGACTAGATGGTACCACTTGTCCATCCATACATGAGACTAACTGTGTTCTATTTTGTTCACAGGTAGACCAACCGGTCCATGCGGCGTCACGCTCCAAGTGACGCCGCACTGTCCAGATGAGGGAAATAAGGGTCACGGACTCGCACCCGGGAAAATGGAGGGGTTTTAGTGGGTATGGGGTCCAGACGGACTCAGAATCCCACACTCTCTCACGGGGGTAGAACCATACGTGAGAGGTGCTTAAAGCATTTCCCCTCCGCCAAAAAAAAAAAAAAAAGGAAATTTTCAGAGTCGATTCATACGAGGTGCGCATTCATTGCTGAATCTGTTGTAAAATAAGTTATAAATTTGCTGTTTAATTCATCTATCTAGATAATAAGAAAATTCAAAATGTCTGGTCGTGGAAAAGGTGGAAAAGTTAAAGGTAAAGCAAAATCCCGTTCAAATCGTGCTGGCCTACAATTTCCTGTTGGACGTATTCATCGTCTTTTACGTAAAGGAAATTACGCTGAACGTGTTGGAGCTGGTGCTCCAGTTTATCTTGCCGCAGTTATGGAATATTTGGCTGCTGAAGTTCTTGAATTGGCAGGTAATGCAGCTCGTGATAATAAGAAAACGCGTATTATTCCACGACATTTACAATTGGCTATTCGAAATGATGAAGAATTGAATAAATTATTATCTGGTGTGACTATTGCTCAAGGTGGTGTATTGCCAAACATTCAAGCAGTTCTATTGCCTAAGAAAACTGAGAAACAATCATAAAAAGAAAATGGAATTTTATATATATATAGTATTTTTCTTATTAACAAACAACAAACCGGCCCTTATCAGGGCCACAAACTATATTAAACAAACAATTCTAAAATCGATGAAAATGATTTGATTTTGGTGCCAGTAACAAACATGAAATTAAAATAACCATAGTATATGGCAAAAAAAAACAAAATCTATTTGTATCAAAATGATTTAGCATTAAAAAAAAAACAACTTTACTTACTACTTCATTAGTTTCAAACTCTAAATGTCCTAAGTAATAAATAAATTATCTCAAAAAACCACACGTCCACAGTAGTGACCCACGCGTCCACAGCTATAATAGTCCCCATATCGCACTTTTAGGTCCATCACACAACTACAGCTGGGATGCACCCAAAGGTCCACGCGGCCACAGTTATTACGCACGAACTGTTTTAGCCATAAAACGGAGTGACCCATACGACCACAGTTGGAATGAACGCTAGGATCAACGCGGCTACATCTTGGACGCACGAACTATATTTCAAATAATTTATGATTTATTATTATTACTATACCTATATAAAAGTATACGATCATTCTAGTATAATTGTAAGAAAATAACTGTATTATTATTGTTAAATTGCTTATGATTTTGGACAAATATTTGGCAATTCGTATGGGTGGTTACTAATTATTAGTACGTGCACATAATAATAGTGTTACGTTTCTTCAATCCTTTCAAATATAACTATTAGAATTTGCCGAACTTGTATGTTGTTCGAATCAATTCGAAGAAAAGTTATAACAACGGTCATACCACGTTGGCCTACCGGTTCCCATTCGAACACCGAAGTCAAGCTACGTCGGGCACGGTTAGTACTTGGATGAGTGATCGCCTTGGAACACCGTGTACCGTTGTTTTTTTGTCTATTTAACTATTGTTCGTCTGTGTTTGTTCGAACACTAGTGTCCATTTACTATCATTGAATATGGTAGGCTGACTGACAAATATCAAATACAGTTAAAATAATTTTCATATCAACAAATTCATTAAATCTTATGTCAAGATTTACGATCAAATATGAGACAATTTACGTATATGTATATAGATACTACATTGTCGAAAGTAGTTTACATAAATCTCATTGTAAGGAATCTCAAGATGTTTAGTGATAGGAAAACTACTACCTGTTTCTATTTCTTTTGAGAACGGATCCTTCTGCATGATTTTTATTTTCTATAGAAACATGTGACAATTTGTAGTAAGATAATAAAAATTTATAGGGGTAATATTTACTACAATAACGACAATTTACTACTTCGAAATTGAACAACGGTCGTGGTCAATTATCAAGTGCCATATAGTACTCGTGTTAGGTACATAAATATATAAGTGTAAAGTGAAAAAAAAAGGTTCCGTCAGAAAAGTAATGTCTACATTGTCAATAACGAAAAGAAAAGTCTTCGAAAAGTGTCAGAATACATTATGGTTGTATCGTAAACAGCTTTGCTACCTGCTTGTTTATTTTGTTATTATTAGAACAGTTCATAGAAGTGTATTCATCTTACATAGGTACATTTTAGATGATCTTAGTTTTACTAAATTGTTTCACGAATAAGTCGCGTTCTGTTTTTTTTTAAATTCATTGATATAGAAATGAACACTTAACAACAGGAATCGAATGATTGTGAACAATAGATGAAATTTAGCAATTGCGTTCATATCAACCGAAAACCGAACATAAATAATTCCGACTAATAAGGATAATAAGGTAAGTAAGTAAGTCCATAAGTATAGAAACAATAATAATCAACCGTTCATAATACTCGTCCGTGAATATACATTTGCTTATTAAGTTTGGTGAAACTGAATCGAATATGATTCGTAACAATGATCACACCACGTTGGTCTATGAAGAAGGATGATCGCACGTGAAGATGCCAAAAATGGTACATCCGGAGCCCAATAGCCCAATAAACTTATAAAAATCAGTATCAAGTAAAAGCGGAACATTGCTGTCTTTGGATCGTTAAATGGTATTGACTAATATGCCGTTCTCGATGAAGCTCCGTAGAAATGATGTATTCGAACGGTTTTTGCAAGAAGACAATCATTTACTTGCGGTTTATACTAAAAGAATCGTATTATTCGATTAACATTAAAGACTATATATGTGTTTGGAATATATTCTTATGGAAATTTACAATTTATGCAATTCCAAAAAAAAAAATGTTTTACTGTGTCACTTTCTCCTGTGTTTACAGTAAATAGATGTTTAGAATCGCATGAATTGTGAATTTCCATAAGAATATATTTCAAACAAATATAGTCTCTAATGTTAATGGAATAATAGGGTTCGTTTAGTATGTTGTCATTTTGCTAAGATCGTTCGGTTCATCATTTCTACAGAGATTCATGGATAACGGCAACTTAGTCAGTGTTATCTAAAGATGTAGCAACAGTAATGTTCCGCTTGTAGCTGATACGGATTTTAATAAGTTTATTGGGCTACCCTTCAGTGTCAAAAAATTCGACCATATATTATTTGTTCATCATATATAAGTGATGTTAGTTGGTTAGTTCTCTTTTAACAGACCACCATCGGACCAGGTAATTAGAGATTGTGCAGGTATATTGGTTAGAATTATATTTATTTATATGCATGCATGTTTATTAACCTAATGGTGTGCTGTACGATTTCTCCGCAACTTCGTGCGGACGAATTAACACTCAATGTGATGTTCGTATTGTTCAGATAAGAGAAATAAGGGTTAAGGAGTCGTATATTTATATTAAGTCAAACATTATTTGTCATTTTTGAATTATAAATTCTTTGTGTGATCATTATTGTGGTTCTGAAAAGAACCGTTTCAGTTTTTGTTTTTGATATGTTGCAATCAGAAATTTCAATATTTGTCTGTTTGATTTAATTTATATTTTAACCACCAAAACCATACAATGTTCTGCCTTGGCGTTTCAATGCATAAACAACATCCATAGCGGTAACTGTTTTACGTTTCGCATGTTCCGTATATGTCACAGCATCTCTAATAACATTCTCCAAAAATACTTTCAATACACCTCTCGTTTCTTCATAAATTAAACCGGAGATACGCTTAACACCACCACGACGAGCTAAACGTCTTATGGCTGGTTTTGTGATACCTTGGATGTTATCACGTAAAACTTTACGATGACGTTTTGCACCACCTTTCCCTAAGCCTTTACCACCTTTACCACGACCAGTCATTTTAAATTGGGTTTTTGTTTTTAATTAAATAACAAGTCAACTAGAACGAACCACGATGAGAACTAAAAACTTTGCGGCAAAAACGCGGGCTTATAAACACTTTCTACTGCGCATATGGTGCGCAGCAGTGTTTATATGACTCGATCAAAAAATAAAGTTTGCATCATTTCAGTGTTGGTCGTAGCAACGTTAGTTACTACCTAGATACTCACTCTTAAATAGTTCCAAATTTTTACTAATTGGACAGTTTTTTTCAATATAATGGCTCGTACTAAACAAACAGCTCGTAAATCAACTGGTGGCAAAGCTCCACGGAAACAATTAGCAACGAAAGCAGCCCGTAAAAGTGCACCAGCTACTGGTGGTGTTAAAAAACCTCATCGTTATCGCCCTGGTACAGTTGCTTTACGTGAAATCCGTCGTTATCAGAAAAGTACAGAATTGTTAATTCGTAAATTACCATTTCAACGTTTGGTCCGTGAAATTGCTCAAGATTTCAAAACTGATTTACGTTTTCAAAGTTCGGCTGTAATGGCCTTACAAGAATCTAGTGAAGCCTATTTAGTTGGTTTGTTTGAAGATACAAATTTGTGTGCAATTCATGCAAAACGTGTAACAATTATGCCAAAGGACATTCAATTGGCTCGTCGTATACGAGGTGAACGTGCTTAGAAGTTGGAGATGGAGTAATTTTATTTGAAAATGAAATAAAATAAATTATCATAATCAAACGGTTCTTTTCAGAACCACAATATTAATCATACAAGGAATTCTGATAACAAACAGATGATTAGAACGTACAACTTATTTTTAAAGATCATTCCGCATTTTTTTTTACTTTCCCTTTCGTTGTAAATGATCAAAGACGACTACGGTGGTAAATGAGAAGTGACCGACCACCGTTATTGTAGTTCTGCCTTGTTTTCCACCATTCATGATGTAACATTCCTAATTACATTCGACGGTTCCATTGTCAATAAATATCTTTTGAAAATAACTTCAGTGATTGCTGTTCTTTTGTATTGTATTCTCATGTTTCGAGAATTCTCGGTCTGGCGTGAATACTTTACACTAAAACTAGATAAGAATGCTTGTCGCACCCGCATAGCGAGTTTTAATAGATGTATGGATAAGTCGAATTATGCGTGACAAAATCCCGGTGAACTGGCATGGGTCGGCCGGATGATTTTCTGTTAAATACAACTAAATTTTTACACAATGGGATAATTTTATTGATATTGCCATATCGACCTTTGTTGTTATAAAAATATTATTACTCAAAATTTTTGTAAAATATATGCTATCTGAATAATCAAACATGGTGTAAGAGGTGTAAAGTTGATTGTCAAACGTTTAACCATATTTTTTATCTTTTAACATTTATTCTAAGTCAACTGCCTGTGGCAATAAAAAAAAATATCACCCATACAATCTAAGGAAATTTCCAGGGAAACATCTCAACTTAAATTTATGGAACTCTTTGATTTATAATTTTTTGTGGTTCTGAAAAGAACCGTTTTTTTTTGTTGTTGTTGCTATCGAAAGTCTTATTTAGAACTGGTATATTTGGTAACAGCTTTAGTGCCTTCACTAACAGCATGCTTGGCTAATTCTCCAGGCAATAATAAACGAACTGCTGTTTGTATTTCTCTGCTGGTAATTGTTGAACGTTTATTGTAATGAGCCAAACGTGAAGCTTCAGCGGCGATTCTCTCAAAATATCATTAACAAAACTGTTCATTATACTCATCGCTTTACTGGAGACACCAGTGTCTGGATGTACTTGTTTTAACACTTTGTAAATATAAATGGCGTAACTTTCCTTCCTCTTACGTCTCTTCTTTTTATCGGTTTTTGTAATGTTCTTTTGGGCTTTTCCAGCCTTTTTAGCAGCTTTACCACTAGTTTTTGGTGGCATGATTGTAGCAAACTAATTAACTGTTCGATACAAACACTAGATAGATTGACGTGCGAACAAGGCGGTTCTGTATATATATCAGCAGAGCACCGCGGTTGCGTACTCTCGGTTAACCTAATGACGCCATCAGCAGACCTAACAACGTATATAAGCCGAGGTCAACAATGGAAATTTTCAGAGTCGATTCATACGAGGTGCGCATTCATTGCTGAATCTGTTGTAAAATAAGTTATAAATTTGCTGTTTAATTCATCTATCTAGATAATAAGAAAATTCAAAATGTCTGGTCGTGGAAAAGGTGGAAAAGTTAAAGGTAAAGCAAAATCCCGTTCAAATCGTGCTGGCCTACAATTTCCTGTTGGACGTATTCATCGTCTTTTACGTAAAGGAAATTACGCTGAACGTGTTGGAGCTGGTGCTCCAGTTTATCTTGCCGCAGTTATGGAATATTTGGCTGCTGAAGTTCTTGAATTGGCAGGTAATGCAGCTCGTGATAATAAGAAAACGCGTATTATTCCACGACATTTACAATTGGCTATTCGAAATGATGAAGAATTGAATAAATTATTATCTGGTGTGACTATTGCTCAAGGTGGTGTATTGCCAAACATTCAAGCAGTTCTATTGCCTAAGAAAACTGAGAAACAATCATAAAAAGAAAATGGAATTTTATATATATATAGTATTTTTCTTATTAACAAACAACAAACCGGCCCTTATCAGGGCCACAAACTATATTAAACAAACAATTCTAAAATCGATGAAAATGATTTGATTTTGGTGCCAGTAACAAACATGAAATTAAAATAACCATAGTATATGGCAAAAAAAAACAAAATCTATTTGTATCAAAATGATTTAGCATTAAAAAAAAAACAACTTTACTTACTACTTCATTAGTTTCAAACTCTAAATGTCCTAAGTAATAAATAAATTATCTCAAAAAACCACACGTCCACAGTAGTGACCCACGCGTCCACAGCTATAATAGTCCCCATATCGCACTTTTAGGTCCATCACACAACTACAGCTGGGATGCACCCAAAGGTCCACGCGGCCACAGTTATTACGCACGAACTGTTTTAGCCATAAAACGGAGTGACCCATACGACCACAGTTGGAATGAACGCTAGGATCAACGCGGCTACATCTTGGACGCACGAACTATATTTCAAATAATTTATGATTTATTATTATTACTATACCTATATAAAAGTATACGATCATTCTAGTATAATTGTAAGAAAATAACTGTATTATTATTGTTAAATTGCTTATGATTTTGGACAAATATTTGGCAATTCGTATGGGTGGTTACTAATTATTAGTACGTGCACATAATAATAATAGTGTTACGTTTCTTCAATCCTTTCAAATATAACTATTAGAATTTGCCGAACTTGTATGTTGTTCGAATCAATTCGAAGAAAAGTTATAACAACGGTCATACCACGTTGGCCTACCGGTTCCCATTCGAACACCGAAGTCAAGCTACGTCGGGCACGGTTAGTACTTGGATGAGTGATCGCCTTGGAACACCGTGTACCGTTGTTTTTTTGTCTATTTAACTATTGTTCGTCTGTGTTTGTTCGAACACTAGTGTCCATTTACTATCATTGAATATGGTAGGCTGACTGACAAATATCAAATACAGTTAAAATAATTTTCATATCAACAAATTCATTAAATCTTATGTCAAGATTTACGATCAAATATGAGACAATTTACGTATATGTATATAGATACTACATTGTCGAAAGTAGTTTACATAAATCTCATTGTAAGGAATCTCAAGATGTTTAGTGATAGGAAAACTACTACCTGTTTCTATTTCTTTTGAGAACGGATCCTTCTGCATGATTTTTATTTTCTATAGAAACATGTGACAATTTGTAGTAAGATAATAAAAATTTATAGGGGTAATATTTACTACAATAACGACAATTTACTACTTCGAAATTGAACAACGGTCGTGGTCAATTATCAAGTGCCATATAGTACTCGTGTTAGGTACATAAATATATAAGTGTAAAGTGAAAAAAAAAGGTTCCGTCAGAAAAGTAATGTCTACATTGTCAATAACGAAAAGAAAAGTCTTCGAAAAGTGTCAGAATACATTATGGTTGTATCGTAAACAGCTTTGCTACCTGCTTGTTTATTTTGTTATTATTAGAACAGTTCATAGAAGTGTATTCATCTTACATAGGTACATTTTAGATGATCTTAGTTTTACTAAATTGTTTCACGAATAAGTCGCGTTCTGTTTTTTTTTAAATTCATTGATATAGAAATGAACACTTAACAACAGGAATCGAATGATTGTGAACAATAGATGAAATTTAGCAATTGCGTTCATATCAACCGAAAACCGAACATAAATAATTCCGACTAATAAGGATAATAAGGTAAGTAAGTAAGTCCATAAGTATAGAAACAATAATAATCAACCGTTCATAATACTCGTCCGTGAATATACATTTGCTTATTAAGTTTGGTGAAACTGAATCGAATATGATTCGTAACAATGATCACACCACGTTGGTCTATGAAGAAGGATGATCGCACGTGAAGATGCCAAAAATGGTACATCCGGAGCCCAATAGCCCAATAAACTTATAAAAATCAGTATCAAGTAAAAGCGGAACATTGCTGTCTTTGGATCGTTAAATGGTATTGACTAATATGCCGTTCTCGATGAAGCTCCGTAGAAATGATGTATTCGAACGGTTTTTGCAAGAAGACAATCATTTACTTGCGGTTTATACTAAAAGAATCGTATTATTCGATTAACATTAAAGACTATATATGTGTTTGGAATATATTCTTATGGAAATTTACAATTTATGCAATTCCAAAAAAAAAAATGTTTTACTGTGTCACTTTCTCCTGTGTTTACAGTAAATAGATGTTTAGAATCGCATGAATTGTGAATTTCCATAAGAATATATTTCAAACAAATATAGTCTCTAATGTTAATGGAATAATAGGGTTCGTTTAGTATGTTGTCATTTTGCTAAGATCGTTCGGTTCATCATTTCTACAGAGATTCATGGATAACGGCAACTTAGTCAGTGTTATCTAAAGATGTAGCAACAGTAATGTTCCGCTTGTAGCTGATACGGATTTTAATAAGTTTATTGGGCTACCCTTCAGTGTCAAAAAATTCGACCATATATTATTTGTTCATCATATATAAGTGATGTTAGTTGGTTAGTTCTCTTTTAACAGACCACCATCGGACCAGGTAATTAGAGATTGTGCAGGTATATTGGTTAGAATTATATTTATTTATATGCATGCATGTTTATTAACCTAATGGTGTGCTGTACGATTTCTCCGCAACTTCGTGCGGACGAATTAACACTCAATGTGATGTTCGTATTGTTCAGATAAGAGAAATAAGGGTTAAGGAGTCGTATATTTATATTAAGTCAAACATTATTTGTCATTTTTGAATTATAAATTCTTTGTGTGATCATTATTGTGGTTCTGAAAAGAACCGTTTCAGTTTTTGTTTTTGATATGTTGCAATCAGAAATTTCAATATTTGTCTGTTTGATTTAATTTATATTTTAACCACCAAAACCATACAATGTTCTGCCTTGGCGTTTCAATGCATAAACAACATCCATAGCGGTAACTGTTTTACGTTTCGCATGTTCCGTATATGTCACAGCATCTCTAATAACATTCTCCAAAAATACTTTCAATACACCTCTCGTTTCTTCATAAATTAAACCGGAGATACGCTTAACACCACCACGACGAGCTAAACGTCTTATGGCTGGTTTTGTGATACCTTGGATGTTATCACGTAAAACTTTACGATGACGTTTTGCACCACCTTTCCCTAAGCCTTTACCACCTTTACCACGACCAGTCATTTTAAATTGGGTTTTTGTTTTTAATTAAATAACAAGTCAACTAGAACGAACCACGATGAGAACTAAAAACTTTGCGGCAAAAACGCGGGCTTATAAACACTTTCTACTGCGCATATGGTGCGCAGCAGTGTTTATATGACTCGATCAAAAAATAAAGTTTGCATCGATCATTTCAGGAGATGATTCAGAGGAGTCGAGTGCGAGACCTGGTCAAGTACAGACGTATCTGACTGGTAGTTGCGTGCGCGATAGTGCTATAGAGGTATAGTGTGTTTGTGTTTGTGCGTTGTGACGACACGGTTAGTTGGTGCACCTAGTGCAGCATCGGCCGTTGCCGTCGTTGACGTGTAGTGAGTGAGTAGCCGCCGTAGGCGGCTGCTAGTGATGGGTGACCCCGTTACGTACAGTATGGACCAGTTGGTGAAGACGCTAAATAACCAAGCGCAGGTGATAGAGACACTGAAGCGCGAGGTTGAGCGTCTCTCAAGAGAACTTGCGTTGGCGACGACCCCCACGTCACCAAACGCTGCGGCATCCCCCCAGGTGAAACAGACACCAGTAGTGAAAGTGGCAGTGCGATGGAGACATCATCACAGTCTACCGGTTCGGACGTCGAATCGGTGACGACGGATGGGACCCTCCATCCATCAGACACAGAGTCTTCCGACGGAGACTTCAAAACCGTCGTCAGGAAGCGAGGTAAGGCGAAGAGAATTAATTCTCCCAAACTTGCCCCGAAACCAGCATCAGCGAGTAAGAAAGCTCGCACCAAGTCACCAGGTGTGTCACAGGCCCCTCAGGCGACACAAAAGGTCCCTCAGACCAACCCCAAGCCCCGGCAGGCCCCGATTAAAAATTGGACCCCTCAGGTCCAACAAACCGCGTCACCGACGCCTCTCGTCGAGACGCCTCCCGTCACGACGCCCGACGTCGCGACGACGTCACAGGCGTCACAGGCCCTTCAGGCACCTCCCAAACCCCGCATCCCTCCAATTATTTTGAGGGATGCCTCAAAGTGGATCGGCATCTCGAATGCGATGAAGAGTCACAAGCCGGTGATTAATTTCACGAAGGCGTCGCAGTGCGCGGACGGCATCCGCATCCAGCCTGCGACAATTGATGACTTCCGAGCATTAACGAAGATGCTCGATACACAGAGAGATCAGTACCACTCGTTCAGTCTGCCTGAAGACTTAACACTTAAAGTGGTATTGAGAACTGTTCCCGTGGAAATCACGCAGACGGAGGTCGCTCACGACCTCCTGGCGCAAGGTTTCCACCCTATCAAGGTCAGCAGGATGCTGAGAGAGCGCAGCAAGCGAGCTATGCCGCTGATGCTGGTTGAGGTGCCGCGCAGCGATAAGGAGATTTGGAACCTCCGAACCGTCTGCGGGCTGATAGTGAAGGTTGAGCCGCCGAGAAAGCGGAGTCAACCTTCTCAATGTCACAGGTGTCAGAAGTTCCACCACAGTCAAAGGAACTGCCATGCTGACCATCGGTGTGTGAAATGTGGCGAGTCCCACGCCACAAGCACCTGCACCAAAAGTGCAAAGTCCCCGGCGAAGTGTGCCAACTGTGGTGGTCCACACACCGCCAATTTCCGCGGTTGTCCGAGGTTTCCGACAAACCGTCGGAAAGTCTCGGACAAACCCGTCACCAGGAAGGCGACTACCCTTAAGACTGCCACCTCCACCTCTACCAGGCCAGCGCCTTCTGCGCCGCCTTCCCCCACCACCCAGTCTTACAGCAAAGCGGTCAGTCATAAACTGGCCGCCAAGCAGAGACAAACGCCTCCCAGCCAAGGGCCTGCTAAGAAGTCCGTTCCACCGACTGATGTAGCCAGCATGATAATCGACATGCTGTCTGCACTCAGTGGCGCCACTACTTGCCAGGACGCTGCGGCTAAAATTCTTAGTCGTCTTCCTAATTACGTCAATAACAAAATGTAATGGACAACGGTACCAATAACATTAGGTCGATGCGAACGGCGTATTGGAACGCCAGGGGCCTTAGACCGGCCCGTGACGAACTGGCTGACTTTGCCAGCCGTCACCAACTCCATCTCATCATGGTATGTGAGACATTCCTTGATGGTAGCGTAAGAGACCCTAACATACAGGGTTACCTGCTACATCGCAACGACCGACAAGCTGGTCCTGGAGGAGGGACAGCCATATATGTGCGCCATGATATCGTTCACTCGGTCGTGATGACACCGGAATGTCGTAGCGTTGAGGCTACAGCCGTCACAATTACCACGGCTAAAGGTCCACTAGTCGTGGCCGCGTGCTATAATCCGCCTTCAGCGGTTATAGAAACTTCTGATTTCGACAACATTCTTCAACTAGGAGCGTCGGTCATTGCCACAGGAGACTTTAACGCCAAAAACACAGCTTGGTTCAGCAGGCGAAACAATAGAAACGGGCGAATACTGAACCAACACGCGTTTGACAAAAATTATCAAGTTCTAGCTCCTTCTGAGCCAACATATTATCATGCCGCGACTGGAGTTCCCGAAATTCTCGACATAGTAATTCTAAACAACGTAAGTTTCCAAATTGATCTCACTGTGGTAAATGAGCTCAGTTCGGATCACTGCCCCGTTTTAATGCATATCGGGAACGAAGCAAACGATCCACTTTATGATAAAGTCACTAGCCGTTCCACTGACTGGGGTAAATTCAACCAACACCTACACACACACTTTGGACCAATCACACTAATAAATTCCGCGGAAGATTTAGAAAACTCAGTCAGTAATTTTGAAACCAAAGTCACTGAAGCGTTGAATGCATCCACTCGGGAAATTTCAAAAAACAGGCAGCGGTGGAGATTACCTGTCGAAATAACCAATCTCATTCGCGAAAAGAACCGTGTTAGAAGACGGTTTCATAGATCCGGCAACCCAGCGGACAGAATTCAAGCCAATAGGCTCACCAGCGAAGTTCGGAACTCGCTATTAGATTTACGGAATGCGGAATGGGATGCCAGGATCTCTTCACTCGAACCCGCGGACAATTCTCTTTGGAAAATGTCAAAAATTCTTCGCAGAGAAAACAAACCAATACCAATGATTCATGGTCGCAACGGCATTGTCTATCAGGAAGACGAGAAAGCAGAGGCGTTCGCTGACAGCTTGGAACTGCAATGCAGGCCCAACTGGAAGGACGTCGACGTGGAACACGTCGAAATGATAGACAACAAGGTCAAGGAGATACTCCGGAAGGCAGACAACTCTGTCATTCGTCCCACCACAACAGAGGAAATCCGCCAATTAATTAGCGCACTTCGCGTTAAGAAATCCCCAGGTCCAGATCACATTACCAATCGAGCCCTCAAATGCATACCGCCAAAGGCAATTGCTGCCTTGGCGGGTATCTCCAATGCAATCTTCAGGCTACACCACTTCCCATCACGGTGGAAAACCGCGAATGTGATCTTTCTCCCCAAGCCCAGCAAGGACCGGAAGTTCCCTCAGAACTACCGGCCAATTAGCTTATTGTCCAACGTCGGAAAAATAATCGAAAAACTCATTCACGTACGTTTGTCAGAAATAGTCTCTGACAAACAAATCATTCCAGATGAACAGTTCGGTTATAGGTCCCAACACTCTACTGTTCATCAACTGCTCCGTCTCACCGAATATGCTTCCGTCAGTCTCGACTGGAAGTACACCACAGGCGTCGTCTTTCTAGACATCTCCAAGGCGTTCGACTCAGTCTGGCATAATGGTCTGATTTACAAATTAGATCAGTCAGGCATTCCCTCAGCCATGGTGCACCTCATCCATTCTTTTCTCTCAAACAGAACATTCAGAGCTAAAATTCACAATCACCTTTCGGAAATCCATCCCATAGAAGCAGGAGTCCCCCAGGGTTCTGTTCTTTCACCGCTTCTATACAACATTTTCACGGCCGACATTCCAAAAGTCCCAGACCCAGCTACTCAGCTCGCCATTTACGCTGATGATACGGCCATCATTGCTAGAGCTAAACATCCATTTCAGGTCACGTCCAAACTGCAAACAGCAGTGAATAACATAGAATCTTGGTTGCGCCTCTGGCGGATTGAGGCCAACCCCGACAAAAGCACGGCACTTCTTATCACCCGTAAATCAGTACAACCACACGACTTTGTCCATATGTATGACCGACCTATACAATGGAAGCCGGAAGCAAAATATCTAGGTGTCGTTTTTGACAAACGACTAACCTTCAAGAGCCACATCCGATATGCAGAAAATCGTGCTAAACATGTCATTTCTCAACTCTATCCGTTAACTGGCCGCCGTAGCAAGTTAACCATCAAAAACAAGCTTCACTTGTACAAATCTATCGTTAGACCCACGTTCACGTATGGCTCGCTGGCGTGGGGTCACACTCACAAGTCTTCCATCCACCGATTTCAAATACTTCAGAACAAATTCCTCCGGTCGGCTTTCAATGCACCATGGTTTGTCAGAAACACACAACTACACAGAGAGGCAGAGATGCCGGCTGTGAAGGAGTATCTCCATTCGACTGCCACTAAGGCGTTCTCCACACTTTCCGATCATCCCAATCGTCTTGTCCGAGAGGCTCTCGACTATGACGAGGAAGGAAGTTGGCGCGTGAAGAGGCCAAAAATGGCACTTCTCCAGGACTAGATGGTACCACTTGTCCATCCATACATGAGACTAACTGTGTTCTATTTTGTTCACAGGTAGACCAACCGGTCCATGCGGCGTCACGCTCCAAGTGACGCCGCACTGTCCAGATGAGGGAAATAAGGGTCACGGACTCGCACCCGGGAAAATGGAGGGGTTTTAGTGGGTATGGGGTCCAGACGGACTCAGAATCCCACACTCTCTCACGGGGGTAGAACCATACGTGAGAGGTGCTTAAAGCATTTCCCCTCCGCCAAAAAAAAAAAAAAAAAAATAGATGTATGGATAAGTCGAATTATGCGTGACAAAATCCCGGTGAACTGGCATGGGTCGGCCGGATGATTTTCTGTTAAATACAACTAAATTTTTACACAATGGGATAATTTTATTGATATTGCCATATCGACCTTTGTTGTTATAAAAATATTATTACTCAAAATTTTTGTAAAATATATGCTATCTGAATAATCAAACATGGTGTAAGAGGTGTAAAGTTGATTGTCAAACGTTTAACCATATTTTTTATCTTTTAACATTTATTCTAAGTCAACTGCCTGTGGCAATAAAAAAAAATATCACCCATACAATCTAAGGAAATTTCCAGGGAAACATCTCAACTTAAATTTATGGAACTCTTTGATTTATAATTTTTTGTGGTTCTGAAAAGAACCGTTTTTTTTGTTGTTGTTGCTATCGAAACTCTTATTTAGAACTGGTATATTTGGTAACAGCTTTAGTGCCTTCACTAACAGCATGCTTGGCTAATTCTCCAGGCAATAATAAACGAACTGCTGTTTGTATTTCTCTGCTGGTAATTGTTGAACGTTTATTGTAATGAGCCAAACGTGAAGCTTCAGCGGCGATTCTCTCGAAAATATCATTAACAAAACTGTTCATTATACTCATCGCTTTACTGGAGACACCAGTGTCTGGATGTACTTGTTTTAACACTTTGTAAATATAAATGGCGTAACTTTCCTTCCTCTTACGTCTCTTCTTTTTATCGGTTTTTGTAATGTTCTTTTGGGCTTTTCCAGCCTTTTTAGCAGCTTTACCACTAGTTTTTGGTGGCATGATTGTAGCAAACTAATTAACTGTTCGATACAAACACTAGATAGATTGACGTGCGAACAAGGCGGTTCTGTATATATATCAGCAGAGCACCGCGGTTGCGTACTCTCGGTTAACCTAATGACGCCATCAGCAGACCTAACAACGTATATAAGCCGAGGTCAACAATGGAAATTTTCAGAGTCGATTCATACGAGGTGCGCATTCATTGCTGAATCTGTTGTAAAATAAGTTATAAATTTGCTGTTTAATTCATCTATCTAGATAATAAGAAAATTCAAAATGTCTGGTCGTGGAAAAGGTGGAAAAGTTAAAGGTAAAGCAAAATCCCGTTCAAATCGTGCTGGCCTACAATTTCCTGTTGGACGTATTCATCGTCTTTTACGTAAAGGAAATTACGCTGAACGTGTTGGAGCTGGTGCTCCAGTTTATCTTGCCGCAGTTATGGAATATTTGGCTGCTGAAGTTCTTGAATTGGCAGGTAATGCAGCTCGTGATAATAAGAAAACGCGTATTATTCCACGACATTTACAATTGGCTATTCGAAATGATGAAGAATTGAATAAATTATTATCTGGTGTGACTATTGCTCAAGGTGGTGTATTGCCAAACATTCAAGCAGTTCTATTGCCTAAGAAAACTGAGAAACAATCATAAAAAGAAAATGGAATTTTATATATATATAGTATTTTTCTTATTAACAAACAACAAACCGGCCCTTATCAGGGCCACAAACTATATTAAACAAACAATTCTAAAATCGATGAAAATGATTTGATTTTGGTGCCAGTAACAAACATGAAATTAAAATAACCATAGTATATGGCAAAAAAAAAACAAAATCTATTTGTATCAAAATGATTTAGCATTAAAAAAAAAAACAACTTTACTTACTACTTCATTAGTTTCAAACTCTAAATGTCCTAAGTAATAAATAAATTATCTCAAAAAACCACACGTCCACAGTAGTGACCCACGCGTCCACAGCTATAATAGTCCCCATATCGCACTTTTAGGTCCATCACACAACTACAGCTGGGATGCACCCAAAGGTCCACGCGGCCACAGTTATTACGCACGAACTGTTTTAGCCATAAAACGGAGTGACCCATACGACCACAGTTGGAATGAACGCTAGGATCAACGCGGCTACATCTTGGACGCACGAACTATATTTCAAATAATTTATGATTTATTATTATTACTATACCTATATAAAAGTATACGATCATTCTAGTATAATTGTAAGAAAATAACTGTATTATTATTGTTAAATTGCTTATGATTTTGGACAAATATCTGGCAATTCGTATGGGTGGTTACTAATTATTAGTACGTGCACATAATAATAATAGTGTTACGTTTCTTCAATCCTTTCAAATATAACTATTAGAATTTGCCGAACTTGTATGTTGTTCGAATCAATTCGAAGAAAAGTTATAACAACGGTCATACCACGTTGGCCTACCGGTTCCCATTCGAACACCGAAGTCAAGCTACGTCGGGCACGGTTAGTACTTGGATGAGTGATCGCCTTGGAACACCGTGTACCGTTGTTTTTTTGTCTATTTAACTATTGTTCGTCTGTGTTTGTTCGAACACTAGTGTCCATTTACTATCATTGAATATGGTAGGCTGACTGACAAATATCAAATACAGTTAAAATAATTTTCATATCAACAAATTCATTAAATCTTATGTCAAGATTTACGATCAAATATGAGACAATTTACGTATATGTATATAGATACTACATTGTCGAAAGTAGTTTACATAAATCTCATTGTAAGGAATCTCAAGATGTTTAGTGATAGGAAAACTACTACCTGTTTCTATTTCTTTTGAGAACGGATCCTTCTGCATGATTTTTATTTTCTATAGAAACATGTGACAATTTGTAGTAAGATAATAAAAATTTATAGGGGTAATATTTACTACAATAACGACAATTTACTACTTCGAAATTGAACAACGGTCGTGGTCAATTATCAAGTGCCATATAGTACTCGTGTTAGGTACATAAATATATAAGTGTAAAGTGAAAAAAAAAGGTTCCGTCAGAAAAGTAATGTCTACATTGTCAATAACGAAAAGAAAAGTCTTCGAAAAGTGTCAGAATACATTATGGTTGTATCGTAAACAGCTTTGCTACCTGCTTGTTTATTTTGTTATTATTAGAACAGTTCATAGAAGTGTATTCATCTTACATAGGTACATTTTAGATGATCTTAGTTTTACTAAATTGTTTCACGAATAAGTCGCGTTCTGTTTTTTTTTTAAATTCATTGATATAGAAATGAACACTTAACAACAGGAATCGAATGATTGTGAACAATAGATGAAATTTAGCAATTGCGTTCATATCAACCGAAAACCGAACATAAATAATTCCGACTAATAAGGATAATAAGGTAAGTAAGTAAGTCCATAAGTATAGAAACAATAATAATCAACCGTTCATAATACTCGTCCGTGAATATACATTTGCTTATTAAGTTTGGTGAAACTGAATCGAATATGATTCGTAACAATGATCACACCACGTTGGTCTATGAAGAAGGATGATCGCACGTGAAGATGCCAAAAATGGTACATCCGGAGCCCAATAGCCCAATAAACTTATAAAAATCAGTATCAAGTAAAAGCGGAACATTGCTGTCTTTGGATCGTTAAATGGTATTGACTAATATGCCGTTCTCGATGAAGCTCCGTAGAAATGATGTATTCGAACGGTTTTTGCAAGAAGACAATCATTTACTTGCGGTTTATACTAAAAGAATCGTATTATTCGATTAACATTAAAGACTATATATGTGTTTGGAATATATTCTTATGGAAATTTACAATTTATGCAATTCCAAAAAAAAAAATGTTTTACTGTGTCACTTTCTCCTGTGTTTACAGTAAATAGATGTTTAGAATCGCATGAATTGTGAATTTCCATAAGAATATATTTCAAACAAATATAGTCTCTAATGTTAATGGAATAATAGGGTTCGTTTAGTATGTTGTCATTTTGCTAAGATCGTTCGGTTCATCATTTCTACAGAGATTCATGGATAACGGCAACTTAGTCAGTGTTATCTAAAGATGTAGCAACAGTAATGTTCCGCTTGTAGCTGATACGGATTTTAATAAGTTTATTGGGCTACCCTTCAGTGTCAAAAAATTCGACCATATATTATTTGTTCATCATATATAAGTGATGTTAGTTGGTTAGTTCTCTTTTAACAGACCACCATCGGACCAGGTAATTAGAGATTGTGCAGGTATATTGGTTAGAATTATATTTATTTATATGCATGCATGTTTATTAACCTAATGGTGTGCTGTACGATTTCTCCGCAACTTCGTGCGGACGAATTAACACTCAATGTGATGTTCGTATTGTTCAGATAAGAGAAATAAGGGTTAAGGAGTCGTATATTTATATTAAGTCAAACATTATTTGTCATTTTTGAATTATAAATTCTTTGTGTGATCATTATTGTGGTTCTGAAAAGAACCGTTTCAGTTTTTGTTTTTGATATGTTGCAATCAGAAATTTCAATATTTGTCTGTTTGATTTAATTTATATTTTAACCACCAAAACCATACAATGTTCTGCCTTGGCGTTTCAATGCATAAACAACATCCATAGCGGTAACTGTTTTACGTTTCGCATGTTCCGTATATGTCACAGCATCTCTAATAACATTCTCCAAAAATACTTTCAATACACCTCTCGTTTCTTCATAAATTAAACCGGAGATACGCTTAACACCACCACGACGAGCTAAACGTCTTATGGCTGGTTTTGTGATACCTTGGATGTTATCACGTAAAACTTTACGATGACGTTTTGCACCACCTTTCCCTAAGCCTTTACCACCTTTACCACGACCAGTCATTTTAAATTGGGTTTTTGTTTTTAATTAAATAACAAGTCAACTAGAACGAACCACGATGAGAACTAAAAACTTTGCGGCAAAAACGCGGGCTTATAAACA